>CM026888.1:7955101-8266888 GCA_015227895.2 Colaptes auratus
CTGGTGTGATGGAAGAGACTGGATGAGGCACTTGGTGATGGGTTGGACTCGATGATCTCAAAGGTCTTTTCCAACCTGGTTGATTCTATTCTATTCTATTCTATTCTATTCTATTCTATTCTATTCTATTCTATTCTATTCTATTCTATTTCATATTCTATTCCAAAAGCTCAGGGCATGATTCCCTGAAGGGTGGCCTTGGGGAAGGCAAAAATTTGAGAAGGTTCCCACAGTGTGGCTGAAATTGTCACATTCTAGCATCATCAAATTTATGTAGAAAAGAAAGTCTTGGAGTCTTCACACCTGAAGCCATCAAGTGTTCCTTGCTCCCTTGAAGCAGAGCCAACACTTAGAATCACAGAATCAGAATGGTCGGTGGCTTAGGATCTCAAGGATCGCCAGTTCCACCCCCTGCCATGGGCAGGACACCTCACACTACAGCAGGTTGCTCACAGCCACATCCAGCCTGGCCTGAAAAACCTCCAGGATGATGCTTCCTGGGCACCTGTGCCAGTGTCTCACTACCCTCATGGGGAGAACTTCTTCCTAATCCATCTGAATCTACCCTTTCTAGTTTTGCTCCATTCCCCCCAGTCCTATCACTCCCTGACACCCTAAAAAGTCCCTCCCCAGCTTTCTTGTAGCTCCCTTCAGATACTGGAAGGCCACAATGAGGTCTCCTCAGAGCCTTCTCTTCTGCAGATTGAACAACCCCAGCTCTCTCAGTCTGTCCTCACAGCAGAGGAGCTCCAGCCCTCTGATTATCCTCATGGCTCTTCTCTGGACACCTTCCAGCACCTCCAGATCCCTCTTGCACTAGGGGCTCCAGAACAGGACACAGTACTCCAGTTGGGGTCTCACCCATGCGGAGTAGAGGGGGAGAATCACCCAAATCACTTGATTGACATTTGGTCCACCTCAGGGATTGTCATTTGAACCGAATAATAAAAGCTAAGGGGAGGCAAATTCACCACGTGTCTGGGAGTAGATGTCAAGAATTCACCCCGAGGTTTCTGCTTCTACCCTTCAGAAGAGCTGTCTTGGTGTGGCCCTGAATCTTGCCAGGACATCCACAGCCATGTGTTTGTGTTGACAGAAATTGCATAGCCAGGCAACAGGAGCTTGAGTTGGAGAAGAAATGTCAAATTGAAAGTTTCCTTTAAGAATATTGAAGTCCCCTTTTTTCCTTAAAACTAAGCAACCCTAATCATGTTCCCAAGAAAGCATGGAACCATCACAGGATGTCCTAGGCTGGAAAGGACCTCAGAGATCATCTACTCTAACCCCCTTGCCATGGGCAAGGACATCTCTCAACTAGACTCAGCTGCTCAAGTCCTTATCCAACTTGGCCTTGAATACCCCAGGGAGGAGGCATCCACAGCCTCCCTGGGCAGCCTATTCCAGGGTCCCACCATGCTCCTACTGAAGAACTTCTTCCTAAGATCCAGTTTGAACTTACTCTCCCTCAGCTTCCAACCATTCCCCCTTGTCCTGTCTCTAGACACCCTTATGAGAAGTCCCTCTGCAGCCTTCCTGTAGGATCCCTTCAGGTATTGGAAGGCAGCTCTAAGGTGCCCCTGGAGTCTTCTCTTCTGCAGGCTGAACAACCCCAGCTCCCTCAGCCTATCCTCAAAGCAGAGGTGCTCCAGCCCTTGAATTATCTTTGTGGCCTGTTCTGGCCTCACTCCAGCAGCTCTGTGACCTAATGCTGGGGACACCAAAGCTGGACACAGTATTGGGGGTGGGGTCTCAGCAGAGCAGAGTCAAGGGGCAGAATCCCCTTTCTTGCCCTGCTGGCAACACTCCTCTTGCTGCAGCCCAGCACACAGCTGCCTTCTGGGTTGCATGAGGGCACTGCTGGCTCCTGGGAGTTCTGGCTTCATTTTTTACTTTCCATAATTTTTAGGCAGGCACTTTCAGTAGTGCTCTGTGACCCAGTTCAGTACTAACATGCTGCAAATGAAACCTGCACTGAAGTGCTTCCCTACATCAGGGACTCATGACATCTACTTGCACACTCTACCATGCTGCAGAAACCATACACACAGAAACATTCAGGTTGGAAAAGACCCTCAGGATCACTAAGTCCAGCCTGGAACCCTACTCTACAAGGTTCACCCCTAAACCAGATCCCCAAGCACTACATCCAAACCACCTTTAAACACATCCAGGCTTGGGGGCTCAGCCACCTCCTTGGGCAGCACATTCCAATCCCTGACCACTCTTGCTGAGCAAAAATTCTTCCTAATGTCCAGTCTACACCTACCCAATTGCAGCTTGAGGCCATTCCCTCTTGCTCTATCACTAATTACCTGTGAGAAGACACCAGCACCAGCCTCTCCACAACCTCCTTTCAGGTAGTTGTAGTGAGCAATGAGGTCTCCCCTCAGCCTTCTCTTTTCTAACTAACCATCCCCAGCTCCTTCAGTTGCTCTTCATCAGATTTCTTCTCCAGGCTCTTTCCCAGTTTCCTTGCCCCACTCTGCCCTGGCTCCAGGCCCTCCATATCTCTCTAGTATTGAGCTGCTCAAAACTGGATGCAATCCTCAAGGAGTAGCCTCACCAGAGCCAAATACAAAGGGACAATCACCTCCCTGCTCCTGCTGGACATGGAGCTTTTCCTATCTATTTATGTCCCTTTCTCCTCCAGTGTGGAAAAAGATGCCAAGATGCATTTCACACTGCTCCACCACACACTGAGATTCCCCCTGCTCCCAGCCCCCTTACAGACAGCATTTTTGCTTTCATTTATTACTTTAATATCACTCTTTTTTTCCCCCTCCTGTATTTCACAAGGTTGAGCAACTCCCCCCTGGCCTCGATGGCCAGGGCCGGGTCGGCATCACGCCGGAGGAATCCCAGGCACGTCCCAGCAGCACACAGCCCCCTGGTAACCCGTGGGCAGGCTTTGGGCAGCCACTCTCACCTTTTCCCTGGATTTTCTTTTGGAGCAGAGCTGGGTAAAACCCAACTTTCCCATCTCACAAGGGCACTTTGTGATTGCAGGGCTGTTTTTTCCCTCTCGATCTGACTGTGGACCAATAGGTCTCATTTGAGATGAATGAGTGGGAGAGAGAAAGGAGGAGAACAAATACCTTACAGTCCCCTGGTGAGGGAAACGCTCAGGCTGCCAGCACTCCAGGCACAATTCCCAGCTCTGAAGGCTGTGCCTTTTACATCTCAGGTTGGCCTCCCCACCCCAGGCCACAGGATGCTGTGGACCAGAGTAAGCACATACTCCCTTTCTGTACACCACCAAGAAAGGAGAGCAACTCCCCCTGCTCCTCCAAACAGCTTCCATCTCAGCACACTGGGATTTTTCCACCTCCAAAACCATTCTGTGAGAGCTTCCCATCCCTTCTGTGGCCTTTGAAAACCTATCTGTCACTGTAGTTGTTGTGGTAGCCGAGGACCCGTTGTAGCAGGTCCAGCTCTGTTGATTCCAGTGGCACCTGATTTGCATGGATGAGTGTTTTGATGTGCAGGGATACATGGAATGGGTTGGCAGACATGGATGTGCCTGACCTAATGAAATCCAGCTCTCTTGTTTGCCTCCAGATTCGAGTAGTGGGGATGTTATGAGAATACCAGCTCTTGCTTTATGGAAAACTCATACAGAATTTAATAAGAAAACAATAACCATTCTTAGGCTTTGGAGCTTTTTTTTTTGAATAGGATTTAAAAGTGGATTACATCACAGCAGCTCTATAGAGTGTCTCAAAAACCCTTTGTGAGAGGGAATCGTTCTCTGTTGAACTTTAAAGATTACCCAGCCGTTGCCATAGATTATTTCATTTCTCTCCAATCCTACTGGTTGCACTCCTATTAATTTCTCTGAGCTTTTCCCACGTGGCATGTATTATTTTGGCCATAAAAAACATCCCTGAGGCCAAACAGGCTCTGAAAGATGTTCAGCTTCAGTTCAGCCCAATGAAATCACATTAGCTTCCACCTAGGCTGAGTCAGGTTTCCTCACATCTACTCCAGACTGGGCAGTGATAGAGGAGTAGTTCCCTACCCCTATAACTGCCCCTACCCTACCACTACCCTACCCCTACCTACCCCTACCTTACCCCTACCCCTACCCCAACCCTTTCCCTACCCTATCCCTACCCCTACACCTACCCCTACCCTACCCCTACCCCTACCTTATCCATATCCCTATCGCTATCCCTACCCCTACCTTACCCCTACCCCAACCCTTTCCCTACCCTACCCCTACCCCTACCCCTACCCTACCCCTACCCCTACCCCTACCCCTACCCTACCCCTACCTATCCATATCCCTATCGCTATCCCTACCCCTACCTTACCCCTACCCCAACCCTTTCCCTACCCTATCCCTACCCCCTACCCTACCCTACCCCTACCCTTTCCCTACCCTATCCCTACCCCTACCCCTACCCTATCCCTATCCCTATCCCTATCCCTATCCCTATCCCTCCCTATCCCTATCCCTATCCCTATCCCTATCCATCCCTATCTGTATCCCTACCCCTACCCCTACCCCTACCCCAACCCTTTCCCTACCCTACCCCTACCCCTAGCCCTACCCATACCCTACCATACCCCTACCGCTACCCTACTCCTACACATACCCCTACCCTATCCCTATCCCTATCCCTAATCCTAACCGTAACCCTAATTCTAACCCTAACTGACCCTATTCCTGTCTTCAGCTACATATTCTCACCCTCTATCCACTATGGTGAGACTCCACCTGGAGTACTATGCCCAGTTCTGGAGCCCCTATCACAGGAAAGATCTGGATGTGCTAGAATGTGTCCAGAGAAGGGCCATGAGAATGATCAGAGGTCTGGAGCACCCCTCCTATGAAGACAGGCTGAGAGAGTTGGGGTTGTTCAGTTTGGAGAAGGTGCTGAGGAGATTTTTGGTGAGGGACTTTTTAGGGTGTCAAGGAGTGATAGGATTAGGGGGAATGGATCCAAGCTAGAGGAGGAAAGATTGAGATTGGATGTTAGGAAGAAGTTCTTCCCCATGAGGGTGGTGAGACACTGGCACAGGTTGCCCAGGGAGGTGGTGGAAGCCTCATCCCTGGAGGTTTTTCAGGCCAGGCTGGCTGTGGCTGTGAGCAACCTGACCTAGTGTGAGGTGTCCCATGAGGTCCCTTCCAACCCTAACAATTCTATGGTTTTGTGATACCTGGGACATCTGTGTTCCCGGATGAGGTCTAGCAAGCTTGCTGGAGCCCATTGTATTTAGTCAGATATTAAATAGATTAATGGTGTGACAAGGGGGAATGGTTTGAAGCTGAGGAAGAGTAGGTTTAGACTGGATCATAGGAAGAAGTTCTTCCTAGGAAGAAAAACTTCTCACCACAAGGATGGTGAGACTCTGGAATAGGCTGCTCAGGGAGGTCGTGGATGTTTTCTCCTCTGGGGGTGTTGAAGGCCAGGTTGGATGAGGCCTTGAGCAGCTGAGTCTAGTTGAGAGATGTCCTTGCCCATGGCAGGGGAGGCTGGGGTAGATGATCTCTGAAGTCCTTCCTAAATGAAGCCATTCTAGGATTATATGGTCTATTCAAGTGTTACAAATTCTGATCATCTTTTTCCTCAAAGTTTCCCCTTGTCTGTACCTCTCCCCTGCCCCACCCCTCCCTGTGAGCTGCAGTCTTGCCTCCATTTCATCTCCTCGGGGCTTCACTTGTGTTCCTAATGATGTGCTCCCCCACAGTGAATGATCCTTGGTGGTAGCTCTCCATCTGGCTCCAGTGCCCGTGGAAGTGCATGAGGTTAAATAACATCACTTTGACCATTAGCCTTGGCCAGGAGCAGTCTGACCTCCTTACTTATCAGAAGCTGATCTCCCAAGAGTTGTGATCAGCAATTGCAGCTGAAGGGACTGAAATCTTCCAGGCTCAGATGCCTTCCTTGGCCTTTGGGGATACCAAGAGTGCACTTTCCTGCTTGCTGCTGTGGTGGGTGGGTGGAATGCCTTTCTGTTTTCACCTTACCATTGACCTCATGATTTATTTTGTTTAACCTAAGCCTACTGAATTCCAACCCCTCTAGTACAGCCCAGTGCAACCTGCAGTATAACCTTACCCCTAATTAGGTAAGCACACCATAAAGCTTCCCTTACCCTCATTTCACAGGGATTTATTTTTCTTCTCATACCCCTATGAAAGTGGACACCACCAGTGGATGGTGGGGGTCAGACTTCACCTTCTCTTGCATGAGCTTAAGTAAGCAAATGTCTGTGAGGGAACTTCAAAGCAGAAGATCAAGAGAGGGGCAGCTTTCTAGCCCTGTAACTAACCACTTGGCAGGTTGAGACTGAACCCCAGCAGGATGCTGGATGTGTGGCCCACTAGGATATGCCATGGGGATTATTAGCCCAGCAGAGAGCATGACTTGGGCATAGACTGGTACAGTTGGGCATTTGCCCATGGCTGGGTTTTGATTTCCAGAGCTGGAGATTTAGTCCTTAATTTGTCATTTGAGAAGGCCCACAAAGGAGGGCCACAAAGATGAGCCAAAGGCTGGAGCACCTCTGCTGTGAGGATAGGCTAAAGGAGCTGGGGTTGTTCAGCCTAGAGACAAGAAACCTCCAGGGGGACCTTAGAGCTGCCTTCCAAGAGCTGAAGGGATCCTACAGGAAGGCTGCAGAGGGACTTTTCATGAGGGTGTCTAGAGACAGGCCAAGGGGGAATGGTTTGAAGCTGAGGGAGAGCAGGGTTAGACTGGATCTTAGGAAGGAGTTCTTCAGTAGGAGAGTGGTGAGACCCTGGAACAGGCTGCCCAGGGAAGCTGTGGCTGCCTCCTCTCTGGGGGTGTTGAAGGCCAGGCTGGATGAGGCCTTGAGCAGCTGAGTCTAATTGAGAGGTGTCTCTGCCCATGGTGGGGCGGGGGGGAGGATGTCAGAGTAGATGATCTCTGAGGTCCCTTCCAACCTGAGCCATTCTAGGATTCTATGAAAGTTGCCCAATTCAGACCACTGAGTGCCTCAACCTGATTGCACAGCAGGCAGAGTGGCCAGGCCCTTGATTCTGATGAAGCTGTGCCGTTTTCTTCCAGAAGAGCATCTCGGCCCCTGCCAAGGACCTTTTGTAGCCGGACTAGAAACCACTGGCCAGTGGGAACTTTTATACCAGCACAAACAGCTTACAGCAAGGCCTTTGCCATTATTATTCTGCTGCATTTCTCCAGCATATAAAATGATTTCATGTTGCATATTTTCCCATGCCCTTTCTCTGCTTCTTCTGTCTGCCTCAACTCGTTGCTCATGACGTTTGTTGACAAGCTCAGCGCATTTTGATAAGTCTTCTGCCAAAGTGGCTCTAAGAAAAATAAGAGGAATGACAAGTGGAACAGCACAAGAAGAATTCCAACAGCAACAACTGAAGGTTAAAGCATCAGAAAACAGGGGGAAAACATAACAAAAACAGAACACAGTGAGCCTGGGTTGCCTTTGTTAAGAACGTTTAATGCTTAGTTTTCTTTCATAATCCTGGCTCTCGAGCTGTCCATGCAGTTTAGATTCCCATCCCTTGCATTTCTTGAATCTGCCTTCAATTCCTGGTGGAGCAGGGGCAATTCTGGCTATGTATTCTACATCTTCATTCTTTGACCTCATTGTCTTTTGGTCTTCTAAGTGATGCCTTCTGTCCATGGTAATGTGACTGCAGAAGGCTGGTGGGTCAGGGGCCCTCAGCACAACCTGCTTCTCTGCTGCCAAAGGGCACAGATGCCACAGCAGTGAGGTGGGGCAAATATAACTGAGAGCAAGAAGCCAAGCATTCAGGATATTTCCTGGTTTGGCATATCTAGCTGTGCGCCAGCTGAAGGTCTTTGTGTGGACCTGAACACAGCTGGGCAGAGTGGGTGTGAAGCCGCTCCGAGGGTGAACTTCCCAAGCATGGCACCAGCTGTTCCTGGCACTGCATTGAAGCAGGGATTGGGAAAGAACCTTCAGATGTTATTCCTTAATCCATGGATCCCTTTCCTGCCTCCTCCACCATCACTGTTTGCTTTTGGAAGACACCTGCGACTTCTCGGTGCTGTGCCTCTCTCTCCTCCAATGAAAGAAGAAGAATAGAATCATAGAATGGTTTGGGTTGCAAGGGACATCCAAAGGTTATCCAGTTCAACCCCCTCTGCAGTGAGCAGGGGCATTCTCCGCTAGGTCAGTCTGCCCAGAGCCCTGTCCAGCCTCACTTTAAATATCTCTAGGGTTAGAGCCCCAACCACCTCCCTGGGCAACCTGTTCCAGTGTTCCACCACCCTCATAGTAAAGAACTTGTTCCTAATATCCAATCTAAATCTGTTCTTCTCTAATTTGAAGCCATTGCCCCTCATCCTGTCACTGCAGGCCTTTCTTGCAGACCCCTTCAAGTACTGGAAAGCTGCTATCAGGTCTCCCTGGAGCCTCCTCTTTGTCAGGCTGAACACCCCCATCTCCCTCAGCCTGTCCTCACAGCAGAGGTGCTCCAACCCCCTGATCGTTTTTGTGGCCCTCCTCTGGACGCTCTCCATCAGGTCCATGTCCTTCCTGTATTGAGGACACGTACACAGTGCTGCAGGTGTGGTCTCAGCAGAGCAGAGCAAAGTGTCAGAATCACCTCTCTGGATCTTTTGATGCAGCCCAGGATGTGATCTGCCTTCCGGGCTGCAAGCACAGAAACTGAGTCCTGACTGTGTGGCCTTGTCTCCACGAAACTATGATTTCACAGTGTCCAATGCTGACCTCATAAGACACCTGGGCCATGAGGATGGTGGACTGGGGTACGGTCAAGAGGCAATAGATGTTCAGCTGAGTTCACAGAATCAGAGAATCGGCAATGAATGTCCCAGTGGATGATTTCAATGCACCCAGTAAACGCATCTCCTCACGGCAGGGCTTTGTGCCCCCAGCCAGGATGAAGTGCAGGGGAAATCGGCGACAAAACCACTTAATACACACAAACCAGCCTGGCTGAGACTCTGGAGGTTCCTGCAGAATTTAATAACTCCTTTCAGCTGTTTTACAGAAATGCCTTGACAACCTTTTCAAAGATGCAGGAAGGCCAAAGTATCTAAATAGCTTTATAGTCCTTGGCCCAAGGATCCGGTCTGAGCACAGCTGTGCCTAACCCCAGCGTGAGAACTAGCAAGTGTCTGAATTCTCTGTTTGTTAGAGCTGGGAAGGTCTGGGTTTGGCACCTCTCCACTGTGAAAAGTCCCTTTTCTGAAGCAAGCCCCATTTCAGCATCGAGGGCTGAAGTTACAGGTGTCCTGAGAGCTGAGAGCAGGGGGCACAGATCAGGGGACAGCAGCAGCTGCAGGGAGGGGTGGCCCCCACCGGGCTGTCCCTCATGTTCCTGGCGTTACCTCTAGGTCCTGTTATCTGAGACAATTTTAGCGGCTCAAGGGGAACCATCATATGGAAACGTAATGCCTTTTAGTCAGGAACAAAGGATTAGGGGGAAGATCATATCTGGAATCCTCTCCTGGTGTCACAGAAGGTATTTTTAGTGCACTCAGAGTCAGCCGGAGTTTCTGCAGGGGGCAGAACTCTGCTCTCTCTGCCCTGCAGGGTTTTTCCTGCGTTGCCCACATAAGTGATGTAAATAACAACTTCTGCTTGGTCAATAATGCACCACTGAGACTTCCTGAACTCATTCAAGCAAGCTCAGATTTTTAGGGGAAGTGAGGTGCCATCAGTTTTCCTTGGAATTAAGCTTTTAAACACCTTGAGCTGTCTGATTTGAAGTTGCCAGCTCCCATGGGGTCTCTCTATGAAGGTCCCTCAGGACACAGGGGAGTCTTACCTTCCAATAAGGTATGGGTGAGTGTGTGTCCCCGTGGCAGCTGAAAAAGCAAAGCCATGTGGAGCAGCTTTCAGCTGTGTGCAGAACCAACATGGTGGCCTGGAGACATGGGCCTTGCTTGTGGGCACCAGATTTGAGATCTCTGTGGGGGGAAATTGGTAAAGCTGGAGTGTGATGAGAGCTTGTTTCTGTCATCTGGGGCTGAGAAAGCTGAAAAAGGCTTAGCACAGAATCATAGAATCACAGAATTGTTAAGGTTGGAAGGGACCTCAAGGATCATCTAGTTCCAACCCCCCTGCCGTGGGCAGGGACACCTCACACTACATGAGGTTGCTCACAGCTACATAGTTTCATAGTTTCATAGTTTCAGTCAGGGCTGGAAGGGACCACAAGGATCATCTAGTTCCAACCCCCCTGCCATGGGCAGGGACACCCTGCACTAGATCAGGCCGGTCAGAGCCTCATCCAGCCTGGGCTTAAACACTTCCAGGGACGGGGCCTCAACCACCTCCCTGGACAGCCCATTCCAGGGCTTCACCACTCTCATGGTGAAGAACTTCCTCCTCACATCTAGCCTGAATCTCCCTACCTCCAGCTTCATTCCATTCCCCCCAGTCCTATCACTACCTGATATCCTGAAAAGTCCCTCCCCAGCCTTCTTGTAGGCCCCCTTCAGATCCTGGAAGGCCACAATGAGGTCACCTCGGAGCCTTCTCTTCTCCAGGCTGAACAGCCCCAACTCCTTCAGTCTGTCCTCATAGGAGAGGTGCTCCAGCCCTCTGATCATCCTCGTGGCCCTTCTCTGGACACCTTCCAGCACCTCCAGATCCCTCTTGCAATAGGGGCTCCAGAACTGGAGGCAGTACTCCAGGTGGGGTCTCAGCAGAGCTGAGTAGAGGGGGAGAATCACCTCCCTTGACCTGCTGGCCACACTTCTCCTGATGCAGCCCAGGATCTGATTGGCTTTCCGGGCTGCAAGTGCACACTGAGAGCTCCTGTTGAGCTTCTCGTCCACCAGCACCCCCAAGTCTCTCTCCTCAGGGCTGCTCCCCAGCCAGTCACTGCCCAGCCTGGATTTGTGCCTGGGATTGCCTCGACCCAGATGCAGGACCCTGCCCTTGGTCTTGTTGAAGCTCATGAGGTTGGCTTGTGCCCACCTCTCCAGCCTGTGAAGGTCCCTCTGGATGGCATCCCTTCCCTCCAGCGTGTCTGCTGCACCACACAGCTTGGTGTCATCAGCAAACTTGCTGAGGGTGCACTCGATGCCACCGTCCATGTCACCCACATCAGCCTGGCCTTAAAAACCTCCAGGGATGAGGCTTCCACCACCTCCCTGGGCAACCTGTTCCAGTGTCTCATGGGGAAGAACTTCTTCCTAACATCCAATCTGAATCTACCCATTTCTAGTTTTGTTCCATTCCCCCCAGTCCTACCACTGCCTGACACCCTAAAAAGTCCCTCCCCAGCTTTCTTGCAGCCCCCTTCAGATACTGGAAGGCCACAATGAGGTCTCCTTGGAGCCTTCTCTTCTCCAGACTGAACAGCCCCAACTCCCTCATTCACTAATGGCCACCAAGGCACAGACATCATCTTGGAGGATGTTGTAGAAGGTCTTGAGGGTAAAATGTTGTGGGCATGGTGAACCCTCTGCTGTGCTCTCAGGCTTTCTCTGGGAATAGAGCAGTGCAGCTGAGCTCCCAAGGGATCATAGAATCACAGAATTGTTAGGGTTGGAAGGGACCTCAAGGATCATCTAGATCCAGGACTCAGATTGTGAATCCTTCTTGCCTGGCCCCTGTGCTCATGGACATTGATCACAACTGGTCTAGATTAAACACTGAAAACTACATGCTATCCCTTGCAGGTCTCCATCCTGGAAAACCTCCTCTTGACACATCCATCAGCTTAACACTCCTGATCTCCCAGTGCTCTAGGGCAAATGATGTCTTTCACAGAGCTGTCCCCTCAGTGGGAAAATCCTGTCCTATAGGGAGCCAATAATAGAAAGATAAAGCACATCCCAAACGTTTCATACTCCAAACATCGTGCCTGGGCCCCTGGAGTGGGAGTTCAGGACTCCAGTAACTTGGCAGGTAACAAATCTCTGTGCTTCAAAAGGCAAATGTCGTCATTGCTTGGCTCCATGGCACCAGCACCTGGCCTGCTGGAACCACTTTCTATCTGCCTTTCCTCTCCTGCTCTTTGCAGGGATCTGATGGCTGATCTCACTCAGGTCTCATCCCCACCCTGCAACTCCTAAACTTCACCTGCAGCATCCCATGAATAAATACCCAGGGTTTCTTCTGCCTTGGCCTGGTGGCATTGTGCTTCTGCTGGCATAGAGTCTCCACAGACCTTTGATCATACATTTGCAGGTGGAAGAGAAGTGCTGTGCCTTCATGCTGGTCCTGGCTCCAGCAAAGATCTGTCCTGGAGCAGAACCCATGCAGAACAGAGGGACTCTGCCATGATCCAGTATTTTAAGGGGGGCTACAAGAAAGCTGGGGAGGGACTTTTGAGGGTGTCAGGGAGTGATAGGACTTGGGGGAATGGAGCAAAACTAGAAGTGGGTAGATTGAGATTGGATGTCAGGCAGAAGTTCTTCCCCATGAGGGTGGTGAGACACTGGCACAGGTTGCCCAGGGGGTGGTGGAAGCCTCATCCCTGGAGGTTTTTCGGGCCAGGCTGGCTGTGGCTGTGAGCAACCTGATCCAGTGTGCAGTGTCTGTGCCCATGGCAGGGGGGTTGGAACTGGATGATCCTTGAGATCCCTTCCAAACATGACAATGCTGTGATTCTTTGATGTCCCAGAGCTGGGTCTCCACCACCTGCTGGGGGCTTTCTCCTTTTTTTTTTTCCTTCAAAAAAAGTAGATTTAGTTGTTTTGCAAACCCATGTCATATGCCTTCATTTTTTGCCCCCATGGGCAAATGCTGTCAGAGCAGGGTCACCCAGGTAGTCCGCACAGGAATGCATCCAGGTGGGTTTGGAAAGTCTCTAGAGAAGGAGAATCCACAACCTCTCTGAGCAGCCTATTCCAATGCTCCATCACTCTCACTGTAAAGAAGTTTCTCCTCATCTTGAGGTGAAACCTTCTATGTTCAAGTTTGTATCCATTGTTCCTTGTCTTGGTACTGCACACCACCAAAAAGAGCTTGGCCCCCTCCGCTTGACCCCCACCCCTCAGACATTGATCAGATCCCCTCTCAGCCTTCTCAAGCCTAAACAGCCTCAGCAATATTTCAACAACTTTGACTCAGAAAACATTCTTTTTCTATTTTTTTTTTAAACTGAAACAGCTCTAAAAAGTCTTCTGAAACAACAATTCCCTTTTGTTGTTGTTTGGTTGGTTTGTTGTTGTTTTTTTTTCCTGGACTATCCTTCAGCTTTCCTTATACAACCAAGCATCTCTCTCCCTCCTCCCCTCTAAAAATAGTCTGTCAAGAAAATGCATAATCTAATTTGGGGCTTGAGGAAAGCCTTCAATCCATCCCAGCAGAAGCCTCTGCACAATTCTCAGCTCTCCAGAGAACATCTTTCTCTCTTTGTTTCTTCTCTTCCCTTTCTTTCTGTCCCACGGTTTCCCCCCTTTTGTTCCGTGAGGTCGACTCGGGACAATTCCTCCCCTCCCCGTGTTTTTCAGTATTACACAAGTGGACCAGATAGAAAAAAAAATAAATAAAATGCAATTCAACCCAGCCATTCAGCTGCTCTGACCACAATCTAAATGAGAATGAGAAGATATTTCAGCTGTTTCTCTGGGTTTCCATTTTCCTCAGTTGCTGGCGCAGTAGCTCCCAGAGCCCATTAGGCTAATTGTTCTTTTCCAAAACCCCACTGTCAACAAAAGGCAGGGAACCAGTCTTAACATTTTCAACTGGAATTTCCACTGCTTTGCTTTGCTCTGCTCCTGGCTTTGATTTTTTTCATGAACTTGTTTGCCCTCCTAGCAAGTTTGACATTTCTCAAACTGAAGTTCAGGCTCATGAGCTCTTCCTCTGACAAACACAGAATCTCTTGTCACCAGCGACGTGTCACTGTGGAGCAGAACAGAGCATCACCCTCATTAGGGCCATGAAAACCATCAGGCTGGAGCATCTCTCTATGAGGACAGGCTGAGGGAGCTGGGGGTGTTCAGCCTGGAGAAGAGAAGCCTCCAGGGAGACCTAATAGCAGCCTGCCAGTACTTGAAGAGGCCCTACAGAAAGGCTGCAGATGGACTGTTTGCAAAAGCCTGCAGTGATAGGCTGAGGGACATGGTTTGAAATGAGAGAGGAGATTTAGATTGGATGCTAGGAATGAGTTCTGCAATCACAAGAGTGCTGGAATGCTGGTACAGGTTGCACAGGGAGGTATTTGAAGCCCCATCCTTGGAGATATTCAAGGTGACACTTGACAGGGCTCTGAACAACCTGATCCAGTAGGGGATGTCCCTGCTGACTGCAGGGGGTTGGACTGGATGACCTTTGGAGGTCCCTTCCACCCCAAATAATTCCTGTTTGTAAGGTGCTGCTCCAGGTGTGATTGCACTGCACAGCCTGGATGCCCTAGCTCAAACAGTGGAGGATGTCCCTGCTGACTGAAAGGGACTAGATGAGCTTTGCAGGTCCCTTCCAACTCAAACCGTTCTGTGATTCTATGATGACATTACTTCCAGTCTATGATGAGGTAATTAAAGTGTTTATGTGTAGCTAGAAGGGAATTGATATGAGGTCAAGCCAACTGTGTTAACTCTTCAGCACAAAATCACCTTTTCAGGTTTCCACAGGAACTTTTCTTTCACAAATACCCTTCAGGAACTTTTCTTTCACAAATATCCTGCCCATAATGGCCATTCTCCAGCTAAAATTTATCTTAGCAATGCGATGGACGTTGCCAAAGGGAATGCTTGGGCTTTGCTGGAAGTGATTGTGAATAACTTTCCCAGCACTCTCCTAATTGGGAAGGCCTATCTCAGGAAAAGTGACAGTGTAAAACAACAGTGACAACAGTAAAAGCGACACTTTTCCTGGTTGGGTGCATCCAGGAGACTGAAACGTATCATAGAATCATAGAATCAATCAACCAGGTTGGAAAAGACCTCAGAGATCAACAAGTCCAACCTCTCACCTAATACCACCTCATGACCACTAAACCATGGCTCCAAGTGCCACATCCAAGCCTTTTTTCAACACCTCCAGGGAAGGTGACTCCACCACCTCCCTGGGCAGCACATTCCAATGGCCAATTACTCTTTCTGTGAAGAACTTTCTCCTCACCTCCAGCCTAAACTTCCCTGAGGTGCAGCTTGAGACTGTGTCCTCTTGTTCTGGTGCTGGTTGCCTGGGAGAAGAGACCAACCCCCTCCTGGCTACAACCTCCCTTCAGGTAGCTGTAGAGAGCAATAAGGTCTCCCCTGAGCCTTCTCTTCTCCAGGCTAAGCAACCCCAGCTGCCTCAGCCTCTACTCACAGGGCTGTGCTCCAGACCCCTCCCCAGCTTTGTTGCCCTTCTCTGGACACGTTCAAGAGTCTCAATGTCCTTCTTAAATAGATGACCCCAGACCTGGACACTGGACTCAAGGTATGGCCTAACCAGTGCTGAGTATAGGGGCAGAATGACCTCCCTGCTCCTGCTGGCCACACTGTTCTTGATTCAGGCTAGGTTGCCATTGGCCTTCTTGGCCCCCTGGGCACACTGCAAGCTCATGTTCAGCAGCTGTCAACCAGTACCGCCAGGTCTCTCTCTGCCTGGCTGCTCACCAGCCACTTTGACCCCAGCCTGTAGTGCTATCACATGTGGCAAAACCAGCAAGACATCATAACAAATTCTTTCTGTTAAGGGCCCTGAATTATTTGAGAGTTCCTGAACAAAGTCATATGAGGGTTTGTCTACATTTTGTGTCGCCTGCTGGTAGCCCAGGCTTGCAGTCCGTAGAATAAATCAAGTGCTTAAAACTGAGCACTTGCTTAAGGGCTCTGCTAAAACACAGCCCATATGCTACCACAGATTGAGGAGGGACTTAAAATTTCCCTGGTAGCAAGATGTGGGACTGGGATGTGGCAACCTCTCCTTGGATTTAACCCAGTTGAGACCAAACTAAACCTGAGTCAAGGCTTTTCTTAAATGTTTTCCTCCTATTTCCCTTCGAGTTTCTCTTTTCCTCTCTTTCCTCTGGTCTGAGGGCTTTGATAGAACAAATGAAAACCCAGGGTAATTGTTTGCAGGGCCGGGGAACTTTTCTCTGACGTGTCCCAGAGCTTCTGCTGCGAGGCGGCGGGAGTCAGGCGCTGGCAGCTGGTTTCACTTTAGAGCCGTGCAGGAGCTCGCAGCTAATGCAGTTGTTGTACATTTACAAACCCCTAGCACTCTGGAGCTCTCTCTTTGCACCCGCCCTGACATCATCCTGAGTTTGCTCCCAGTCTTCTTTTTTCTTGCTTTCCACCCCCCACCCCCCACCCCCTGCCCCCTTTCTGTTGTTTGCAAAATGATTAAACATCTTCTCACGAGCAGGAGTAAGGCCACGGACACTCCTGGCTGCTGCTCTCCCTTTGCCACCCCTCCTTCATGTGTCTAAGTTTAGCAGGGGGTCCAGGAGCTAAAATGGAAAGCACATGGGTTTGTGACTTCACAATTGAAAGAAAGAAATCTAATCTGACAGAAGAAGCATGTTGTTTGTGGAACTATGGATTTCAGTGAAGGACATCCCTACCAAATCATAATTAAAACTACCATAATGACCTCCAAAGTTTCATTTGCCGGGCTGGGAGGGAGGGAAAATACAGATCTTTCCAGTGGGTTCTGCTGAAACAATTTATGGAGACCCACAGCTGGTTTTAATGTGCTGATGAGCTGGGAAAACAGTCAAAACTGCACTCCAGTCAAGAGACTGTGTAATATCTGAGGGCAGAACCAGACCGAAATCTCTGTCGTTTTATTTAATCTAATGAAGGGTGTTTTGTAACTGAGAAACAGCATTGCTCTGCCCATATGTTACATGCACACTTCACTAATAACATCCACAGTGCCACGGGTGGAACAAATGAAAATGCTTTCAAGCCTTTTAATTCTTATTTAAAAGGCTTCTTTGGAGCAAGGCAAATATTTGGCATCCAGAACTTCGGCAACGTTTCTGCAGGCTGTAGGGAGGAAATCCATGTTCCTTAAAATAAAAAGAATGGATTATTTAATTTTAATATTTTTTTTTCTGAAAGACCTTTAAACAAAATTATTTTCTACCTTTTTAAGCAGATTTGGGTTTAATTTATTTCTCCCCCCTGCCCCCGAGTGGCCCTTTGAAATCAAAGACACAAAAACAATCGGCTGCAAAATTAGCGCAGAAAATTAATGATTGCTGGGGTTGGCAGGGCCACTGGAAAACCAGGACTTTTCTGGCGTTTTCAACTGGAAAAGCTTCAAAGCTACTGCCTGTGTTTAACATTAGGAGCTGGGGCTGAAGAGTGAGGGAGAAAATAGAGGAAAATGCCTCCCGAATATCAGGTGCAGGGCAAATTCCAAGGGAGAGAATCCCCCGGCGCTGTGTTTGCAGGCTCGGTCCCCGGGGCCAGCACTTAGAGCAGATCTTGCAGATTTCTGAGTATGAGATTTGGTTGGTTCTACATTTCTTTCGGGTTTGGGTTGTTGTTTGTTTTGTTTCCTTAGCATTTGTATGTAAAAGTAAACAAGGAGGGTGGTTGGGGGGGAGCGGTGGAAGAAGCCACTGCTACAACTATTGGTAACAAGTCATAGAATCATAGAATGGGTTGGCTTGGAGGGACCTCCAAAGGTCATTTAGTCCAACCCCCCTGTAGTCAACAGGGACATCCTCCACTAGATCAGGTTGCTCACAGCCCTACTGAGCCTGACCTTGAATATCTCCAATGATGGGGCCTCAACTACCTCCCTGGGCAACCTGTTCCTGTGTTCCATCACTCTCATTGTAAAGAACTTTCTCCTAACATCCAATCTAAATCTGCTCTTCTCTAATCAGTAGCTGTTCCTGCCCTAGAAGAAATACCCAGCTTGTGGTAAGAAGACAATGCTGGATTTGGCTAAACTTGCTTAAAGATCAGAAAACTGTTCATCCTCTGATCACCTGCCCTAAAACCAAAACACAGAAATGCAGAAACATTCAGGTTGGAAAAGACCCTCAGGATCACCAAGTCCAACCCAGAACCCTACTCTGCAAGGTTCACCCCTAAAGCAGATCCCCAAGCACCACATCCAAACCACCTTTAAACACATCCAGGCTTGGGGACTCCACCACCTCCCTGGGCAGCACTTCCCAATGCAGCCCAAGCAGTCTATCTTATTTTGTGTTTTCCCAGGACAATAAAGCAAAGTTTTCTGGGGGGGCAAAGGACAGACAACTACCTACTTTAGGCCTTCATTAGTGGGAAATTCAGTTTTCCCTCTCCTATGAGAAGCCAGCCGGCTGTGGGGTTGGTGATGGAAGACAGCTGCAAACAAATGTGTTGAGTGAATTAATGTACTGTGTGGTGGTGGAAAAAGAGTTCAGCTCTGCAGGAAGGATTTCGTTATCATGCGGGTTGAGGAAGGCTGAGAGGAGGACAGTGGAGACTTTCTGTGAGTTCAGCTACAAACTGTGTGTTAGTCTTTAGAAAAGAAGGGGAAGGATGTCATGAGAGATGGGGGGGGAGGGGGGGAGAAGAAAGAAAATATGCATTTGGAGCAGCAGAATTGGCAAAATGTGAGTTGTTATGAGTTGGATTCTTGTTTTCTCGAGTGGATTTGGCTTCAGAAGTCATTAGCTTCTTGTCACGTGCTGGGGCAGGCGTGCCAAGGAGTTCAACAACACATTATTTTTGTCATTGCACAAAAGGTGATATTGAGCCCAGAATAACTGCTTCTATTTATGACTTTGGCTTTTGGCCTGAGCTCAAAGGAAGTGAAAAATTTAAAATAAAATTAAAAAAAAAAATTAAAAATAAAAATCTCCTTTTCTGAAGGTCTTTTGGGGCTCTGGAGCTTCAGAGGTTAGTGTGTAAGAAAGCTGCCCAAAGACTCGGTGTCAATAGCAAAGCCAGCTCTCCAGAAGCTTTGTTTGCGTTGTTCGGCAGTTCACAGGGGAGAAAACTCAGTGGAGAAACCAGGTGGGGTCAGGAGCCGAGACCACAGTGATTCCTTGATCCTGCATCTCCCAAACCCTTTTCAGGAGGAAGAGGAAGATTCAAGAGCCAAAACTTCATGAGGAAGAGGAAAACTCAATAGCCAAGAATTCATGCACGCTACAACCCCTCCACCTCTAAGAGCTATTCTGGTCCCTGTTGAGGCTCTGTCTTAGGAACGTGCTGGAAGGTGTCCAGAGAAGGGCCATGAGGATGATCACAGGGCTGGAGCTCCTCTCCTTTGAGGACAGGCTGAGGGAGTTGGGGTTGTTCAGTCTGGAGAAGAGAACGCTCCAAGGGGACCTTATTGTGGCCTTCCAATATCTTAAGTGGGCTACAAGAAAGCTGGGGAGGGACTTTTTAGAGTGTCAAGTAGTGACAGGACTGGGGGGAATGGAGCAAATCTAGAAATGGGTAGATTCAGATTGGATGTTAGGAAGAAGTTCTTCCCCATGAGGGTGGTGAGACACTGGCACAGGTTGCCCAGGGAGGTGGTGGAAGCCTCATCCCTGGAGGTTTTTCAGGCCAGGCTGGCTGTGGCTGTGAGCAACCTGCTGTAGTGTGAGGTGTCCCTGCCCATGGCAGGGGGGTTGGAACTGGCTGATCCTTGAGGTCCCTTCCAACCCTGACAATTCTATGATTCTGTATGATTCTGTTCCTTTAACACCTCAGGAAAACATTTTGGTTCTGTGAGGTTGGCACAGCACACTGAGAAGGGTGACAGAGTTTCTTCCTGGTAAAAAAAAGATATTCTTTGACCTGAATATCGATGGAGCCAACAAGTCCTGCTGGCCAGGGTGCAACAAGCAAAGAGGTACCCACTCAGAGGGCTTTTGCTTGCAGGGAAGTGGGGAGCGCACAAAGGGTGAGGGCAGACGTGGAAATGGGTTTAATAAACACCTGCTGAGTCTCTCTCCTACTTCCCTGCCAGTAAATATCCCCTGAGCTATTTTAATCTTGATGGTTTTAATAATAGAAGAAAATCTTCTCAATAATTACATTTTGGAACGTTTCTGCTCAGTCAACTGCAAGGCGGCAGCTTTCGCTTGACACGTCGGTGTTTGCTTTAAATGGCGTGGACCGTGCCAGTCCGTGGGGGTGAATCATTTGCTGGCTAATTAACAACTGTCGAATGTCAATTGAACACTCACTTCAACCTACATTCCTGCAACCCAAACTTCTTTTTGATTGGGGTAGCTGCAAGTGGAAAGCAAATATTTTCCTCAGTGGAGCTGAGGGGATGGTATCTGCTGGTGTATGTTTAGATTTCCATTTCCTTTGCATCTTTCCAGGGGGCTGAAAGTCAGGCTCTAAATTCATTTCCCCACACAAAGTCATTTTTGTCTCACCATCAGCAAATCACAGGATGTTAGGGGCTAGAAGGGACCTCGAGAGATCATCCAGCCCAACCTTCCTGCCAAAGCAGGATCACCTACACCAGGTCACACAGGAGCTCATCCAGGATTTTCTAGTCCTACGCAACCCCGACCCCCTCCCCGCACCCCCGGTTCCTTCATTTGCAAACAGACTGTGGTGTGTGAGGTTCCCCCAGCCCTTCTTCCCAAGTTTCCTGGGAAATAAATACACAGTCCTTTGGGCTTTAAGAAGCTTTTGTATCTTTCCTGTGCTGAGCATCCCTCAGCTGACTGTGAGCTGAAGAACCAAGCCAAGCCATTGCTCAACGGAAGGATGCTTTGGCTCCTGGTCACCTCCCTGCTTCCTGGAATGTTCTCATCCTCCCGGATGGTGCATCACTGGTTTTGTTGTTTGGGTGTTGTTTTTTTTCAGACAATGATGTTCTTGGAATACAGCAACTCTGACTGTGATGTAAACAGGATCATAGCTTTCCTGATGGCCCTCGTAAGAAGATAAACAACTTAATCCTGCAGACAGACAGGCTCCTGCGGCCTATCAGGAGGCCACTTGCCAGTGGCTGCATTACTGGGTAAACAGCAACAGACACAGAAAGCAAACTAACTTGTGAGGGTTTGAAGGAGCAAGGATGAGGTCAGAGGCCCAGATGATGTCATGCAGAAGTGGTGTGGGCTCGGCTGAGTCCCGTCAGCCCTGCCTGCTGCTGGGGGAGCTGGTGCCAGCGGCTGCAGGCTGGCTGCACGCCTCACAGCTGCTTGCCTGGAAGGGTCCCTGGGTGGGTATAACTGCACTGCTCGGTAGGAAGGGAACATGCCCGCTCTGCCTCTTAAATGCCTTTTACCATCATTTCCTGGCAAGCCCTGGAACACATTTAAATGGCCTCAGGAGGTGTCTGGAGGTGACAAACCCAGCCACATGCAGAGCCACGTGTGGGAAGCGTGCACCTTTCCCAGAGACTTCCACCTGCTTCTTTAATACCTCTCCCACATCATCGAGTTGGACTCCCAGGACTGAATGATCTGGGTTGCTGGACTGGACATTCATCCCATATGTTGCAGGAAGAGCTTCTTCACTTTTAAATGCTGAGAAAACCCATGGTGAGAATACATCATTCCAAATGTGTTTTTAAGTGGAGGGTTGCAACTTTATGGAACATTTTAGCTTTAATATCCTACTCCAGCTGGCCAGAGTTTTTTTACCCCCTCGTGAGGGAAATGCTTTCTTAAAGGAGGTGGATTTTGGGAAGCCTGTCCCAGGAAGCATGAGACAAGGGGCTCAGGCCTCTCAATGGTAATTCTGCTTCTGCTGCTTCAATTTGCAAGTTTGGAAAGAGTCATAGAGCCTTATCCTCAGCTCAGCAAGGCAGAGCAAAAACTGCTGAAGCCCATCAGGGGCTGCTGTGAAGTGCAACCAAGTCACGTTCCTAAAGAGCTTGGGAATCATCTGATGAAAGCCATATGCTGATACTGGGCTCTTCTAGCACAGGTTTGATTTCAGGATTCTTTGGAAATGACCCAGCAGAGAGAGACAGCTTGTGACAACTCTTGGGAATTTCCTGCAAAGGATCAACCATCAGCCTGTTTCTCCAGCAGAGAGATCCAGGTGCATCCAAAGGGATTTATTCTGGAAATCACACTCCAACCTCTCAATAACATCATCTCCATGTGATCTCCAGCACCTCCTCACCTCAGCTCTGTTTCAATGACCTGCAGAGGTACTCAGAATAGGCTGTTTTGAATCACAGAATCACTAAGATGGGAAGACCTCTAGGATTGTCAAGTCCAGCTCCCAACCCGACACCACCATGCCCACTAAACCATGCCTCCGTGTGAAATGTCTTGATGATGTAAATGCACTTTTTCCACTTAGTTTAGTTCAAGGTTTGGGCCAGGCCTGTGGGTTGAGCTTGGAAAATCCAGGTTTGGTTTGGAATTTTGCAGCTCAGTCCTGTTGTTGAAACTCCCAGGAAGGAAGGGTACAAAACAGTTGTGGGGGCTTTCTCTCTTGAGGGGTGCAGAGCCATGAAACACCACCTTGCTTTGTTAGCTGGCAAGGGGAGCTGAGCTCTACCTGTGTGTACTGAAGTTTGCTGCTCCATGGGCTATGTGGATAACAGACATAGAATCATGGAATGTTGGAAAAGACCTCTAAATTCTTCGAGTCCAACCATCAGCCTAAGACCACTATGGCCATTAATCACATCCCAAAGAGCCATGTCCGCAGGTTTCTTGAACACCTCCAGGGATGGTGACTCTACCACCTCCCTGAGCAGCCTGTTCCAATGCCTGACCACTCTTGCAGGAAAGAATTTTTCCTAATACCCAACCTAAACTTCCCCTAGCAAAATTTCAGGTCATTTCCTCTCCTTCTGTCACCTGAAAGTAGGGAGAAGAGACCAACTACCACCTCACTCCAACCTCACTCAGCACTGGTTAGGCCACATGTTGAGTCCTGTGTCCAGTTCTGGGCCCCTCAGTTTAAGAAGGACATTGAGACACTTGAACGTGTCCAGAGAAGGGCAGTGAGGCTGGGGAGAGGCCTCAAGCACAGCCCTGTGAGGAGAGGCTGAGGGAGCTGGGGTTGCTTAGCCTGGAGAAGAGGAGGCTCAGGGGAGACCTTCTTGCTCTCTACAACTACCTGAAGGGAGGTTGTAGCCAGGTGGGGGTTGGTCTCTTCTCCCAGGCAACCAGCACCAGAACAAGAGGACACAGTCTCAAGCTGTGCCAGGGGAGGTTTTGACTCGAGGTGAGAAGAAAGTTCTTCACTGAGAGAGTTGTTAGCCATTGGAATGTGCTGCCCAGGGAGGTGGTGGAATCACCATCCCTGGAGGTGTTCAAGAGGGGATTGGATGTGGCACTTGGTGCCATGGTTTAGTAGTCATGAGGTCTGCGGTGACAGGTTGGACTTGATGGCCTTTGAGGTCTTTTCCAACCTTATTGATTTTATGACTCTATGAAAATAGTTTTGCCCCTGTTGCACCTTGGTGATGCTGGAGCTGGGCAAACACAAGCAACCACTTTTTCCTTTCTTTCCTTTTTGCAGTGTTCCAAACCAGAGTGCTCTTTTCAGATGAAAAATTCATCCCATGGTCTAGTACTGACTGGGGTCTTCTTGACTCTCTGGGGCTTTCTTATGGCACAGGGAACCCTATACAAGGAAATTGGCTGGCTCATGAAAAGCATAAATGAGAGGAGCTGGCTGTGGGGAGAGGTTTCTGCGTCCTCTTAGGGTCGGAGAAGGAGTTCAAACACTTCGTTCTTCAGCTGCTGGAGATAAAAGTCCTGGTACATTCAATTCCCACTTTCTGCTGCTGCCAATAAGCAGGGGGGCTTCTTCCTCAGCCTCTTGCCACTGCAGAAATAACAGAGATAGAGCAAGCAAAATAAATAAATGCTTTGTGGCTAGAATAGATAATAATTTCACCAGCTGAATATTAAAATATCAAAGCTCAAGGCAAGGATATATAATTCTGGACCTTTGAAGCTCAATAAAGCTCTGTTTCACCAGCATGGCAGCTAGGATTTCAAATGCAGAGACAGAATGATAATGCTGCCCTGGCATTTCTGACCCACAGAGGAGACGTTAGGAGAAGAAGGGAGTCCTTTAAGACAGGAGCTGTTTAAGCTGTGCCTGATTCATTATCCCACCTGCAAATGATCAGCTCCTGGCAGGGGAATGTTGCTCACCATCACTTCTCTCCATTTTCACAGAATCATATAATCAAAGAATTGTCAGGGTTGGAAGGGATCTCAAGGATCAGCCAGTTCCAACCCCCTGCCATGGGCAGGGACACCTCACACTACAGCAGGTTGCTCACAGCCACATCCAGCCTGGCCTGAAAAACCTCCAGGGAGGAGGCTTCCACAACCTCCCTGGGCAACCTGTGCCAGTGTCTCACCACTCTTATGGGGAAGAACTTCTTCCTCACATCCAAGCTGAATCTACCCATTTCTAGATTTGCTCCATTCCCCCCAGTCCTATCACTCCCTAACACCCTAAAAAGTCCCTCCCCAGCTTTCTTGGAGCCCCCTTCAGATACTGGAAGGCTACAATTAGGTCTCCTTGGAGCCTTGTCTTCTCCAGACTGAACAACCTCAACTCTCTCAGCTTGTCCTCATAGCAGAGGTTCTCCAGCCCTCTGATCATCCTCGTGGCCCTTCTCTGGACACCTTCCAGCACCTCCAGATCCTTCCTGTACTAGGGGCTCTAGAACTGGACACAGTACTCCAGGTGGGGTCTCACCAGAGCAGAGTAGAGGGGCAGAATCACCTCCCTTACCTGCTGGCCACACTTCTCTTGATGCAGCCCAGGCTCTGGTTTGCTCTCTGGGCTGCAAGTGCACACTGGTGGCTCATGTTGAGCTTCTCATCCCCCTGCACCCCCAAGTCCTTTTCTTCAGGGCTGCTCTCAAGCCAGTCCATGCCCAGCCTATATCAGTGCCTGGGATTGCCCCAAACCAGATTCAGGCCCTTGCACTTGGTCTTGTTGAGCCTCATGAGGTTGTCATGGGCTCACCTCTCCAGCCTGGCAAGGTCCCTCTGGATGGATCTCTTCCCTCCAGTGTGTCAGCAGCACCACACAGCTTGGGTGCACTCGGTGCCACTGTCCATGTCACCAAGAAAAATGTTAACCAAGCCTGGTCCCATTACTGATCCCTGAGGGCCTCCACTAGTCACTGGCCTCCAGTTGGTCATGGGCCATTGACAGCCATCCTTTGGGTGTGGCTCTCCAGCCAGCTCTTTATCCACTGATACTACTCCTGCCCAGTCAAAGCAGGTGACATAGGACACTGAAATGAAAGGACTCTTCTGTGCTTGGTGCTGTTGGAAACCTCCCCAGACAAAACAAAAGATCCACATTTTCCAGTCCAATAAATTGTGGCTAAACTTTGTTAGCTTGATCCCAGTTCCTAACCCAGGGCTAGGGTTAAAAAGCTTGGCAGCATCTCCAGGTGGTGCAGATTTTCAACTGGGACTCCACCCTATGGCAGGTGAATAAGATTAAGCCTTGAAACATCTTACACGGGACTAAAGGTCCTGAACAGAACGAGGTCCAGGCAAATCGACCTTATTTTCCTGAGACTCCTTGCCTGATGCCTGCTAGGCTTGTGGGAGCTGTGGTGGTGATGGCTTCAGCTGCTCCCCACAGGACATTTCCCAGGATGCAGGACGGCATCAGGTACACCACTGAGGGTGGGCCCTCCAGGTATAAGGGCTGAGGAGGGAGGAGGTGTTGGGTTCCTGAAGGTGCTCTGTCAGCTTGGGTGGAGGCAGGAGACCTTCTGAAGGGAATTTGTAAGCTACAGAGCAAGGTATGGCTTTCAGTTTTTGATTCTTTTGGTTTTTGCTGGCTGTGGTCACAATGAAGGGGAAAATGTCCCTTGCCTGGGCTGTGTGAGGCTGAGGGAAAAGCAGTTCAAGCCAACTGAAGCTTTGTGAGTGCCAGCAGTGTTTATATCATGTGGCTCTCCTGCTTAGGAGGAGTTTGCTGCGTGAAGGTTATTTTGTTGTTCAGTAGGCTGTCATCTCGTTTGGCTTTGTTTTCTGCTCCAAACTAGCATCCAGACCAGTTTTGTGGTCAGGAAAGACAAGCAAGAGGAGCATTTAATGGAAGGTAGGGATGTTGAAAGACCCCACAGCTTCCTGTTAGTGTTTTAATAGCAGGAATTTCCCCACCTGGTCTTGGCTAGAAAGTCAAATTGCATGGTGGTGTGGAGCCCTAGTAAAAGTGTGAGAAGAGTGTCCCGGATCCAATTTCCTGGCTCAAGTGTGGTATGGCTTTTTGGTTCCAAATGAGAATCAGCCTGGGAGGGGGAAGAAATGGTCTTTTTCAGCAGACTTGCATGCCTGGGAGGTCTTGACCATGGTGTTTCAAATCTAGAAGCAATGAAACTTTCTGAATGAGGCAATTTCAGCGTGCACGTGCGGTAGATGGAAGGAAGGCTCGTACCTGGTGATTGGAAGAGGTCAGTTAAGCAGTGTGGTGGGTTGAAATTCTGTCCACCTCCCTTCCTCCCCCCCCCCAACATTAACTTTGCCAGCCCAGCCCAGTTGGAAGCAAATGAAAGCTGTATTTACAGGCAAAACTATGATCTACTACAAGGGAATGCAATGAGCATGTTCTAAATATCCAGGATTTACAGTATTTGCAGGTACTTACAATTAATAAGCAGCACAAGGGCCCCCTCTGGTCAAAGACCAGGGGAAGCTCTTAGCTTCTCCCCTTCTGCCACCCCCCACCCCCCTGTACAAAAGAAGGGAGACAGGAGCAGAGGGTTGTTAATACCAAAGCAATGCAGCCAAGGCCAAGCATAGAAGCAAGTTAACGTCTCTCCAGAGCCAAGAAGCAAGAGGAGAAGGGAAATTGGTGTGGTACAACCAATCATATGGTAGATATCTCTCCAGTGGGATTGTTTAGAATTCTCTTCTTATCTTTCTGTTTTCCTTTTTACACCCAGTAGTGATTGATTTACATTTTGCTACTCTTCTCATCAAGATCTGTGAACAATTTTAAAGGCATAGCCTAAAACTACCACAAGCAGTCAGCTAGAGGCTGAATGCTGTTTGGTTGAGTCAAGCAAGAGAGCTTTACAGCATGTCCTGTGCCTGCTGCTGCTGCATCCTGAGCCCAGCTTGGGCACGAGTGTGGCAGAGTGAGTTGCTCCCTTAGACCATGCTGAGGTGCAGCAGCGTGGCTGAGCTGCTCAGTGTCGGTGAGGCTTGGAGCAGCCAGAGGTTGGGGGCAGCCTTTGTTCCCAGTGTTTTACAGTGGTGAAATATAATCCTTCAGGTTAATTCCACTGTTCACTTGGCCTGGTTTCATATCAACACTGGGAGCAGAGAGAAAGTGTTGTCTCAGCACAAAGAGGGAGTGCTGGACAAAGGCACAGATGGGTTTCTCCCAGCTAGAGTGTCCATGGGGATATGACTGAGAGAGGTGATTCTGATACTGGGCTCTGGTGAGGCCTCAGCTGGAGTGCTGTGTCCAGCTCTGGACCCTCAATAGAGGAAGGACATGGACCTGATTGAGGAGGGCCTCAAAACTGATCTTGGGACTGGAGCACCTCTGCTGTGAGGACAGGATGAGGGAGCTGGGGATGTTCAGCCTGGAGAAGAGGAGGCTCTGGGGAGACCTAATAGCAGCCTGCCAGTACCTGAAGGGGGCTACAGGAAGGATGGAGAGGGACTGTTGGCAAAGGCCTGCAGTGATAGGCTGAGGGACACTGGTTTGAAATGAGAGAAGAGATTTAGATTGGATGTTAGGAATGAGTTCTGCAACCATGAGGGTGCTGGAACGCTGGTACAGGTTGCACAGGGAGGTATTTGAAGCCCCATCCCTGGAGATATTCAAGGTGACACTTGATAGGGCTCTGAGCAACCTGATCCAGTAGGGGATGTCCCTGCTGACTGCAGGGGGTTGGCCTGGATGACCTTTGGAGGTCCCTTCCACCCCAAATAATTCCATCATTCTGTCCCCTGTTTGTGTGATGCTGCTCCAGGTGTGCTTGCACTGCACGGCCTGGATGTCCTCACTCAAACAGTGAGTGCTTTGCAGGGGTGGAAACTGTCATCTCTTGTTACACTGCTCGGTGCAGGTCCTTTATCTGACAACTTCTGCTCTGACTTCAGTGAACGTTTCCAACAGTGGCTTCTGGGGTGCTATGCCCTGCCAGGTGCTCCTAATGCAGCAGGGCTCTGCTCCCCCTTTCTCAGAGCACCTTGACAAGAGAAATACCTGCATCTCAAAGGGCTATGCAGAGCACCTGTTGTCACCCAGGTTCAGTGATGAGTTAGATTGTGGCTATCTTATTATGTCAGTGGACTTCCCAAGGTTCAGAATTACACTTTGACCAAAAAGCTTCAACTTGAGCCTGGGTTTCTTTGGCAGGTTGGGTTGATGATATGTGAGCAAGCATTAGCCTTTGCTTGGGTACTCTCCTGCTCCATGGCTGGGGGCTTGCTTGGTGATGGACTCGATTTCTCTTGAGACTTGTTGCCCTGGTTCCCTCCCTGCTTCCTTAGGCTGCTGAATTCATCTGGAGGTCCCTGTGGTGTTGGCCAAATGGCAATGACAAATGAAGTCACCCCAGGTATGAGGCTGGCATGGGCTGACCCTGGACGTCTCCTCTTTGCATCCCTCTGTTCAAGCCATGCCTGTCCACTGAGGATCCAACATGCAGGGAGATGCAGGTCCCCAGGGAGAGCTTCTTGATCCTCACACCCTGAACTCATCAGCTCTGACTGTCCTTAGGGGGGGAAGGGGTTGCACAGAAGACCAGGAAGTCACTCAGGAATCACCACAAAACAAAACCAGAATCATTATAACAAATTTCAAACAACCCAGAATATAGGAGAAATAGCCAACAACCTTTTCTTCTCTTTTCTGGCAAGCTGGCAATTTAATTTGGGGGGAAAAGTCAAAATCTGTGAGTGATAGACAGCACAAAGGAGAGCTGGAGTGTCCTGATTCTCCTAGAAGAGCATTTGGTTGCAGATTCAGCCCTGTGTGCTCTTCTCTGTGTGCTGACCTCTTATTTCATGCCATCCAGCTGCTTCTACTAAACAGCTTGAAATGAAGTCTTGGTCAGTGTCAGGGTTGAGATCTGGTTTATGGCGGGCTGTTTGTGGAAGAGCATCCAAATATCTGCCTCTGAACTTACCAGTTATAACTATATCCTCAGGAGCCTGTGGAAGCCATAAACCTCATGCTGAGGGCTTTGAATATCACTTAAGAGCTTTAAGCCCTGTTCTTGGAGTGAGTTTATGAGAAACTGAAAGGACTCAGCAGCAGGCACAGGGAACTGGATCCCTCCTTCCTTTCTTCTAGCAGTGCAGGGAGGGGGGTGGTGGGGGGTGGTTAGTGAATCCCCATGGGCAGAAATGGAAAAGCTTTCCCCAAGCAGGTCAGCACTTCATCTTGCAGGAAAACTGCAGAAAAGCTTAGAAGGCTGAATGCTGTCTCAAGATCAGTGTGTTGGAGTGAGAGGTGGGATGGATTGGTCAGGGCAGTGCGGGGAAGAACTTTCTGTGGGTGAACACAGCTCTTTAGACCCAGTCTAATTGCTTGGCCCTCCAGTTATCTCATAGCTGCTTGTCCTTCCTTCAGCTGGCTCTGCTCCCTCTCTGACAGCAGAGAGGAGAGCAAGCACGCTGCTCTGATTTGGGAACCTCAAGGTGGTTGAGGTCAGGGAGTGTTTATAATAATCATGAATTGCCTTTACAGTTTGTTTGCTTTCCATAGAAATCGTGAGGAGACAGCAGCTGACAGCTGGGGAAGTTTCTGGAGCTGTTCCCCCAGCACAGAACAAGGTGGATCCAATTAGTGTGTACCAGCAGCCCCATGTTATTGAATAATAATCATAATCAGAAAGCTATTTGCACCTGTGCTAATGCAGCACTCTTTATCCCAATGTGTGTTACAGCATTAAGGGCTTTGGGTCTCTAATGACACCAATGGGGAAACTGCACTGGGAGCCAGAGGCTTTCCCAAGCTAAACTTCTGAAGGAAATGCTTTTCCTTCTGCACAGCAATAGAGCAATTTAGCCTGGAGAAGAGGAGGCTCAGGGTGGACCTCATTGCTCTCTACAACTACCTTAAGTGGGGTTTGGAGGCAGGTGGGGGTTGGTCTCTTCTCCTAGGCAACCAGTGACAGCAGTGTGCCCAGGTGGCCAAGAAGGCCAGTGATATCCTGGCCTGGATCAGGAATAGTGTGGCCAGCAGGAGCAGGGAAGTCATTTTGCCCTGGACTCAGCACTGGTTAGTCCACACCTTGAGTACTATGTCAAGTTCTGGGTCCCTCAATTTAAGGAGGACATTGAGGTGCTGGAATGTGTCCAGAGAAGGGCAACAAAGGTGGGGAGAGGTCTGTAGTACAAGCCCTGAGAGGAGAGGCTGAGGGTGCTGGGGGTGTTTAACCTGGAGAGGAGGCTCAGGGAAAACCTCATTGCTCTCTACAACTACCTGAAAGGAGGTTGGAGGCAGGTGAGGGTTGGTCTCTTCTCCCAGGCAACCAGCACCAGAACAAGAGGACACAGTCTCAAGTTGTGTAGGGGGAGGTTTAGGTTCAAGGTGAGGAAAAGGTTTTTTCACAGAAAGAGTAATTGGCCATTGGAATGTGCTGCCCAGGGAGGTGGTGGAGTCACCATCCCTGGAGGTGTTGAAAAAAGGCTTGGATGTGGCACTTGCAGCCATGGTTTAGTTGTCATGAGGTGTTAGGCATTAGGTAATTGGTTGGAGCCGATGATCTCTGAGGTCTTTTCCAGCCTGCTGATTCTATGATTCTAAGGAGAGGACACAGTCTCAAGCTGTGCCAGGGGAGGTTCAGGCTGGATGTGAGGAAGAAATTCTTCACATAAAGAGAGATTGGCCATTGGAATGTGCTGCCCAGGGAGGTGGTGGAGTCACCATCCCTGGAAGTGCTTAAAAACAGACTGGATGAGGCACTCATGTTTAGTTGATGAGATGGTGTTGGCTGATCAGTTGGACCTGATGTTCTTGGAGGTCTTTTCCAACCTGGTTAATCCTGTGGTTCTGAGAGAGTGCCTAATGCATGGCATAGACACCATAAATAGATGTAAAAAAAAAAATAATCAGGATATTAAACCCCAGTTTGGTTGGTTGGTTGGTTGGGTTTTTTTTAACAAAGGTGCATGGGGAGGGAGGCAGAGTTCCTGAAAATAAAGCAGAGGCTCTCTGGACTCTGAACAGATTCTGCTTGCACTGATTGAATGTGTTCTTTTTTGTTTGAACAGAGCAGCCAAGAGGTTTGCTGTCAATAAAAATCCTCTGTAGACCCATCCAGGATTGCTCTTGCCCCTGAGCAATAGCAGAATAGGGATGTTTATTGAGCAGATGCACTGTGTTAGGCTTGGCTCTTGCAGAGGGATTCTGCTTGATAGCTTTGCGGAAGTCGACAGGACAGAAGGAAACACGTTGGAGTCTGAACTACACTGAGTCCACACAACATATTTGTTGTGGTTGGATTTGTGTTCATAGAATCATAGAATTGTTAGGGTTGGAAGGGACCTCAAGGATCACCTAGTTTCAACCCCCCCTGCCATGGGCAGGGACACCTCACACTAGGTCAGGTTGCTGACAGCCACATCCAGCCTGGCCTGAAAAACCTCCAGGGATGAGACTTCTACCACCTCCCTGGGCAACCTGTGCCAGTGTCTCACCACCCTCATGGGGAAGAACTTCTTCCTGACATCCAATCTGAATCTACTCATTTCTAGTTTTGTTCCATTCCCCGCAGTCCTATCACTCCCTGTCACCCTAAAAAGTCCCTCCCCAGCTTTCTTGGAGACCCCTTCAGATACTGGGAGGCCACAAGAAGGTCTCCTTGGAACCTTCTCTTCTCCTGACTGAACAGCCCAAATTCCCTCAGTCTGTCTCCATAGGAGTGGAGCTCCAGCCCTCTGCTCACCCTCATGGCCCTTCTCTGGACACCTTCCAGCACCTCCAGATCCTCCTTGTACTAGGGGCTCCAGAACTGGACACAGTACTCCAGGTGGGGTCTCAGCAGAGCAGACTAGATGGGGAGAATCACCTCCCTGTCTGAAGCTTGACTCTTTCACAGAATGTTAGGTTTGGAAGGGATTTCCAGAGATCATCCAGTCCAACCCCCCTGCTAGAGCAGGATCACCCAGGGCAGGCCACACAGGAACACATCCAGGTGGGTTTGGAAAGTTTCCTGAGAAGGAGACTCCAAAACCTCTCTGGGCAGCCTGCTCGAGGGCTCTGGCACCCTCACCAGACAGAAGTGTCTCCTTGTCTTGAGGTGGCACCTCCTGTGTTCCAGCTTGTACCCACTGTTCCTTGTCCTGTCCCTGGGCTCCACCAACAGAGCCTGGCACCTTCCTCCTGGTACCCACCCCTCAGATATTTCTAGGCATTGATCAGATCCCCTTTCAGCTTTCTCTTCTCCAGATTAAGCAGCCCCAGGTCTCTCAGTATCTCTTCATAGCGGAGTTGTTCAGGTCCCTGAAGCATCACTGAATTCACTTAATTTGTATTGATTTTTTGGTGTTGATGGTAGCAGACAGCAACATCCCTCCTTGAAGGTTCTGTGCCAGCTCTTGGAAGCACAAAGGAAAGAAACTCACCAGGGCCACACCATTTATTATGGTTACTCCTAGTTATTTATTTTCATTGTAGTGGGATAGAGGAGGCCAATTAGGGTCAAACTGACTGTGTGAGGCATCTCATAGCAAAAGATGGCCCCTGTCTCTGAGACAGTTGCAGTTCAACAAGGGCCTGGGTTCAGCAGAGTGCTTAAGCATGGCTTTAATTGTAACCACATGCAGGAGCCCCTTTGATGCTGCATCTTATCGGAAGCTGTCATGCATGACAACAACTGGCACCCCCAGCAGTCACAGGGACCATGGAGAAGGGAGCAGGGTGCTGAGAGAGCTCGCGTTACACAGGCCGAACAGAAAGGTGATGGGCTCCTGCTGCTGTACATGGCTCTGGTGAGACCCCACCTCAAATACTGCTTCCAGTTCTGGTGTCCCCAGTTTAGGAAGGACACAGAGCTGTTGGAGCATGTCGAGAGGAGAGCCACGGAGATGATCCAAGGGCTGGAGCACCTCTGCTGTGAGGACAGGCTGAGGGAGCTGGGGTTGTTCAGCCTGGAGAAGAGAATACTTTGGGGGGACCATAGAACTGTCTTCCAATACCTGAAGGGATGCTACAGGAAGGCTGTAGAGGGACTCTTCATCAGGGTGTCTAGAGAGAGGACAAGGGGAAATGGTTTGAAGCTGAGGCAGAGCAGGATTAGACTGGATCTTAGGAAGAAGCTCTTCAGTATGAGGGTGGTGAGACTCTGGAATAGGCTGCCCAGGGAGGTTGTGGCTGTCTGCTTCCTGGGGGTGTTGAAGGCCAGGTTGGATGAGGCCTTGAGCAGCTGAGTCTAGTTGAGAGGTGTCCCTGCCCATGGTGGGGAGGTTGCAGTAGATGATCTCTGAAGTCCTTCCAACATGAGCCATTCCATGGATCTCTGTCTTGTCTGCAAGGAGGCAGGAGGGTGCTAGATCAAAAGTAGTCCATGCAATCTCATTAAACCTCTTGCTCAGGCAACAAGCATCTCAGGTACTATCCTATGGCAGGTAGAGGGAGCAGGATGTGGAGATGTGGGTGGCAGTGCGATCAGGACTGCAGACTGAGACCACCTTGGCCATTTGTAGGGGTTGCTGTAGCTGATACTGTCATTCTTAACGTTCAAAGTGGAGGTGATGGTTGACTGTCTTGTGCTGAAGCTACATCTGATTCTTCAGCAGAGCTGCAGTCACTGTACAGGTGGCTATCTCAAGCTAGCTTTAACTTGGTGAGTTTTGTGACATGTCAGCAGCAGATTGCTGGGTCTCCAGCTGCCCTCTGTGACAAGCAACAGCTGGTGTACCTGAAGCTCTGCCATCCACTGCCAGCCCTCTGACATCTCACAGAATGAGAATAAACCAGGTTGGAACAGACCTCAGAGATCATCAAGTCCAGTTCATCACCCAACACCATCTAATCAAGTAAAACATGGCACTAAGTGCCTCATCCAGTCTTATTTCAAACACCTCCAGGAATGGTGACTCCACCACTTCCCTGGGCAGCACATTCCAATGGCCCACCTCTCTTTCTATGAAGAACATCTTCCTAACATCCAGCCTAAACCTCCCCTGGTGCAGCTTGAGACTGTGTCCTCTTGTTCTGTTGCTGGTTGCCTGGGAGAAGAGACCAACCCCCCACCTGGCTACAGCCTCCCTTCAGGTAGTTGTAGACAGCAATAAGGTCTCCCCTGAGCCTCTTCTCCAGGCTAAACAACCCCAGCTCCCTCAGCCTCTCCTCACAGGCTTGTGCTCCATGCCTCCTGCTGAACTAGGACAGCTTGCTGACCTCTTCCACTTGTGGATCTGAATTTTGCAACTGCCTGCATGCACTTGTAATGTGTAGCCAGGAGAAAGTGGCTCCAGTCTTGTGTGTGGTGTACCAGATATTGCTGTGCTCCTTAATCGCTGCTGGGTGACTTGCTGCTTGGATGGTAGATGGAGCTGCTCTTGCAGTAATACATGATTGGTGCTTAAGGTGGGCCAAAGCCTCTGAGAACATCTGCCCATCACTAACTGAAGGTTTTCAAGTCCCTTTTCCCTCTCCTGCCTTTCTCATTGTGGGAAGAGTAGAGGAAATGGTGGGTTTTGCAGGAGCCATTGGTCCTCTGTGACCCCTCTGGAAACATTAACATGGTGCCATCAAAGGGACAGGTTCTGCCCTCAGACTGGTGAGTGGGCATGAAACTGAGCCCTGCACATCTGCCAGATAGCCTTGTGAGACCTGGGGCTTTTTAGTCTGGAGAAGAGAAGAATAAGAGGGGATTTAATCAATGCCTATAAATATCCGAGGGCTGGGGGTCAAGAGGGAGGGGACAGCTTCTGCTTGGTTGTGCCCTGTGATAGGACAAGGGGCAATGGATATAAACTGCAGCACAGGAGGTTCCACCTCAACATGAGGAGGAACTTCTTCACTGGGAGGGTCCCAGAGCACTGGAACAGGCTGCCGGAGGGGTTGTGGAGTCTCCTTCTCTGGAGACTTTCCAGCCCCATCTGGATGTCTTTCTGTGTGAGCTGTGCTGGATTCCATGGTCCTGCTCTGGCAAGGGATTGGACTTGATGATCCTTGGGGGTCTCTTCCAACCCCTATTATCCTGTGATCTGTGAGGCACTGGACTTGGAGGTGTAAATCAATAGGCTGAGAAGCTGTCCTGCTCTATTTATGACTGCTGTTTAACTTTCATCTCAGCCCTTCCCTTGCTTCCTGGTTCTCGTAATAATTAGAATGTATTAAACGGGAGCCAACCACAAGAAACAGAAAAGGTTAACGTGGTTAGGACTCGTCAGTGGAATGAATCCAGCTCCCCAGTTCAGGGGCTCTTTCCATAAATATTTCCACCAGCCAAAATATTGACTTGAACCTTTTCCATCTCCCGCCCGCAAGGCTTTGCATTCCCCCGGCGCGGCAGCAAACGCCTCGGGTGGCGCTGGGCGCGGGGCAGGCGCTTACGGCCCGCAGCCGTGGCATTCATTAAGTGGCAGGCTCGGATTTCATGATGCTGAGGCACACCCAGAGAGGGAAAACTTGGGCAGAACGAGAGCGAGCGGCAGGCTGAGGTGGGGAATCGCAGAAATCGTTTAGGCCAACAGCTTGGAGCTGGTCCAGCAAAGAGCTGAGCCCAAAATGTTGTGTTGATTGGGGTGAGAGATGTGCTGGGACACTGTCCTCAGCTGCTGGAGAGAGGAGGAGACCTTATCGCTCTCTCGGGGGTGACCAAATTGCTCCTGAAGGAAGGTTGTAGCCAGCTGGGGGTTGGTCTTTTCCCCCAGGCAACCAGCTGCAGATTTGAGTGGGAGAAGAACATCCCTAGACCTGCTGGGCACACTTTTGTTGATGCACCCCAGGATACCAAGTAGCAGGTTAAGGATCTGCAAACATGGACCACAGGTGAGGGCAGAGGCTGGGCTTGCAGGGGCTGTCCATCCTGAAAGGATGCTGGGTTATTTTAGCCTGAAGAAGAGGAGGCTCAAGGGAGACCAATTATTGCTCTCTACAACTGCCTGAAAGGAGGTTGTAGCCAGGTGGGGGTTGGTGTCTTCTCTCAGACAGCCAGCAGCAGAACAAGAGGACACAGTCTCAAGCTGTGCCAGGGGAGGTTTAGGCTTGAGGTGAGGAGAAACTTTTTCTGTGAAGAACTAAGTGGCCATTAGAATGTGCTGCCCAGGGAGGCAGTCACCTTCCCTGGAGGTGTTCAAAAAAGCTTGGATGTGGCACTTGAAGCCATGGTTTAGTTGTCAGGAGGTGTTAGGTAATAGGTTGGACTTGATGATCTCTGAGCTCTTTTCCAACCTGGTTGATTCTATGATTCTATGGAGCAATCCGTGTCTTGGATCTTTACTCATAGACTGGACAGGATTCATCTTAAGAGCTGTTAACCCCTTAAGAGCTCTTAACCCCAGTTCCCATAGTGGAAGGTGATTCCATCACCTTCTGACTCTAGAGATTTGAAAGTTCTTTTTGGTGGTGGTGCCTGCTGCCAGCTTGGGGTTCCTGAGCACTCTGGTGGGGCAGGGTCAGTGCATGTCCTGGGGAGTGCCCAGCAGGATTTACCTCTGAGCTTCATTCAAGAAATTCACAGCTCCTACCTGTGGCTGTTTTCATGCTGAAATTTCTCCTCTTGTCCAGACTTGTTCAGGATGCTAAATGAAAGGTGACCCACTGCTGTTTTGCTTGAATCCCAACCAAACTCCTGCCTGTTTGAGATGTAGAGATAAATCTTTCAGTGGGTCTGTGGCACTAAACCCCAGCAGCTGCACTCGGAGTTTACTGTCCCCTGGGCTTTTCCTGTGTGCTTGGGGCATGGCTGCCTGTGCAAAACATGCTATTCCCTTTGTCTGCTTCCCTGTGTGCTACCTGTGGTTTCAGCTGATAAGTGTGCTGGATGTTTTCCTCTGGACCCTCTCATAAAAGCAGCATGTGCTGGTATAAAGCAGAGGGCTGCGGCTCCGAAATCAAATCGGTCCTTTATAGCACTCAGGCCTGGAATGCAACAATGTCTGTGCAGTATTTGGTGTCAGGGGCTTGAATCCAACAGCCTGGGGTGATGCCTGCACATCCTGAGAGCAGGTCCTGGCTGTGGTGGTGTCATGAGAGACAGGTGAGAAATCCACCTCCTGCCGCATGTGCCCTAATGCAACTCAGCAGTGCTTTCCGTTGAGGTGGGCAGTGCCAGTGTCTTGGTTGTAGGAGCAATTCAGGCTCTCTACCTCTTCTCAAAGTAGTTAAACTCCACACAGGAGTGGATGGAAACACAGAATATTATTGGGAGTTTAAATGGAAGTGCCATTCATAAACTACATGCTACAGTGCAAAGCATATAAAGCACACAGAATCCATAGCCTGGCTTAACACAGAAGCCCATTAAGCCACAATTTTCCCCAACCTCCACCAAAACAGGCCAAAAATCCAGGTCTTGAATGCTCCCCCCATTACCAAACCTGCAGCCCCAGCTTCCTCAGTCTCTCCTCCTATGTTCCACTCCCCTAATCATCTTTGTGGCTCTGTGCTGGACTCTTTCAAGCAGTTCCCTGAGGTCCTTCCTGAAGTGAGGGGCCCAGATCTGGATACAATACTCCAGATGCAGCCTCACCGGGGCAAAGCAGAGGGGAAGGGAGAACCTCTCTGAAACTCCTTACCACAGCTTTTCTAATCCACCCCAGGATGGCATTGGCCTTCTTGGCCACAAGAGCAAATGATGTCTGCAGTTGCAGCGTGGAGCTGCAGCACAGTCAGCACTTTGCTTGTGAGCTCACTGCAGTTTGTGCTGCTGATACAGGCTCCAGCATTTAGCAAATCTACAGAGTGCCTGGTTTCCTGGAGCACTGGCTAGAGAAATCTGTAGACACCCACATGGATATTGAACCCAGACTTAAACACCAGTTCACAGCACTGGTGTAACACTGGGCTCCTGACAGGAACCAAGATTTGCCTCTGAGTGAATGTATCTTTCATAAAGAACCACAGTGGAGCAGCCCAGTGGGACATGCAGTTGGGTTTTTATAAGGTTTTATATGGCTTTCATCCTCCTGGGATGTGTGTGCTTCCCATTAGTGCATTCCCTACCACCCCTGCCATCTGTCACAAGTGATTTGCTCTCTCTCATCTTATCTCCCCCAGGGGAGAGCTGTTTCTGAACAGAATTCAGCTCCTTTTTTGGGGGGTAGGATTTCTAAAGCTCCTTGCAAACACACTCTGCCTACTGCTTATGCTGGGGGAAGCAGAGATCACAGGATGTTAGGGGCTGGAAGTGACCTCAGGAGATCATCCAGTCCAACCCCCTGCCAGAGCAGGACCATAGAATCCAGCACAGGTCACAGGAACACGCCCAGATGGGGCTGGAAAGTCTCCAGAGAAGGAGACTCCACAACCTCTCTGGGCAGCCTGTTCCAGTGCTCTGGGACCCTCCCAGTGAAGAAGTTCCTCCTCATGTTGAGGTACAACCTCCTGTGCTGTGGTTTACATCCGTTGCCCCTTGTCCTATCACAGGGCGCAACCAAGCAGAGGTTGTCCTTTCCTTCCTGACCCCCAGCCCTCAGATATTGATAAACATTGATTAGATCCCCTCTCAGCCTTCTCTCCACACTAAAAAGGGCTCAAGATGTATCTCTTGACTTTGGGGGGGCAAGTGGTGTCTGTACCCTGCTGAGATGTAGGGTGGCACTGGCACCTGGGGATGCTTTTTGCACACAAAAAAGAGCTATTTCCAGATCTTGCCAGGAATGTTTAAAGCTTCTGGGCCTGCTGTTCTTTACCAGTTTCATGGGGCAGGGGCAATTGATGCATCCTAGTGGAAATGCAGTGTTGCTCTACCCCATACTTTGGGGCATGGCTGGAGAGAGCACTGCATTCCCAGCCTCCAACCCTTTGAGTAACAGCAGCAATGAGGTTTTGAGTCCGAGGGCAGCCTGGCAGCCCTGTGGTTGAAACTCTCACCTGTCATCTTACAGGTCCCAGTGCCAAAGCTCCAGTCCAAACCCTCTGAATGATGTGTATGGAAAAATTCAGTTCTGTGATAGCTTTTCCTATAGAAACAACTGGTTCAGGCCTAGGGAAGAGGGTAGGTGCATGGAAAATCACCTGGGAATTAAACCTGTGTCTGGCTGCAGTTTAACTGCCACATCTATGGTGTGATGATGATCAGAGGGCTGGAGCTGCTCTCCTGTGAGGACAGGCTGAGAGAATTGGGGCTGTTCAGTCTGGAGAAGAGAAGGCTCTGAGGAGACCTTATTGTGGCCTTCCAGTATCTGAAGGAGGCTCTAAGAAAGCTGGGGAGGGACTTTTGAGGGTGTCAGGGAGTGATAGGACTGGGGGGTGGAAAAAAACTAGAAATGGGTAGATTCAGATTGGATGTCAGGAAGAAGCTCTTCCCCATGAGGGTGGCGAGACACTGGCACAGGTTGCCCAGGGAGGTGGTGGAAGCCTCATCCCTGGAGGCTTTTAAGGCCAGGCTGGATGTGGCTGTGAGCAACCTGACCTAGTGTGAGGTGTCCCTGCCCATGGCAGGGGGGGGGTTGGAACTGGATGGTCCTTGGTGTCTCTTCCAACCCTGACAATTCTGTGATCTATTCACTGCCACATTCAATAAGCACATTTTAAAATGATTTCCCTTAAAAAGCTTCCTGTGAAGTTGGTTGCACTAAAAGCCACAAGGGCTGAGACACTGTGCAGAGTCTTGCAGCACAGCGTCACCTGAGGGATTATTTCCTTGGTGGCATAGCTAGAAAATCCAGAGCGTCTGGCCACTGGAAAGAACACCAAATCCTACCTGTGTACAAAACTGGGGGTGGAGGGGGCTGGAGGGTGTGTGTGGCTCGTGGATGATGGCCAGATGCAGCAGATGAGCCAGGAAGGCCAGGTGGTTTGTTTCTTTGAACATCACTGCTGTGGTGCAATGCACCGCTCCAGACTTTGTCATCATCTGCTCCTTTCGAAGAAATTTCCCCCTCAGACAGCTTGGGCTTTGGCTTTCAGCTACATCATGTCAGAAAGGTGTTTCTCATTGTGCTGATTATCGTGGAGAAGCAGGGATTAGCTTCATTTCTTGTAGTGCATGGGGATAATTTGGCACTGGCATGACTTCTGAGTCCTTCTGATTGAAGTGTTTTTGAAGCTGAGGCCGTGGCAGGGCTTCTTGCAAAGATCCCCTTCAGCAGCACGCTCCGTGCTGCACTTCCAAGGCATCTCAGAGCATTTTGGCTTAAAAAAAGAGAAGAGGCCCCAGCTGAGCTTAGAAATCCTTGTGCTGCTTGGTTAAGAGCAGGTTATTTACCATTGCTCTTAGCCTGGGAGCACTTCCAAGGCTGTGAGGCTGGCTAGGGCTGCATTCTGCATGGCTTCTCGGCACCACCAAGGCTTCTGCTGGTCTGGAGGGGACAGACACACACACACACTCCCACCAAGTCCCACATCAGCAGAGGTCACTGACCTGTGTTGGAGAGGTGATTTAACCATCTGTGCAAACTAGGTAACAAACCAGCTAGATGCTCCCAGTATCCTAAGAACAAAAGCTTCCTCCTTGTACTCAGAACAACTCAGGTCTGCTACCTCTAGTTGCAATTAGTCAAAGAGCAAGTGAGAGTAGGCTGCAGAGCATCTACTCTAGATGGACCACTAGATGGATAAGGAACTGGCTTGATGGCCTCACCCAAAGAGTGGCTGTCAATGGGTCCATATCCCAGTGGAGGCCAGTGACAAGCAGAGTCCCTCAGGGATCAGTTCTGGCACCAGGCTTGTTCATCATCTTCGTGGGTGCCATGGACAGTGGCATTGAGTGCACCCTCAGCAAGTTTGCTGATGACACCAAGCTGTGTGGTGCAGCAGACAGGCTGGAGGGAAGGAATGCCATCCAGAGGGACCTGGACAGGCTGGAGAGGTGGGCACAGGCCAACCTCATGAGCTTCATCAAGACCAAGTGCAGGGTCCTGCATCTGGGTCAAGGCAATCCCAGGCACAAATACAGGCTGGGCAGTGACTGGCTGGAGAGCAGCCCAGAGGAGAGAGACTTGGGGGTGCTGGTGGATGAGAAGCTCACCAGGAGCTCTCAATGTGCACTTGCAGCCTGGAAAGCCAATCAGATCCTGGGCTGCATCAGGAGAAGTGTGGCCAGCAGGTCAAGGGAGGTGATTCTCCCCCTCTACTCAGCTCTGCTGAGACCCCACCTGGAGTACTGCCTCCAGTTCTGGAGCCCCTATTGCAAGAGGGATCTGGAGGTGCTGGAGCGTGTCCAGAGAAGGGCCACGAGGATGATCAGAGGGCTGGAGCACCTCTCCTATGAGGACAGACTGAAGGAGTTGGGGCTGTTCAGTCTGGAGAAGAAAAGGCTCCAAGGTGACCTCATTGTGGCCTTCCAGGATCTGAAGGGGGGCCTACAAGAAGGCTGTGGAGGGACTTCTCAGGCTATCAGGGAGTGATAGGACTGGGGGGAATGGAATGAAGCTGGAGGTGGGGAGATTCAGGCTGGATGTGAGGAGGAAGTTCTTCCCCATGAGAGTGGTGAAACCCTGGAATGGGTTGTCCAGGGAGGTGGTTGAGGCCCTGTCCCTGGAGGTGTTTAAGACCAGGCAGGATGAGGCTCTGGCCAGCCTGATCTAGTGTGGGGTGTCCCTGCCCATGGCAGGGGGGTTGGAACTAGATGATCCTTGTGGTCCCTTCCAACCCTGACTGATTCTATGATACTTGTTGTTGTAATGGTTAACTGAGGGGCTAAACTCAAGACTAAAAGATGCTAAACTGCATACTGAGGGATGTCAGCCCTCTTGCTAGCTGAAGTGCTAGCCTGGGGAGGGTTGCTTTGATCTGGGAAGTGGGGAAAAACTCCTTATATAGAGATTTCAGCCTCTGTGGGTGGGAAATCTGGGAAATCTCTGGGTGGAAGAATGCAGGGCTTGGTAAGTTTCATAATCATATGAAATAACTGAAATGTGAAAACTACTACTTTGGTGACAACTGGCATAATATTTCCCTAAATCATCATCCTCTGGATCTGGTTATTGTAAAGACCTTTTCATCTTCAAATGGCTTTTGCAAACTTTATCTGAGTGAATTGCCTTAGAAACACAATAAAATTGATGGCAAAATATTACCTTGCCTTGTTTCCTCCTAGGTAATAAGTTCCTCTTTCATCCTCCTTCGAGATGAATGACTCTAGTTCTCCATAAAATTTCTTTTAGCATCCTGGTTAAGAATCCCCTCTGGAATAGTTTGTCATGTGCTGTAACATGACTACGAGGAGAAATTTGTCTTCCTTTCAAATTTTAACCTCAAAGTTTTCAGCTGTCTTGGAGACTTCCCTTGGCAGTCCTCATAAAAGACCCTGTTAGTGCCTCTGTCAAAGTGCAGGCAGGGCTTTAGTTACCACAGGCTTGGGCTTGGAGCTGATGCTGATCTTCCAGCTTCCCTTTAGAATGGGATCTGAATGTGTGCTGGTGTTGTGAGGGTAAAGCTGTAGAACAGAGTATGGATCCTGCTGTAGCCTCTATCAGTGAGGAATGCAGAGCCTTTACTTTAATGTGCAGGTGACACCAAGCTGGGAGCAGGTGTTGATTTCTTAGAGGGTAGGAGAGATCTGCAGAGGGACCTTGACAGGCTGAACCAAATGGGCAGAGTCCAAGGACATGAGATTGAACACATCTAAGTGCCAGTTCTACATATTGGCCACAACATCCCCATGCTGAGGACAGTGGCTGGAGAGCAGCCAGGCAGAGAGCGACCTGGGGGTACCTGGTGCCAGCAGATGAACATGAGTCAGCAATATGTCCAGGTGTTCAAGAAGGCCAATGGCATCCTGGCCTGCATCAGGAATAGTGTGGCCAGCAGGAGCAGGGAAGTCATTCTGCCCTGTACTCAGCACTGGTTAGGCCATACCTTGAGTCCTGTGTCCAGTTCTGTGCCCCTCAGTTTAGGAAAGATGTTGAGTTGCTGGAATATGTCCAGAGAAGGGCAACAAAGCTGGGGAGGGGTCTGGAGCACAGCCGTGTGAGGAGAGGCTGAGGGAGCTGGGGGTGTTTAGTCTGGAGAAGAGGAGGCTCAGGGGAGACCTTATTGCTGTCTACAACTCCCTGAAGGGAGGTTGTAGCCAGGTGGGGGTTGGTCTCTTCTCCCAGGCAACCAGCACCAGAACAAGAGGACACAGTCTCAAGCTGTGGTAGGGGAGGTTTGGGCTTGATGTGAGGAAGAATTTCTTCCCAGAAAGAGAGAGTGGCCTTTGGAATGTGCTGCCCAGGGAGGTGGTGGTGGAGTCACCATCCCTGGAAGCGTTTGAGAAGAGCCTGGAGGAGGCACTTAGTGCAGTGGTTTAGTTGATTAGATGGTGTTGGGTGATAGGTTGGACTCCATTATCTCAAATGTCTTTTCCAACCTGGTTAATTCTGTATTCTATACTTGCCTCTAAGACTAGACAGCTTTTAAAGATACTGCTGGCACTCTCTCTTTTTCTTTCTTTCTTTTTTCTTTTGTTTTCCCCTCTTGCTCCATTTATCAGGCAAATGGGCAGCAGTGGGGACTGTATCGCCCTTCCCTCCTTCACTTTGCCTGGAGGAATATAGGAACTGTGAAGTGTATAATATAGGAGCTGCAGGAGCTTCAGCAGGGCCTCTGGGGCCGGTTCAAGTAGAAGTCACAGGGCCTGATACAGAAATTATCAACTGAGATTGGTTTGGTTTGTTTTTCACAGGAAGCTGGATGGGACTAGAATAACAATCTCTCTCCTGGTTCTGAGAGTCTATCAAAGTTATGAATGTGCAACCTAGGCCAGACATCTCGAGTGTTTGTGGCCAGCTATGCTGGGTGCTGGAAATTGTGGCTGCATGGGAGGGTGATGGATGGACAGAAGTGAAGATGCTGTGCACAGAGCATCATGCATAAATCCTGGCTTATGTTTTTTTCTTTCCTCCTTCTTCCATGGTAAATGAGCTCGCAAAATATTTATTTGGCCAAGATTTCCATGGTAACAAGAAGGCTGATTTGTACTGAGAGGCCTTTTCTTGCTCTGGGAGTCCTTGAAAACTGGTGTGCTCCATGATGCATGAGGGCTCTGGAACAGGTTGCCCAGGGAGGGTGTGGAGTGTCTCCCTCTGGAGATATTCAAAACCCACCTGGATGTGTTCCTGTGTGATCTGGTATAGGTGCTCCTGCTCTGGCAGAGGGATTGGACTGGATGAGCTTCCAAGCTCCCTTCCAGCCCCTAAAGTTCCACGATTCTGTGGTATGTAGGGGCTCCTTCTGTGTTATGACCAGAGGAAGGAGGGTTGTGGACCAGGACCTGGAATGCAAAGCAATGTGATTTAGCAATCGTGTCTGTAAGGGCTGAGTTGCTCAGGGGTTTGTACCTGTTGTGTCTATCTTTGTAAACAGAATTCTCAGCACTGGTGTTGGATGAATGGGGAGGCAGTAAGAAGAGTTCTGAGCAACTCAAACAGGGCTCTCTGCACCTTTCAGAAGATGCAGAATGAAGCCCTGTGGTGGCACTGAATGAATGTGAACTGGTAAGGAAAATGCTAGTGCAGGCTTGTGCTGTGTGGAGTGCTGGGGAAGGTCTTGAGTGGAGCTGCTCTCCACAACTACCTGAAAGGAGGTTGTAGCCAGGTGGGGGTTGGTCTCTCCTCCCAGGCAATGGTGACAGAACAAGAGGACACAGTCTCAAGCTGTGCCAGGGGAGGTTTGGGCTAGATGTGAGGAAGAAATTCTTCACTGAGAAAGTGATTGCCATTGGGATGTGCTGCCCAGGGAGGTGGTGGAGTCACCATGCCTGGAAGTGTTTAAAAAGAGACTGGAGGAGGCACTCAGTGCCATGGTTTAGTTGCTTGGAAGGTGTTGAGTAATGGGTTGGACTCGATCTCTAAGGTCTGTTCCAAGCTGGTTGATTCTGTGAGTGCCAGAGGGACAGTCTGTGAAGGTGTGTTGTGTGTGAGGGGTGTGCTGCACATGTGCTGACCCATGGGAGGGATGTTTCTGCCCCACTGGAGAGCCCAGCTGTCCCTGGGAAGAGCAGGCAGCTGTGAACCGTGTGGGTGTGTTCGCACAGCATCACAGCCGAGTGAGCAAATTGGTAACCTAACCTCCTCACCGGCTGGGGCCAAGCTATGAGAAAATGGGTGAAGCCATGGAGAAAGATACACAGCCTGCCTTGGGGGTGAAGTTTTTTCCATCTGACTCCAGCTGAAGTTTGAGCCATGTCCTAAGTTCTTAATATTTACATCCACCTAAGGCAGGAGGCCTCGGGCTCTGTAGTGAGTCTGCAGTTTGCTCTGCGGTGCCTTTTCGGTTTCTGCCATCTGAGTTTCTCATGCTCTGGGCAACCTTGGGTGAGTATTTATAGAGCAAGAATGTGTGAATCCCTCACCCTTTGAACATGAGCTCAGCTTTAGGAGCTGTAATGATTCATCTCCTCATCTAATCACCGTTGATTATATGCAGGGAAACTTAGATGAGCCTTCTGAGAGGCTTAAAACACGACCTACAGGTAGAGTCCAAACCAGCCATATGGGGGGTGTGTGTCTGACTCATTCCTTCAGATGCTCTTCCTAAAAATCAATTACATGGTCACTTTGGCTACCAGAAGGGAGCTTTTTCCATTGGCCATTTGTTTCCTAAAGCTGTGTTTTATGGGGGGAAAAAAAAAACACCCAAAGAAATCATAAAAGGCTTACAAGTTAGATAATATTTTCTGGCAAGAAACATCTTCCATGGAGACAGAGCTGTGGTAGCTTATTGAAAAGCAGGCTGGGATCCTAGAGCATGCTGACATTTTTAGCATTGATGTGCTAAAAACACCTGGTAGAGGAAAGGGAGGGGAAATGCAAAGCATCTGGAGAGAAGGAGTGAGGCTGTGGAGTGAGGGAGGCAGTTGGCTGTCTGCAGCATGGTTGGTTGGTTGCTCAGCTCTCATTCCTTGCCCCGGTTGTGCAGCCTGAGCTTTTCAAATCTGGTGGCTAGGATTAGAGAGCTGAAGCCACTGCACTGTGGTTAGCTTGTTCTGCCCATGCATGGTTTGAATCAGACCTCACCTGGAATATTGCATCCAGTTCTGGGCTCCCTGGTTCAGGAGGGACAGGGATCTGCTGGAGAGCCTGACAGAGGGCTACCAGGATGCTTGAGGAAATGGAGCACTGCCCTGGGAGGAGAGGCTGAGAGCCCCACTTCTGAACCCTCACTTCAGGATGGGTTTTGATGGTGCCCACAGTGCTGTGACCCTGGTCTATCAGCATTAATCAGAAAAATACTAATTTAAAGGAAGAAGCCCTGCAATGTATCCTTGTCAGAAAGGACTGCAGCTGCTTCAGAGAACAACTGGTTAAGCCACACCTTGAGTCCTGTGTCCAGTTCTGGGCCCCTCCATTCAAGAAAGATGCTGGAAGAGCAACAAAGCTGGGAAAGGGTCTGGAGCACAGCCCTGTGAGGAGAGGCTGAGGAAGCTGGGGTTGCTTAGCCTGGAGAAGTGGAGGCTCAGGGGAGACCTTCTTGCTCTCTACAACTACCTGAAGGGAGGTGTAGCCAGGTGGGGGGTTGGCTGCTTCTGCCAGGCAACCAGCACCAGAACCAGAGGACACAGTCTCAAGCTGTGCCAGGGGAGGTTTAGGCTTGATGTGAGGAAGAAATTCTTCCCAGAAAGAGAGATTGGCCATTGGAATGTGCTGCCCAGGGAGGTGGTGGAGTCACCATCACTGGAGGTGTTTAAAAGAGACTGGATGAGGCACTTAGGGCCATGGTGTAGTTGATTAGATGGTGTTGGGTGATAGGTTGGGCTTGATGATCTCTGAGGTCTTTTCCAACCTGGTTAATTCTGTGTTCTGTAACTTTGTCTCCTGAATATGGGAAGATTATCTCAATAACATACAGCTTAGCAATTATCTGCCTGTGCCTCCATACATCAACCTGAGTGGTCCACCAGCCTTTCCCAAAAGCCTTTTGATGTTGTGTGTCTGGGGACTGCTTTGGTTAAGAGCCTCAGGCCTGATCTTCAGATAAATCTTTGTGTGCCCTGACCTCATACTTTCACTGCCTGTTCTATGTGCAGGACATCCATGGACAGAATCCCTCTGCAGAGCAAATGTTACCCTAACACAAACACATTGCTTGATTTCCTATTTTGATTGTTCCCAAGCAGTGTCCATCACTGGGGCTTTACCCTTGCTCAGCTCTTTGAAACGTTGCTCAGCTGCTCCCTGATCTTATCTTGCACAAATATTTACACACATTTTGTTCTTTGTGCAGCATGATTTAAGTTGCCTTTGCTGGATGGTGCCTCTGTGAGCCAGCCCTCTGGTCCTGGGGTTGTGAGGAGGCCAGCCTGTGATATATGTCCCGTGCAGAAATCTTGCTGACTCAGCCAGAAGGCTGCCAGCATCTCCCAGCTGTAACCCATGTTGACATCCAAAGCTTCTGGCCATCCTCTGCCACCTTTGAGCAGCTTCATCTGCTGAATGAACACTGAGTTGCTCCTGCCTAGAGGAAGCTGTAGATGATATGAAGCAGTGGCTTTAACCAGCTTGCACTAGTGTTGTGTTAATTGTAAGGGAGAGGTGTGTAAAACTGGATGGAACAGGCTGGTGGGGCTGCAGGCGACAATGCTGAAGGCGTGGGATGGACTGGGAGCTTCCAACCAGCTTTGCCCCATTGCCCTGTGCCACACAGCTCTGAGAATGGAAAGAGATCACTGAGGGATATCACAGAGGGCAATCAAACTGGACAAGGGTCTGGAGCACAAGCGCCGGGAGGAGCTGCTGAGGGAGCTGGTGAAGGGTCTGGAGCACAAGCGCCGGGAGGAGCTGCTGAGGGAGCTGGTGAAGGGTCTGGAGCACAAGCGCCGGGAGGAGCAGCTGAGGGTGCTGGTGAAGGGTCTGGAGCACAAGCGCCGGGAGGAGCAGCTGAGGGAGCTGGTGAAGGGTCTGGAGCACAGCGCCGGGAGGAGCTGCTGAGGGAGCTGGTGAAGGGTCTGGAGCACAAGCGCCGGGAGGAGCAGCTGAGGGAGCTGGTGAAGGGTCTGGAGCACAACGCTGGGAGGAGCAGCTGAGAGAGCTGGTGAAGGGTCTGGAGCACAAGCGCTGGGAGGAGCTGCTGAGGGAGCTGGTGAAGGGTCTGGAGCACAAGCGCCGGGAGGAGCTGCTGAGGGAGCTGGTGAAGGGTCTGGAGCACAAGCGCCGGGAGGAGCAGCTGAGAGAGGGTCTGGAGCACAACGCTGAAGCTGCTGAGGGAGCTGAAGGGTCTGGAGCACAAGCGCTGGGAGGAGCTGCTGAGGGAGCTGGTGAAGGGTCTGAAGCACAAGCGCCGGGAGGAGCTGCTGAGGGAATTGAGGTTGTTTAGCCTAGGGGAAAGGATGCTGAGGAGAGACCTTCTGGCTCTCTACAACTACCCGAAAGGAGGTTGTAGGGAGATGGAGGTTGGGTCTTTTCTCCCGAGTAACAAGCGATAGGATGAGAGGAAAGGGCCTCAGGTTGTGCTGGGGGAGGTTTAGTCTGGATAGTAGGAAAAATTTGTTCACCAGAAGTGTTGTCAAGCCCTGGAATAGGCTGCTCAGGGAAGTAGTGGAGTCATCATCCCTGGAGGGATATAAGAGCTGTGTAGGTGTGTCACTGAGGGACATGGCTTAGTGGTGGACCGGCAGTAGTGGGTTCACAGTTGGGCTCAATGATCTCAAAGGTCTCTTCTGAGCCAAACAATTTGGTTTTTTGGGGACTTTTTATTTTGAAAACACTTTAATATCTTTTACAAAGCTTGCCCTTACTCAGATTTCCTGGGAGAGCAGGAAGAGGTGGGTTCTGTTTTTATGGCATCCCTTCTGACAGATGTATTTTTGCAGCGTTCCTCTGTGACGTTTGGATGCTTTGACTCAAACAGAAGCTCTGCGTTTCGGGCAGAAGTTGCTGGGTGAGGCTGCAGCCTCCAGAGGATCAGAGTGAACATTTGTAACGATTTCCCTGGCCTTAAGACGTTGGAGCTTGTGCATTTCCCTGTTTCTGAGTGCATTTTTCTCTGTGTGCATCACTGGGCGCTGTTTGAAGTGACTCATCTGAAGGGAAAGAAGCATCACTGCTGCAAGCTTATGGGAGGCCCAGGGCTAACACTTGGGCACTGGCTTTGACTTTACTGTTTAACCCTTTCTTAGGTGTCCCACCTGTCATAGAATCATAGAATTGTTAGGGTAGGAAGGGACCTCAAGGATCATCCAGTTCCAACCCCGCTGCCATAGGCAGGGACACCTCACACTACAGCAGGTTGCTCACAGCCACATCCAGCCTGGCCTGAGAAACTTGCAGGGATGAGGCTTCCACCACCTCCCTGGGCAACCTGTGCCAGTGTCTCACCACCCTCATGGGGAAGAATTGCTTCCTAACATCCAATCTCAATCTACCCATTTCTAGTTTTGCTCCATTCCTCCCAGTCCTATTACTCCCTGACACCCTGTAAAGTCCCTGCCCAGCTTTCTTGCAGCCCCCTTCAGATACTGGAAGGCCACAATAAGGCCTCCTTGGAGCCTTCTCTTCTCCAGACTGAACAGCCCCAACTCTCTCAGTCTGTCCTCATAGCAGAGCAGCTCCAGCCCTCTGATGATCCTCATAGCCCTTCTCTGGACACACTCCCAGTGTCAGCTCTGCTGCTCAGGAGGGAGTGGTTTGAAGCTGAGGGAGAGCAGGGTTAGATTGGATCTTAGGGAGAAGTTCTTCAGTAGGAGGGTGTGAGACTTTCTCCAAGGCTTTCTTCCAAAGGCTGGAGCACCTCTTCTATGAGGATAGGCTGAGGGAGCTGGGGTTGTTCAGCCTGGAGAAGAGAAGACTACAGGGGACCTCAGAGCTGCCTTCCAATACCTGAAGGGATCCTACAGGAAGGCTGCAGAGGGACTTTTCCTGAGGGTGTCTAGAGACAGGGGAATGGTTTGAAGCTGACAGAGTGCAGGCTCAGACTGGACCTTTGGAAGAAGTTCTTCACTAGGAGGGTGGTGAGACTCTGGAACAGGCTGCCCAGGGAGGTTGTGGATGCCTCCTTTGTGGGAGTGTTGAAGGCCAGGTTGGATGAGGCCTTGAGGGGCCAAGTCCAGTTGAGAGGTGTCCCTGCCCCTGGTGGGGAGTTTGGAGTAGATGATTTCTGAGGTCCCTTCCAACCTGAGTCATTCTTTGATCTCTGAATTATTAATTACTTGGCCTGAGCCATGGTTCAGCTTGTGCAGCAGTTTAGAATCCTCTAATACAGCGTTGGGGGGAAGCAGTGGGAACAAATGGGATGCAACTGATGGTAAAAGCAGCTCCAAGTAAGTCTTGTGATGGGTGACTCTGTTTTCACAGAGACCAGCAAAGTTCACCAAAGCCTGTTAAGGCTTCTGAGCCAGGTCAGTGGGCTTTGGATCAGGATGGCTGTGTGGTGAATTGTGCACCTAATGCACTTTTAATGAAAATGTTATCCTCTGGAGCAAGGCCAGATGCAGCTAGAGCAGGAGCATAGACCCTTCCTTCCCTGGCAATCATGAGAAAAGATCTTGCAGCTATTTCATAAGCCTGTGTGTCTGAAATGTCTAAGGAAACCAAGCCACATCGACAGCAGAACCAGCAGCCTTCTGTGTGGACACATCCCTGAATCACAATTTAATAAGGCTCCTGTATCAGACCTTGGTAATGAAGCCTTGGGGTAGAACCAAACAAAGGGGTCACTGTGGCAGAGAAGAATGCAGCCTTTGATTCCCTGTTCCTTTTTAGGGTTCATGACATTTTGCTTGCAGTTAAGCTGCCAGTGAAATGAAATCTTTCTCCATGCCAATTGTTACCTCAGAAAGGGTCCTTAGGAAATGTCCTTTGTAATCAGGAGATGATTATCAGCCTTCTTCAGGGAGCTCCTGTGAGAAGCACAAGTTCTTCTTCACTTGAAGGTCTTGATCAAGTCCTCCAGAGAGGTGTTCAGGGCCTGGATGACAAATGGGATTTTTTTTTTAATAGTCACAGAATGGTAGGGGTTGGAAGGGATCTTGAAAGATCATTCAGTCCAGCCCCCCTGCCAGTGCAGGGCACACAGGAACACATCCAGGTGGGTTTTGAAATTCTCAGGGAAAAGGAAACTCTACAACCTCTCTGGGCAGCCTGCTCCAGGGCTCTGGCATCCTCATAGGGAAAAAGTTTTTCCTTATGTTAATGTGGCACCTGCTCTGCTCCAGCTTGCACCCACTGCCCCTTGTCCTGTCACTGGACATCACTGAGCAGAGCCTGGCTCTGTTCTCCTGACACTGCCCTGCACATCTGCACACCACATGAATGAGGCCAGCCCTCAGGCTCCTCTGCTCCCAGCTAAAGAGCCCCAGCTCCCTCAGCCTGTCCTCAGCAGGCAGATGTTCCACTGCCTTCAGCACCTTTGGACTCTTTCAAGCAGTTCCCTGAGGTCTGTCTTGAGCTGAGGGGCCCAGAACTGGACACAATATTCCAGATGCAGCCTCAGCAGGGCAGAGTAGAGAGGGAGGAGAACCTCTCTGGACCTACTAAGCACGGCCCTTCTAATCCACCCTAGGATGCCATTGGCCTTGGCCACAAGGGCACACATCTGCTTCGTGGTCATCCTTCTTTCCACCAGGCCCCCTGGTGCCCTCTGCTCTGCGCTGCACTCAGACTATGCTGTGTTTGTCTGCTGCTGGTAAAACGATGCTGGGCATCCTCCCCATCACTGCCTCATCTTTTGTAGTCATCCTTTTTTTGGCCAAGCTCCCTGTGTTGTCTTTGGCCACCCTGAGGTAGGGCAGCATATCCCTTGGCTGCATCTGCTACTAATCAAACGTGGCTGAAACATAATCCAGGAGTGTTCAGACTGAGCCTCACTTTCTTATTCTGCCATCAGAAGCAGGGCCTTTGTCCACTGGTGGCTCCCATACAGTTCTGGGGAATTAAGGTGGCCCATTTGCCAGGATGTCCAGAAATATGGATTGCTGCTTCCCAACCTATTTTTTTTCCTGGCAATTTCTTCTGTTTTCTTGGGTTTCAGAAGATCTTCCCAAAGCTGCTGCTGAAGAGCACTAGCCAAATGCCTCTGTAAAGACTCTTGCAGAAGCTGAGGTTATGTTCTCTCCATAAATCAAAGCTGAATTGTTTGGAGTGCTTCAGCCTTCTGATGTGCTGCTGCTTCCAAAACCCATAGAATTGTCAGGGTTGGAAGGGACCTCAAGGATCATCTAGTTCCAACCCCCCTGCCATGGGCAGGGACATCTCACACTAGATCAGGTTGCTCAAAGCCACAACCAGGCCCGTTCTGCATGCTGCAGATCCTATTACCAGGCCACCAAAGCTCAGGCACCTGATGCTGGGTCACCTAATAGACCTTTATATATCACCTTAACCCAGGGGTTAGGCTGACTGAGAGAATTGTAGCCAGCAGGTCGAGGGAGGTGATTCTCCCCCTCCACTCTGCTCTGGTGAGACCCCACCTGGAGTACTGTGTCCAGTCTGGAGCCCCTACTACAGGAAGGATCTGGAGGTGCTGGAAGGTGTCCAGAGAAGGGCCACGAGGATGATCAGAGGGCTGGAGCTCCTCTGCTGTGGAGACAGACTGAGAGAGTTGGGGCCATTCAGTCTGGAGAAGAGAAGGCTCTGAGGAGAGCTTTGTGGCCTTCCAGTATCTGAAGGGGGCTACAAGAAAGCTGGGGAGGGACTTTTGAGGGTGTCAGGAAGTGATAGGACTAGGGAGGGAATGGAACAAAACTAGAAATGAGTAGATTGAGATTGGATGTTAGGAAGAAGTTCTTCCCCATGAGGGTGGTGAGACACTGGCACAGGTTGCCCAGGGAGGTGGTGGAAGCCTCATCCCTGGAGGTTTTTTAAGGCCAGGCTGGCAGTGGCTGTGAGCAACCTGCTGTAGTGAGAGGTGTCCCTGCCCATGGCAGGAGGGTTGGAACTGGCTGATCCTTGAGGTCCCTTCCAACCTTGAGAATTCTATGATTGAGCACTGCTCTTCCAGCTGCAGTTGCTGCTCATCAGCCCAACAAAATGGCTTGTGGGTGTTCATGAGCTGCCTGCAGTGGAGGATCTCCCCTTCTCTGTTTGCCAGGGCTGGGCAGGCTCATGGCTCCAATGAGCATCTTCATGGTTGGAGTTCCGGTGAGCTCCTGAGTGGCAGAATGAAAAGCTGAAAGAGCATTAGCATGGTAAGAACAAGTATATGTGGCACTTCAGGATGTGTTACCAGCAACAGAGGACACAGTCTCAAGCTGTGCAGGGGGAAGTTTAGGCTTGACCTTAGAAGCTCTTCCCAGAGGAGAGATTGGCCATTGGAATGGGCTGCCCAGGGAGGTCGTGGGGTTGACATTCCTGAAACTGTTTAAGAAAAGCCTGGATGAGGCACTTAGTGCCATGGTCTGGTTGATTAGATAGGGTTGGGTGATCAGTTGGACTTGATGATCTTGGAGGAGGTCTCTTCCAGCCTGGTTGATTCTGTGCTTCTGTGTGATGTGGCAGTGCTGGGTTAACAGTTGGACTCAATCTGAAAGGTCTGTTCCAGCCGAAATCATTTTGTGCTTCTACGAAGCAGCCTTGCTCTCGCTGCTCAGTGAGGGGGAGGAAAACAATGCCCAAAACCTGCCAGTGCCAAGGACAGGAAAAGTTGTTTTTCATTGATTGTTGGGATATCAAAGCTAGGGGAAGCATAGGAGCAGCTCTGGAGGAGCTGGGCGGAAGGCCTCGCGGCGTAGGAAGCGTTGGCCCAGTAAAGGCAGAGGATGTTTATGGTGTGAAAGAGGGAAGTGCTTGCAGGATGCTGGCAGGGAAATTCAGCTGAGATAGGAGAAGGGCAAACAAGAAGGCAGAGAGGGAGAGGAGGGAAGCCCTGCCTTGCTTAGCTGTATTTATAGAAAACTGGCCCATCCCCAGTCCCCATGTGCAGTCACAGCTTTCCCTGCCCGCCTCGGCCCTGCGACTCCAGCTCAGGAAACAGAGCTGTTGTGCGTCCAGGGCTATTCTGGGCCTGGAGGCTATTTGAAGAAGCATCAGCAAGGCCAAGCTCATCAGTGCTGTCACAGATAAACTTTGTGGGGGTGAACTTGGCTCGTGGAATTAATGTGTTTGGGCTGCCTAACAAAGAGCAGTGGAGGAAACCAGGCTCCTTTTCTTCCCCCCCTGACTGCTGCTGAAGGTCTCAACACATTGGATGAGGCATCTGTGTTAAATGGAAGATTCATTCTTCTTTTATGGAATCACAGAAACATTCAGGATGGAAAAGACCCTCAGGATCACCAAGTCCAACCCAGAGCCCTACTCTACAAGGTTCACCCCTAAACCACAGCCCCAAGCACCACATCCAAACCACCTTTAAACACATCCAGGCTTGGGGACTCAGCCACCTCCCTAGGCAGCACATTCCAATCCCTGACCACTCTTGCTGGGAAAAAATTCTTCCTAATGTCAAGTCTAAACTTACCCAGTCACAACTTGAGGCCATTCTCTCTTGTTCTATCCTTAATGACCTGTGAGAAGGGACCAGCACCAGCATCTCCACAATGTCCTTTCAGGTAGCTGTAGAGAGCCACAATGTCTCCCCTCAGCCTCCTCTTTTCCAAAGCAACCATCTCCAGCTCCTTTCGTCTCTCTTCATCACATTTATTCTCCAGGCCCTTCCCCAGCTTTTCTCTGCTCTCCTCTGCACTGGCTCCATCACCTCCACATCTGTCTTGTACTGGACACAATACTTGAGGTGTGCCCTCACCAGAGCTGAGGGCTCAGAGGATGGAAAATGGTAGCATTAAAACTGAAGGGAGAGCCTAGACTTTTAGTTTCTTGCATAGAGGTTTTGGCCCTAAAAGCTCTCAGTTTTATTTCTCTGACAAGACTATTTTCAGTGCCATGGATGAGTTAAACAACAACACTCCTGGAGTATGATCCCTGGGCAGACCTCAAAGGCTATGGATTGTTAAATACCCAGGACAAATGAAAGGAAATCATTCTTCATGTGCACTGTGGCCCCTCTAAGAGTCACTGCTGCAGGAAATCAGCCAAGCCAAATGTCCTGCCTGCTATAATTTAATTTTTTAAGTGGGTTTCTTGGTTTTTTCCTCTTTAATTTCCTACTCATCCATAGCAGGTTTAGGTTAGCCAGGCAGCACAAGAATCATAGAATAATTAAGGTTGGAAAAGGCTTCTGAGATCAAGTGCAGCTGTCAACCCAACACCACTATGACCATTAAACCATGGGTAGCCTGAGCAGGGCTGGTGTTTCCATAGATTTGATTTAAATGTTAATCAGAGTACATGGCTGTGCTTTGGGGTGTTTCTCAAAAGCAGATAGCACAGCAATGGCTCCAAAAATAAAACATGAGCAAGCAATCCATCAGGCATGTCTCTCTGGGACCACTTCTGTTCAGTACAGAATCATAGCAGCAGCCAGGTTGGAAGAGGCCTCAGAGATCATGAGGTCCAACCTCTACATTATAGGTTCATCAACAGCCTGGATGAGGGCACAGAGAGCACTGTCAGCAGGTGTGCTGATGACACCCGGCTGGAAGGAGTGGCTGACACAGGAGGGTTGTGCTGCTGGTCAGCCAGGCTTAGGCTGGAGAGTTGGGCAGGGAGAAATGGAATGAAATTCAACAAGGGCAAGTGTAGAGACTTGCATGTGGGAAAGAACAACTCCATGGAGCAGTATGGGCTGGGGACTGACCTATTAGAGAGCAGTGAAGGGGAAAAGCACTGGGGGTCCTAGTGGGTGGGAGGTAGACCATGAGCCAGGAATGTGCTCTTGGGCCAAAAAGGCCAGTGGCATCCTGGGGTAGATTAGAAGGCTATGGTTAGTAGGTCAAGAGAGGTTCTCTTCCCCCTCTACTCTGCCCTGCTCAGGCTGCATCTGGAATACTGTGTCCAGTTCTGGGCCCTCAGTTCAAGACAGACCTCAGGGAACTGCTTGAAAGAGTCCAGCACAGAGCCACAAAGATTATTAAAGGAGTAGAACATCTTCCTTATGAGGAGAGACGGAGGGAGCTGAGGCTCTTTAGCTTGGAGAGGAGGAGCCTGAGCGGTGACCTCACAGAATCACCAAGGTTGGAAGAGACCTCAAAGACCATCAAGTCCAACCCATCACCACAGACCTCATGACTCAACCATGGCACCAAGTGCCGCATCTGGTCCCCTCTTGAACACCTCCAGGGACGGTGACTCCACCACCTCCCAGGGCAGCACATTCCAATGGCCAATTGCTCTTTCTGTGAAGAACTTCCTCCTCATCTCATTCATGTTTATATAGATGTGCAGGGTGAGTGCCAAGAGGATGGAGCCAGGCTCTGCTGGGTGATGCCCAATGACAGCACAAGAGGCAATGGGTGGAAATTGAGGCATAGGAAGCTCCATGGAAAGAGGAGGAAGAACGATTTCCTTGTGAGGGTGACAACCCTGGAACAGGCTTCCCAGGGGGGTTGTGGAGTCTCTCTCTGGAGATACTCAAGATCTGCCTGGATGTGTTCCTGTGTGATCTGCTCCAGGTGATGCTGCTCTGGCAGGGGGCTTACACTTGATGATCTTTCAAGGTCCCTTCCAGCCCCTGGCCTTCTGTGAAACAATCTTTTGCTTCAAATGATACAAACTGGATGAAGCCAAAGCCTCAGCTTTAGAAACCTCTCATTCTGTGTTTTAAAAGAATTATATATATATCTGTATATATATATTTAAAAAATCCTTGCTGTGGCTGGGTGGACTTTGGAGGAGGTTCATGTGGAAATGAAGCCCATTCAATAAATCTTTGAGGGGAGAGCAAAAGCAATGAGCGTGGGGAGACGGAGAATTGATGATAGGACGTTTTCTGACACTCTATAACATTTGTATTGCTCAGGGAGCTGCCAACCACAATTGTTCAAGGACTCTTTTAACTGCTCTTGTTGCTTGAACTCACAAGGCAGCCACTGGTCTCCCCAGGGAAAAACACATGGCAAGACAGTAGCACAATTAAAAGGAACGTGGTGTGTGGCTCTTAATCCTCACTTGAGCCCTCGTGCCAGAAAGCTCTTAAGCATGTGCTTAAATTTAAGCCTCAGCTCGGATTTTATCTGGTTTCTGTGAGTGAAATGCCCCAAATGCTTCGGGGTCCCCTTTTGCAAGGGTCTCCTCAAGCTGCAGATGGCTGTGCTGGTCCTGGGTGCATTGAGCTTTGTGAGCAGTTCTGGATGATTTCTGCCAGGGATTGATGGATAAAATGCTGTTTTCTGCCAGGGTAGGGTTGAGCTGGGAGGGGATGGAGGCTGTCTGCTGCCCGGGAGGGGATGGAGGCTGTCTGCTGCCCGGGAGGGGATGGAGGCTGTCTGCTGCCCGGGAGGGGATGGAGGCTGTCTGCTGCCCGGGAGGGGATGGAGGCTGATTTCTGATTGCCAACCCCGGTTTGAATCCTGTCTCCCTCTAGTGTTGTGAAACCAATTGGAAGCAAGTAAACAGGGAGTCAGCTTTAATGTTCCAGGCACTCTCCTAGTTAAACGAGCAGAAAGCAGATGTCAGCAAGCTCTCCCCATAGCTGAGCACCTCCGCTGCTGACCAGAGGACAGTGCTCAGAGGGAGTTTTTGGCTGGGGGAGCATGGTGCTGCAAGCAGAGCTGCCCCCAGCTGCTGTGGCTCCTGGGCTGGGTGCCTCTTGGCTGGGTCGTGCTGTATCTTCTGCTCCTCTGCAGGAACAGCTTCTCCCTTGCGTGCCGGCGGCCGTGCTGAGTGTGTGTTTGGCATCCTCTTGCCTGTCCTGAAAATTAGTGACAGCTGAAGAAAATGAGTGATGAAAACAAGATTATGGAAAGCACACTTGCAGGGAAAGAAAAGGGCTTGCAGTAGGGTTATAGACCTGGGGAGGTTGGAAGGGACCTTGGAGGTCATTAAGTTTAACCCCCTCACCTGGAGCTCACGAGGCCACCACTGCTGCTGAGCCACCACCTCCCTCAGCAGCTTTTAAATACCTGGGATGGTGACTCCACCACCTCCCTGGGCAGCCTGGGCCAGGGCCTGAGAATCCTTTCTGGGAAGGCGTTTTTTTTTACCAGCCAACCTGAGCCTCCCCTGGCACAATCTGAGGCTGTTTTCTCTTGTCCTGTGAGAAGAGACTGGCCCTCACCTGGCTCCAGCCTCCCTTCAGGGAGCTATGGAGAGCAATGAGGTCTCTCCTCAGCTTCCTCTTCTCTAGGCTGAGCAATCCCAGCTCCCTCAGCTGCTCCTCACCAGCCCTGTTCTCCAGACCCTTCACCAGCTTGGTTGCCCTTCTCTGGACCCTTTCCAGCCCCTCAATGTCTTTCTCAGGAGTTGAGGGGTCCAGAACTGTACCCAGTATTCGAGGATTGGCCTCCCCAGTGCTGAGCAGAGGGGGACAATCACGTTTGAAGGAGCTATCTGCTGGGCACTGACACCTTCCTGCTCCAAGGCCAAGCTCAGAGGGCAAGCTACGGTAGAAGAAGATGCCTTGGAGCCTTCCTGGGTGGATCAGGCAGGTTGGGCTGTGCCCTCTGTCACCAGCATGCTGCATGCTCATTGGGGCCAAGGCCTGCTCAGCACAGAGGTGGTAACACAACTTCTCTTTTCCCCTGCTTGGGCTCCTGTAGATGATGTGAGCAGATGGGAGTAGCCTGTGGAGCAGAGCTGAAAACTTGCTTATTTTACCCACATTCTCTCTTCCCTCCCCTTTGATGGGGGGCAGTGCTGCCTGCACCTCACCTCTAGACTCACAATGTCCCATGGAGCATGTGCCAGCTTCATGTTGGATTTCTGCCCCCCCAATGGCATTTTAGACTGATTAATCCTTTTAATTTTAGCCTCTTTGAAGCCCAGGGTTTTGAGATGAAAACACTTAAACCAGTGCAAAAGTTTAACCCCCTGATTCATACACCCTGGGAAGGCTTTTGCTTGATAGCCTGACTTTCTTCTCTTTATCTTTTGGCAATATCTCCTGTTACAAGTGATGGTATCTTGCATTCTCCTGCTGCCAGGTGCCATTTCCAACCTCAGCAGATCACAGAATCACAGAAACATTCAGGTTGGAAAAGACCCTCAGGATCGCCAAGTCCAACCCAGAACCCTATTCTACAAGGTTCACCCCTAAACCATAGCCCCAAGCACCACATCCAAACCACCTTTCAACACATCCAGGCTTGGGGACTCCACCACCTCCCTGGACAGCACATTCCAATCCCTGACCACTCTTGCTGGGAAAAAGTTCTTCCTAATGTCCAGTCTAAACCTACCCAGTCACAGCTTGAGGCCATTCCCCCTTGTTCTATCACTAATTACCTGTGAGAAGAGACCAGCACCAGCCTCTCCAAAAGGTCCTTTCAGGCACTTGTAGTCAGCAATGAGGGCTCCCCTCAGCCTCTTTTCCAAACTAACCATCCCCAGCTCCTTCAGCCTCTCTTCATCAGATTTGTTCTCCAAAATGATGATGATGAAGCAGGCTCCTGTGTTTCCCTGCCACGCTGCAGCAGGCACTGGGCATCCTCTGATTTTTGGTGGTAAACACACAGAGGAGTAAAATGAAGATGTAACAGAACAGCACACAGAGGATACAAAGTCTGGTCTTTCACCTAATTTAGACCAGAGAATTGGCATCTGATTTTATTGTTCAGACTGACTCCAAGAACACAAACATATTTTTTCCTTCAAAATGAGAACTGCCAAAATATAAAGAATGATATCTGCTGGGTTGAGCTAATTGGGATTAACTCCTTCCAGGCTGCTTTTGTGGAACAAGTGCTGCTTGACTCTGTTAGCAGCCAGGTACCAAGGCTGACTTCGGGAAAGGGATGGTGTGAGCATCTCTGCCACCCCAGCAATTGGATCCAATACAGGAAGGACATGGACCTAATGGAGTGGGTCCAGAGGAGAGACATGAAAATGATCAAGGGGGTTGGAGCACCTCTGCTCAGAGGACAGGCTGAGGGAGCTGGGGGTGTTCAGCCTGACGAAGAGGAGGCTCCAGGGTGACCTAATAGCAGCCTGCCAGAACCTGAAGGGGTAGAATAGAATTAACCAGGTTGGAAAAGACCTCAGAGATCGTCAAGTCCAAACCTATCACTCAACACCATCTAATCAACTAAACCATGGCACCAAATGCCTCCTCCAGTCTCTTCTTCAAAAACTCCAGTGGTGGTGACTCCACCACCTCCCTGGGCAGCACATTCCAATGGCCAACCTCTCTTTCTGGGAAGAACTTCTTCCTCATATCCAGCCTAAACCTCCCCTGGCACAGCTTGAGACTGTGTCCTCTTGTTCTGGTGCTGGTTGCCTGGGAGAAGAGACCAACCCCCACCTGGCTACAACCTCCCTTCAGGTAGTTGTAGACAACAATAAGGTCTCCCCTGAGCCTCCTCTTCTCCAGGCTAAGCAACCCCAGCTCCCTCAGCCTCTCCTCACAGGGCTGTGCTCCAGATCCCTCCCCAGCTTTGTTGCCCTTCTCTGGACACCTTCCAGCATCTCAACATCTTTCTTGAATTGAGGAGCCTAGAACTGGACACAGGACTCAAGGTGAGGCCTAACCAGTGCTGAGTACAGGGGCAGAATGACCTCCCTGCTCCTGCTGGCCACACTGTTCCTGATGCAGGCCAGGATGCCATTGGCCTTCTTGGCCACCTGGCCACACTGCTGGCTCATGTTCAGCCTACTATTAACCAGTACCCCCAGGTCCCTCTCTGCCTGGCCACTCTCCAGCCACTCTGACCCCAGCCTGTAGCACTGCATGGGGTTGTTGTAGCCAATGTGCAGAACCCGGCACTTGGATGTGTTAAATCTCCGGGTCTGCAAGACTGCTGGAGAGAGACTGTTTGCAAAGGCCTGCAGTGACAGGACAAGGGGCAATGGCTTCTAACCAGAGAAGAGAAGATTTAGATTGTATGTTAAGAACAAGTTCTGCACCATGAGGGTGGTGGAACACTGGAACAGGTTGCCCAGGGAGGTGGATGAGGTCTTTTTTCCCTGGAGATATTCAAGGTGAGGCTCGACAGGCATCTGGGCAGCCTGATCTAGTTGGGTATGACCCGGCTGAATGCAGAGGGGGTTGGACTGGATGACCTTTGGAGGTCCCTTCCAGCCTAGACCATTCTATGATCTATTTAGGCTGGATATTAGAAAATGTTTCTTCGCTGAAAGGGTTCTGAAACAGTGGAATGGTCTGGCCAGGGCAGTGGTGGAGTCGTCATCCCTGGGAGATGTTCAAGCAGCCTGTGGAGCTGGTGCTTGGGGACGTGGTTTAGTGCCGACCCTTCAGTGCTGGGCCAAGGGTTGGACTGATTGAGCTTGGTGGTCCTTTCAAGAAGATATATTCTGTGATACTGTGACTTCCTGACCTGCACCTTTGGGTCTTTGAAACAGGAGTAGTCTTTCATAGTTTCATAGTTTCAGTCAGGGTTGGAAGGGACCACAAGGATCATCTAGTTCCAACCCCCCTGCCATGGGCAGGGACACTCTACACTAGATCAGGCTGGCCAGAGTCCTTGTCCTCAAAGTCTCAACCCTAGGATTTGTGCTGCAAAGGGAGCTGGGCAGGCAGGAGAGGCAAGTTTGGAGCAGCCTGGAGAGACAGAGGATTGTGGCAGGGAAAGTGCTGAGCATTGAGCAGTTTTGTTCTGTTTTAGCATTTTCTCTACCCTTTTTGATTTCCTATTTTCCTGCCCAACTGTTGAGACTGTTTGTATATTTAGAAGTGCTTTCCAAAATGATGGGGGGACGAGGAGGGGACACACAAACCCCAACACTACCCCATCAAGCCCCCAAGTACTTGATGAAAACAGTTTGGATTAGAATAACATTGCAACCAGTGTTGTGTCTATTTGTCTTCCGGGCTTTAAGATCCCTGTTTTCAAGCCATTTGCTGTAAACAGGGGCCCTGGAAATATGGTCTTTGGGAGTTTCAAAACAGTCAAGTGTTGCAAAATCCACCAGAAAGGACCGAGGGAGCTGGGAACATTGGCCCTTGGAAAGAGGACGGAGGAGCAAGCCTCCTGTGGCTCTGTCTGGGATGTTGAAATAGGGGCACGGAAAACAACAACAACAAAAACCCTACCCCAAACCCCAACCCTCCTGTGCTGCGTGGAGAGCTGAGCTGAGAACCACACTGGAAAAGCTTTGTGCACGTTCTGCAGAGGGCTCCTGCAGGCGTATTTTTAGCACCATTTCCTGGCACCTTGTGCCTTAACTGCTTCCAGCCCCGGAGCGTCGGGCACGGAGGGGCTGAGCTGCTGGAATTCCTCTGCTGCTTGTGCACAGCATGTGTGGGACAGGGGTGGCTGCTACAACTGTGCAGCAGAAGTTGAGAAGGAAGAGCAGGGGTGTGGTGGTTTGTTTTTTTTTTTTTGATGCAGCTCCCAGGGGAGCTCTCGAGGAGGAGAAGATGCCTGAGTGTGCTGTGGTATGCCACTGGCTCAGATGTTTCTGTGGTGGTGTGAGCAGAGCAAACCTGCAGCCAAGCTGTTCCTGGGAGTAGCCCACGGGGGAAGGCACGCGAGAGAGTCCCCAGGGATGCCACGTGGAGCCTCCAGCTCCTCTACCAGCTGTCTGTCCCTAGCAGCTGGCATGCTGCAGAAACCATACACACAGAAACATTCCTCAGGATCACCAAGTCCAGCCCAGAACCCTACTCTACAAGGTTCACCCCTAAACTATACCCCAAGCACCACATCCAAACCACCTTTAAACACATCCAGGCTTGGGGACTCCACCACCTCCCTGGGCAGCACATTCCAATCCCTGATCGCTCTTGCTGGGAAAAAATTCTTCCTAATGTCCAGTCTAAATGTGCTCTGATGCAGCTAGAGGCTGTTCCCCTTGTTCTATCACTAATTGCCTGTGAGAAGAGACCAGCACCAGCCCCTCCACAGCCTCCTTTCAGGGAGTTGTAGTGAGCAATGAGGTCTCCCCTCAGCCTCTTTTTAACCATCCCCAGCTCCTTCAGTTGCTCTTCATCAGATTTCTTCTCCAGGCCCTTTCCAGCTTTATTGCCCTCTTCTGCACTCACTCTGTCCCTAGCAGAAAGCTCAAGTGCTTCAAGGAGGAAACAGGACTTGGCCTCTCCCACCCCTACCTAGCACGTGGGGGTCTTTTTCTAACACCATTGCACCTCCTGAAGCCAAGGTGGTGTCTGAGGTCCCTGTGTCTATAATCCTTCTCCAGCCCAGGCAGAAGGTGCAGCAGCAGTGGGCTGCAGGCACACCACAGCTGCCCCAGGCTGGGTAAGCTCAAGAAATATATTTGACTGTGCAGCTGCAGAGATCTGGAGGTACACATCACAGGTTACTCTTCTCTACAATGTCCTTTTAAAGGACACACCATGGACCAGGCCACTGGGCTGGAGAGGTCCTGTGTGCTTAGGGGATCACAGCAGTGGGTAATAGTTTCTGAATGAGTAATTAACATAGAATCATACGATTGGTAGGGTTGGAAGGGACCTCAAGGATCAGCCAGTTCCAACCCCCTACCATGGGCAGGGACACCTCACACTACAGCAGGCTGCTCACAGCCACATCCAGCCTGGCCTTCAAAACCTCCAGGGAGGTGGCTTCCACCACCTCCCTGGGCAACCTGTGCCAGTGTCTCACCACCCTCATGGGGAAGAACTTCTTCCTCACATCCCATCTCAACCTACCCATTTCTAATTTTGCTCCATTCCCCCCAGTCCTATCACTCCCTGACTCCCTACAAAGTCCCTCCCCAGCTTTCTTGTAGCCACCTTCAGATACTGGAAGGCCACAATAAGTTCTCCTCAGAGCCTTCTCTTCTCCAGACTGAACAGCTCCAACTCTCTCAGTCTGTCCTCATAGGAGAGGTGCTCCAGCCCTCTGACCATCCTCATGGCCCTTCTCTGGACACATTCCAGCACCTGTAATAGGGGCTCCAGAACTGAACATCTTTTGCAGGACTTCCCTGAGGATGCCCCTCAGCCTAGATAACTGCAAAGATCTGAGCTGTCCCCCAGGAAACTAGATAAGAGAGATGCCAAACACAAGTGGGATCTGCTGGCTTTGCTTCCTCATGTGTTCATTAAAGCTTTCAGTAATGCAGTGATGTGGTGGTGTTAGGTCACAGGCTGGACTTGATGATCTCAGAGGCCTTTTCCCACCTCAATTACTTTTCCTACCTCAATTACAGAGTGATTCAGTGCAGGGGTCATGCTCTTGCTCCTTCCCAGAGCTACAGCTGATGGCTGAGGTAGCCTCCATCCCAGCATGTCCCCCCGCAAGTGGCAGAGCATGCAGGAGGGTCGCAGAGCATGCAGGAGGGTCTCAGACCAGCATTTCCTCAGAGAATTGCTCATGTTCTGTTTTGTCAGTATTCTGCTGAACTGTGTCAGTGTTGAGAGAAGATGTAAACCTCTGGAGGGGAAGGAACTTTCCAGGAATTATGTTTCCTTGGATGACCTTTAGAAATACATTGAAGGAGCTGCTCAAGCAGCACAGAGGAGAATAGAGAGACCCTGTTCTCCAAGAAGTTATTCCCCCTCCCCCCAGCTATGAGTAGTTGTCCTTCCCACCAGACCCCACTTTGGTGGGTACCATGAGGATATGTCCCTATCCCTGCCAGTCTGCTCTAGCTCTTGGGTCATTGAGGAAACCACTAAATCATCTGAGAGAACACTGATTTGAGGTTGCTAGCTTGTTTGTTTAGTGTTGGAGTCTGCCATGAGAAGCTGGGGCAGATTAAGAAAGAACAAAGCAGAGTTTCTTTTTCTTGGCAGCTAAGAAAGAAAACCAACCTCAGAAACCCCCACTGTGTTTCCCAACCTGGTGAAGAAAAAGACAAGAGCACACAGACACTACCTGCATGAGGCGCTCCAATTCCGAAGGCCAGAAAATGAGGGATCCCACCAAACCAACCCCCTGGCAATGTGACAGGAGCATCCTGGCCATGGGGGGAAAAAAGTTAGCAAAGGGATTAAACATTTCTTTTTTTTTTTTTCCTCACTGGGTTCACCTTCCCTGATGTGATTTTCCCCTTCTGTTAGCAGAGGTGATGAGAGAGATGCCCGGACCTCGCACCCTCACCTGATGCCCCGCTTGTCTCTAGAACTGATAATGTGCCAAGGGTCTGATTTCAATTTGGGTGTTAAATACAGAGGTGGCTCATGAAAGAGAGCTCTGGAGCAGGGCTCTGCTGCCACTTTACAGGCAGTGAAAGCTGTACAAGGTGTCCACCGAGAGATTGAAGGGACTCCAGAGATCAGTCCACTGTGTCCAGTTCTGGAGCCCTATTACAAGAGGATCTGGAGGTCTGGAGCGTGTCCAGAGAAGGGCCACGAGGATGTCAGAGTGCTGGAGCTCCTCCCCTATGAGACTACTGAAGAGTTGGGGCTGTTCAGTCTGGAGAAGAGGCTCCGAGGTGACCTCATTGTGGCCTCCAGTATCTGAAGGGGGCCTACAAGAAGGCTGGGGAGGGACTTTTCAGCTAGGAGTGATAGGACTAGGGGAATGGAATGAAGCCGAGGTGGGGAGATTCTGGCTGGACATGAGGATGAAGTTCTTCACGTGAGGGTGGTGAGCCCGAATGGGTTTGTAGAGGGAGTGGGTTGAGGCCCTGTCCCTTGAGGTGTTAAGACCAGGCGGACGAGGCCTGGCTCCCATTGATCTAGGGTAGAGTGTCCCTGCCCATGGCAGGGGGGTTGGAACTAGATGATCCTTGTGGTCCCTTCCAACCCTAACTGAAACTATGAAACTATGAAACCCCCCTGCCAAAGCAGGATCACCCAGGGTAGTCTGCACAGGGATGCATCCATGCTGGTTTTGAATGTGTCCAGAGAAGACGACTCCACAACCTCTCTGGGCAGCCTGCTCCAGGGCTCCAGCACCCTCATTGTAAAGAAGTTCCTCCTCATGTTGAGGTGACATCTTCTATGTTCGAGTTTGTATCCATTATTCCTTGTCTTGGTACTGTGCACCACTGAAAAGAGCTTGGCCCCCTCCACTTGACACCCACCCCTCAGATATTGATAGACATTGATCAGATCCCCTCTCAGCCTTCTCTTCTCCAGACTAAACAGCCCCAGGGCTCTCAGTTTCTCTTCACAGGGAAGATGCTCAAGTCCCCTAATCATCCCTGTGGCTCTCTGTCAGATTCACTCTGTCTCTCTTGACCTGGGGAGCCCAAAACTGGACACAGTATTGCAGGTGTGGTCTCACCAGGGAAGAACAGAAGGGGGAGAACAACTTCTATAGACCTGCTGGCCACGCTTTTCGTGATGCACCCCAGGATACCAAGTAGCAGGTTAAGGATCTACAAACATGGACCATGGGTGAGGGCAGAGGCTGGGCTTGCAGGGGCTGTCCATGCTGAAAGGATGCTGGGGTTGTTTAGCCTGGAGAAGAGGAGGCTCAAGGGAGACCTTATTGCTCTCTACAACTGCCTGAAAGGAGGTTGTAGCCAGGTGGGGGTTGGTGTCTTCTCCCAGACAACCAGCACCAGAACAAGAGGACACAGTCTCAGCTGTGCCAGGGGAGGTTTAGGCTGGTGGTGAGGAGAAAGTTCTTCCCAGAAAGAGTAATTGGCCATTGGAATGTGCTACCCAGGGAGGTGGTGGAGTCCTGTCCCTGGAGGTGTTCAAAAAAGGCTTGGATGTGCCACTTGGAGCCATGGGTTAGTTGTCATGAGATATTAGGTGAGAGGTTGGTCTTGATGTTCTCTGAGGTCTTTTCCAACCTGGCTGATTCTATGATCACCTCTATGGAGGTGAATCCCTGCTGTGGGAGCCTCCCTGCATGCCTGCCATGGCTCCTGTGGCTGTAGCACCCTGTCTCCAGAACGAAATAGAGAGGTTTTGGTATCTGGTATCAATCCTGGGAGCACTGCACATGCTCCAGAAGCAGCTTTCCTTCTCCTTTCTCTCCCTGCTTCTGATTTGCTCTGTCACCTCAGGCAGAATCATTTAACCCCAGCTTCAACCTATTTTACGGGGATGTTGCAAGGTTTAATTAGGGCTTGTAAAAGGTCTTGGGTTCCTGAGCGGTGCCTCCTGGAGCAGGGTGATTAATCACACGTCGATGGGAGGGATCTTGTGGGGGCAAAGCCAAGCCTTCAGCGATAGGGCAGATGATATTTTTCCCTGGGGGGGTAAGGGAGGGGGGGTTGTAAAAGCATGCACAGATCAGATTTATTCATCCTGGATATGGAGCTGTTGAAACTGTAGGAAGGCTGTGTGGCCAAAACCACAGAAATCTGACTGGAGAGCTGAGATAAAGACCTCCTGAATTTCCACAGAAGTCAATCAAAGAAACATAAATTAGGGTGTTCCCCCCTCCCCAGACTTGAGAGTCACAAAGGCCAACGATTTGCAAAACCTTCAAGTTTTAGAAACACATCTTTGGCACTTCCTCTGAAAGCTGCCCTGAGCCTCTGACAACACACCAGAATCACCCTCTTAGTATTCCCTGCTGTAGAGCAAGAGGGAGGATTATTCAGAGGAGGAGCGGGGGGGGGGAAATCCCACCTTCTGCTGAACTTTTTGCAGTTGTTTGCATGATTGCCCAATTGCCCTTCCACAGGGAAAAGGAGAGGAAGGGGAGAATGCTGGGCCCTGTGCAGTGATTTTCAAGATGACCTAGTTCTCCCTCTCTGTAGAAGAAAGAGAGAAGGCGAAGCCTCCTGCTGAACTCGCTGCAGCGTCCTCTTGGATTTATTGGCACCCGGTTCTTCTCTCCTATCACTTCCATCTCCTCTGACAGGCTTGGCCCCCTAATTTACACCAGCAGCCTGAATAGGAGCTGAGGCTTAGCAGGCAAAGCAGGCAGAGGCTGCACAGCCCTTGAGTGGCTTTTGAATTCAGCAGGCTTTGCTCCAGAAGAAGAGGGTTACAAAGGGACAGAGCCTGTGCTGGGCTCTGCCTTTAAATACCGAGGAGGGCTGCCCCTGGTGACTGGGAGGAAGGCAGCGAGTCCTGGTGCATGGCAACCAGGCTGATTTCACCCCCTGTGCAGAGACAGAGAACAAACCAAGATTGTTTTGCAGATCACTGGCTTGCCACTTTTTTGGTTTGTTGTTGTTTTTTTTCCCCCCTTTGGGAGCATCCAGGATCCATGGACAGTGAGGAAGGATATCTTTAGTGATGATCTGGATGAGGGCATTGAGTCCATCATCAGTAAGTTTGCAGATGAGACCAAGTTGGGAGCAGGTGTTGATCTGCTGGAGGGTAGAAGGGCTCTGCAGAGGGACCTTGACATGCTGGATAGATGGGTAGAGTCCAAGGGAATGAGATTGAACAAGTAATACACATTGACCCCATGCTACAGGCTGGGGTCAGAGTGGCTGGAGAGTGGCCAGGCAGAGAGGGACCTGGGGGTACTTGTTGATAGTAGGCTGAACATGAGCCAGCAGTGTGCCCAGGGGGCCAAGAAGGCCAATGGCATCCTGGCCTGCATCAGGAAGTGTGGCCAGCAGGAGCAGGGAAGTCATTCTGCCCTGTACTCAGCACTGGTCAGGCCACACCTTGAGTCCTGTGTCCAGTTCTAGGCCCCTCAATTCAAGAAAGATGTTGAGTTGCTGAAAGGTGTCCAGAGAAGGGCAACAAAGCTGGGGAGGGATCTGGAGCACAGCCCTGTGAGGAGAGGCTGAGGGAGCTGGGGTTGTTTAGCCTGGAGAAGAGGAGGCTCAGGGGAGACCTTCTTGCTCTCTACAGCTACCTGGAGGGAGGTTGTAGCCAGGTGGGGGTTGGTCTCTTCTCCCAGGGGGCCAGGACCAGAATCAGAGGACACAGTCTCAAGCTGTGCCAGGGAGGTTTAGGCTGGATGTTAGGAAGAAGTTCTTCATGGAAGAAGAATAGGCCATTGGAATGTGCTGCCCAGGGAGGTGGTGGAGTCACCATCCCTGGAGGTGTTTAAGAAGAGACTGGGTGGGGAGCTTCGTGCCATGGTTCAGTTGGTTAGATGGTGTTGGGTGATAGGTTGGGCTTGATGATCTCTGAGGTCTTTTCCAACCTGGTTAATTCTGTACTCTGTAGAGCAGAGGGGATGGCTGTGCCCTTGCTTTTCACCTCAGTGTGCAGCTCGGTGGAAGCTGGATTTGTATCCTTCCAGGGCCCAAACAGAGCCAGCCAGCCAAAACCAGAGATTATCATCACTAAGGAATCCTGGCCTGGGGAGCTTCCACCAACCAGGAGAGCAGTTAGAGATTCTTTTAAAGCATTTATGGCATGGCAGTTTTCAGTTGAGCTAAATGAAGCTTATTGCAGTGGGGAATTCAACGTGCACATGTTTAAAAGTCTTTTCAGATTGGATATTTTAACTCCAGCAAATAATCAAGTCCCAGGAACGATTTAGATGAGTAATATATTAAAAGCAGGCTCAGAGAGATCCAAGAAAAACGTTGGAGGATCCATAGGGGTCATTGTTATGCACTGCAGGCTTAAATAGATTGAGTTTTACGGCTGCAAATGGATGGTTGCATCGTGGTTTCCACCAAAGAGCAGTTTCGGCTGTGATAACTCATACAGAGTGAAATTCAGGCTTGTGCTCAGAGCTGGCCTGAGGTCTAAGAGCTGCAGTGAGCTTCATCTTTATCTCTCTACAAACATTACATCTCTTTAATCCTTCAGGCATGCCATTCCTGGGAGGACCCTGCAGCAAGGATGCAACAGAACAGGGCAGGAATCAGATTTGTTATTTATGGGGGGGGGGAGAAAAAAGTCTGGCATTAGAGAAAACATGTTCTGAAATTACAGGAAAGAAAACACTTTCCAAAGGGGAAGGAAAAAAAACCTTGAAAAGCAAAACCAAAGCGATCATTTTCCCCACTGAAAGTGGTTTCCCTTCTCCAAAGTTCTATCATTGCATTGCAAAGCAAAGGGAAAGCTGAAGTGTGGCAGGCAGAGTCGTGTCAACACTTCCCTTTCAGCAAAATCAGGAGAGGCTTTTTGTAGAAGAGATTTATTTGTGATACAAAATGGACACAACTCAGACATTTCTCTTGTTTCTTTTCCAGTGGGGTGGGGGGGACCCCAAACCAAACAGTTTTCTTCTGGAAACTGTGCAAAGTGCTCTGTTCCACCCAAAATGCCTACGAAAGCTTGAGATGTGCAAGTGTGTGGAGAGGAAATCATAGAAGCGTGGAATGGGCTGCGTTGGAAGGGACCTCCAAAGGTCATCTTCATTTCAGTAAAGCATTTGACACTGTCTCCCACAGCATCCTCACAGCTAAGCTGAGGCAGTGTGGTCTGGATGATCAGGGAGTGAGGTGCATTCTTGTTTGTAAAGATGCAAAGGGTGAGTGCCAAGAGCCAGGCTCTGCTGGGTGATGCCCAATGGCAGCACAAGGGGCAGTGGTGGAAGCTGAGGCAGAGGAAGTTCCATGGAAACAGGAGGAAAAATATTTTGCTGTGAGGGTGACTGAACACTGGAACAGGCTACCCAGGGGGGTTGTGGTGTCTCTCTGCCTGGAGATATTCAAAACTTGGCTGGATGCCTTCCTGTGATCTGCTCTAGGTGATCCTGCTCTGGCGGTGGGGTTGGACTGGATGATCTCTGGAGGTCCCTTCCAGCCCCTAATATTCTGTCCAATACAGTCCAGTACTCAGGTAGGATGTGGCCATGAGTACACAAGCTTGTCCATGGCTCTGTACTTCCAGACAGAAGAGATGCAGTAGTGAAATCAGGTGTCATGGGGCAATGCCTTGGAGTCACATGGGTTTCTCCTAGCAGGGGTTGTTGGTCATACCAAGCCATAGCACTTGCATGCAGCACATGCCAAAAAAACCCCCTCACTGATTGTGAGAAGTGTTACTTTTCCCTTGGCAGAGCTATGCAAAGCTCTAGCATCACTGAGGTGATTTGAATTAATTTTTAATCAAATGTATGTCCTTGTGCCAGAAACAACTGCTGATGAAATTGGGTTTCCATTGGCACCACAGCCAAAACACTCAGCAAATAAAACAGCATGGGAGCTGTAATCAGCACGTGAAGAGCAGCCCCCAGCACAGCCAGACCCCCTGAAGACTGCTGACTGGTTACATTGCTGCAATGCTTCCTCCTATGATGTGATGTGACAGCAGAGATTTCCTCCCTGAAGATGAATTTATCCCTAGCAAAGCCAGGAGAGGTGACACAGACAGGAGCAAGGCTTGGAATTGCCTTCAGTAGCAAAGATACAAAATCATAAAATTGTTAGGGTTGGAAAGGACCTCAAGGATCAGCCAGTTCCAACCCCCTGCCATGGGCAGGGACACCTCACACTACAGCAGGTTGCTCACAGCCACAGCCAGCCTGGCCTGAAAAACCTCCACCACTTCCCTGGGCAACCTGTGCCAGTGTCTCACCACCCTCACGCTGAAGAACTTCTTCCTGACATCCAATCTCAATCTACCCATTTCTAGTTTTGCTCCATCCCCCTAGTCCAACCACTCCCTGACACCCTCAAAAGTCCCTCCTCAGCTTTCTCGTAGCTCCCTTCAGATACTGGAAGGCCACAAGAAGGTCTCCTGGGAGCCTTCTCTTCTCCAGACTGCACAGCCCCAACTCCCTCAGTCTGTCTCCAGGGAGAGGAGCTCCAGCCCTCTGCTCATCCTTGTCCTTTTGCAGGACCCCAAACATCTGAAGGAAAATATCTTGGTCTGTTGCAAAAATCTTCCTTCCTGGTGGACTGGAGGAGCTGTGCAGTTTAACTGGGGGACTGGGAGCAGGGGTTCACCTGTGGTAGTCCTTGGCTGCGTGAAGCTAAGTGTTCATTACATCTTCCTCCTGCCTAATTTTCCTCATCTGTAAATTGAGGTTAATTAATCAGACAAGAGCTGGAGCACTTGGAGCCTTCTTGTTGGGCAGTGCTTGGAGCCCCTGAAGAAACTGAAATGTCTCATCGGGAAATGTTGGTTTCACTGAAGACCCGAATCTGGGTCCTTCAGGTCTGAATCACTGAGAGATCCTTGGTTCCATCCAAAAACTGCCAGCATTGGAAAGGAAAGAATCTGTCTGACATCAAGGGCACAGGAAGGGGAACTGACCTTTGAGAAGTGTTCAGCAGGTTTACCTATGAAGGAGAGCAGGGAGATTTTTCTTACTGGGAAAAATCCCAACTGTAGCATCCTAGATACTTGGCAACAGCATGATCATGACTTCTGAGGCACAGGAAGTTCCATGGAAACAGGAGGAAAAATGTTTTCCCTGTGAGGGTGACAGAACACTGAACAGGCTGCCCAGGGGGGTTTGTGGAGTCTCCCTCTTGGGTGATATTCAAGACCTGCCTGGATGTGTTCCTGTGTGACCTGCTCTGGGTGATGCTACTCTGGCAGGGGGCTTGGACTGGCTGATCTCTGGAGGTCCCTTCCAGCCCCTGCCATTCTGTGATTCTGTGACTTCCAGAGCCCTCAGTTTTCGTGCTGCAATAAAGGAGGTCTGCTCTGCATTAAAAAACAAACGCAAAGGGGAAGCAAGCAAAGCAAACCAAACCTCAGCCCTTGTTGCTGTCCAGGGAAACGGGTTCACTGCTGGGCATATCTCAAAACCTCTCCAGGAACTGCGTGTTCTCAGAGCCATTAACTTCCCCCCACCAGTCACTTGTTGGGCTACATTAGCAAACAAAACAAACTGGCTGACAGCTTGTGCTGGACTGCAGGGCAGCAAACCACCACCGCTCCCGGTGCCGTTTCCAATCCCGGGCCCCGAGCGAGCAGGAGGCTTAACTACTTATTTACCCTGCTCTGCTCACCCAGAAAGGACCCAACCTGATGGATGGCTCCTGACCTCTCTCTGCTCCACATGGCCACCAGCCAGACAGCCACTTGGGTGTCTTCTGTGTGGGGAGATGCAAACCGCCCGGCTGGCAAGGGTCCAGCCTGGTGCTTGTTCCGTGGCATGGTTAAGAAATACTACACTTCCCTGAATGAGTGACCTCCAAGTCACACACCAGTTAACTGGAAGCATAAGTTATCTGGACATGCAGCCATGAAACCATCCTCTGGGAGGAAAGGGTAAATAAACAAATCATTTATTAGCAAGTAAAATTGTTTTTCTTTTGGTTAGGTTTTGCTTTGAAATGCAAAAATGTGCTCTCTGCTGAATGATGTTCTGTAGCCTCACCCTTCAGCTCTCACAACCACCCCAGGCAGTGCTACAGGCTGGGGTCAGAGTGGCTGAAGAGCGGCCAGGCAGAGAGGGACCTGGGGATACTGGGTGACAGCAGATGAACATGAGCCAGCAGTGTGCCCAGGGGGCCAAGAAGGCCAATGGCATCCTGGCCTGCATCAGAAATAGTGTGGCCAGCAGGAGCAGGGAAGTCACTCTGCCCTGTACTCAGCACTGGTTAGGCCACACCTTGAGTCCTGTGTCCAGTTCTGGGCCCCTCAGTTCAAGAAAGATGTTGAGATGCTGGAAGGTGTCCAGAGAAGGGCAACAAAGCTGGGAGGGATTTGGAGCACAGCCCTGTGAGGAGAGGCTGAAGGAGCTGGGGTTGCTTAGCCTGGAGAAGAGGAGGCTCAGGGGAGACCTTCTTGCTGTCTACAACTACCTGAAGGGAGGTTGTATCCAGGTGGGGGTTGGTCTCTTCTCCCAGGCAACCAGCACCAGAACAAGAAGACACAGTCTCAAACTGTGCAGGGGGCAGTTTAGGCTGTTCTTGGATGTTAAGCTGTTCTGGGAAATTCAGGCTGTTTTGGGAAGTTCTTCACAGAAAGAGAGATTGGCCCTTGGAATGTGCTGCCTGGGGACATCAGGAACAGTGTGGCCAGCAGGAGCAGGGAGGTTATTCTGCCCCTGTACACTGCACTGGTTAGGCCACACCTTGAGTACTGTTTCCAGTTCTGGGCCCCTCAGTTAGGAAGGAGGTGACTTGCTGGAGCGTGTCCAGAGAAGGGCAAAAAATTGGTGAGGGGTTTGGAAGACAAGCCCTATGAGGAGAGGCTGAGGGAGCTGGGGTTGCTTAGCCTGGAGAAGAGGAGTCTGAGGGGTGACCTTATTGCTCTCTACAACTACCTGAAGGGAGGTTGTAGCCAGGCAGAGGTTGGTCTCTTCTCCCAGGCAACCAGCACCAGAACAAGAGGACACAGTCTCAGGCTGCGGCAGGGGAGGTTTAGACTGGATGTTAGGAAGAAGTTCTATACAGAGAGAGTGATTGCCCATTGGAATCAGCTGCCTGTGGAGGTGGTGGAGTCACCTTCATTGGAGGTGTTCAGCAGGAGACTTGATGGGGTGCTTGGTGCCATGGTTTAGTTGTTTAGGTGGGTTGGATTGGTTGATGGGTTGGACACGATGATCTTGAAGGTCTCTCCCAACCTGGTGGTGTATTGTGTATTGGGAGGTGGTAGAGTCACCACCACTGGAAGAGTTTAAAATAAGACTGGATGAGGCACTTAATGCTGTGGTGTGGTTGATTAGAAAGGTGTTGGGTGATAGGTTGGACTTGATCTTGGAGGTCTCTTCCAACCTGGTTGATTCTGTGATAACTTGAAAAGCACTCAGGTCTTGGAGTAAATTGTGCTGGAACAGACAGAAAGCAAAACTAACAGAGATGTGCACATCTGCTGGCATGGCCTTACCAAGAGCTAGAGGGATGGGTGTCAAGATGAAGGTGCCAGGCTCCTTTTGGTGGTAGAACCCAGTGACAGGACAAGGAACAATGGGCACAAGCTGGCACTCAGGAGGTTCCACCTCAACACGAGGGGAAACTTCTTTACACTGAGGGTGCTGGAGCCCTGGAACAGGCTGCCCAGAGACGTGGTGGATTCTCCTTCTCTGGAGACTTCCCAAACCCACCTGGATGTGTTGCTTTGTGACCTGCCCTAGATGATCCTGTCTCCCAGGGGTGTTGGACTCGATGATCTCTGGAGGTCGCTTCCAGCCCCTACCATTGTGTGATTCTGTGGCTGCTGGAGCTCCAAAGCTGCTGTTCTCTGGGATGTGTCAGTTGTGATTTATGGAACTGTTTTCAGGATGGTATCATCGAATATCCCTTAAAAACCTCTTTTCCCCCAAAGGCTGGACTCTAGCAGTGAGATTCCTGACATTCCTTTTATTGTCCAGCTGAGACCTGGGGTCCAAAAGCCATTTTTGGAGGCTGTTTTGGAAAAGGGAGCTGTGTTTGTTATTGAAGTCCCTCTCCCCATCTTATTTAGGCTTTTCTTCAGGCTCTGCTCTTGTTTTTTATGAGCATGGATTGCTTCAGGAGTAAATTGTGGGTTTCAGTGGTCTGCAGCTTCTGAGTGAACACCTTGAGGTGATAAATGTGCTACCACAATTTCATAACTTAGCCATAAGAAGATTAAAGTAAGCTGAGGAAAACAGCAAAACAAAACAGTTATTTCAGCTCTGACTACTCAAACCTGCAGGAGGAGAGAGAGAAAAAAACTCCTTTCTGGTTTAAATAGCTCTGAATTTATTATTAGCCCTGTGGCCAGCATGGGAGTTTGTGGTTGAAGCAGAGACAGAGATGCCATGGCTGAGTAAGGTCTCTTGGGCTGGTAAATCCTGTCTGAGGCAGTTTTAATGCAGCTCAGAACCCCACCATGGAACAGTGGGGGAAACTGGGAAGAAGTGGGATTGGTATTGACAACCTCAGGTGCCAGCCCTAGTTTTGAGGGCAAGAAAACACCTTGCAGCGTTTGTCTTCCCTTTCCTATGACCTGTCTAGGGCAAGGGAATCATGGAATTGTATTAGCTAGAAAAGCTCCCTAAGATCATCCAGCCCAACCATCAACCCTACACCACCTTGCCCACTAAACCACGGCTCCAAGTGGCCACATGTTTCCTGAACCTCTCCAGGGATGGTGACTCCACCACCTCCCTGGGCAGCCTGTTCCAATGCCTGACCACTCCTGCAGGGAAGAAATTGTTCCTGATCTCCAACCTAAACCTCCCCTGGAGTAATTTGAGACCATTTCCTCTTGTTCTCTCAAGAAGTTCCAGCTAATCCAGGGCAAAGAAGAAATTTGTGCCTTCAGCCCCCCTGAGTGTGCCACAGGGAACAAGGGGAGGGAGTTGTCCTGTTTGGGAACCCTCAGTGCTTCCAGAGCAGGAGAGTGAAATAGCACCAATGCCACAGAGGCCAGCACTTTGGGGAAGGACTTTCTGATGTGTTGCCAAGCTGAAACACAAATCCTTGCCAGCTGGGTGTGAGGGGATCTGCACTTGCCTCAGCATGGGGTCATGTTTTAGAAAGGCATCGAGGCTCCAAAAATGCAGGAGCAAGCGAGGTTTTCAACAGGATCTAATAAAGGCTGCAAATGCAGGCAAAATAAAGGATCATTCCAGAGGAACATAACCATCTAATATCCTTGAAGGTCTCTGATGGTATCCATCCACATGGGACTGAAAGGTGGGGAAAGAGTGGAGACCTGTGTTACACAGAGAGCAGTCCCTGGCTGGGTGCAGCTTATGTGTGAGTCAGGATGGCCTAAATCTCCTCTCCCCAAGCTTCAATCCATTCCCTCCCATCCTGTAACCACAAGCCCTTGTCAAAACTCCCTTCCCAGATCTCCTGTAGCCCCCTTCTCTAGGGGCTGCTCTAAGGTCTCCTTGGAGCCTTCTCCAGGCTGAACAGCTCCAGCTCTCTCAGCCTGTCCCTATAGAGGAGTTTCTCCAGCCCTCTGATCATCTTTGTGGTCTCTTCTGGAGTGTCTCCAGCAGTTCCCAGTCCTTCTCGTGATGGGGGCACCAGAACCGGAGGCAGTGCTGTAGATGGGGTCTCAGCAGAGCAAAGGAGCAGAGTCCCCTTCCTGTCCTGCTGCTCTTACTGCTTGGGATGCAGCCCAGCACACAGCTGCCTTCTGGGCTGCCTACAACCATTGCTGGCTCCTGGGGAGTTTGTCACCAACTGACACCCCCAAGCCCTTCTCCTCAAGGCTGCTCTCAAGCCAGTCACTGCCCAGCTTCTCTTTGTGCTGTGATTGCCCTGACACAGGTGCAAGACCTTGCACTTGAACTTCATGAGGTTGCCTTGACCCCAACTCCTGAGCCTGCCCAAGCTTTACTTGAATCTCAGAACCACTCTGAAGCTCTCCAAAAGAGCCAGCTCTGCAGCCAGAGCTTCATATCACAGGATCAAATCATATCACAGATATTAGGGGTTGGAAGGGACTCTGGAGATTATCAAGTCCAACCCCCTGCCAGAACAGGACCATATAATCTAGCACAGGTTGCACAGGAACACATCCAGATGGGGCTTGAAAGTCTGCAGAGAAGGAGACTCCCCAACCTCTTTGGGCAGCCTGTTCAGTGCTCTGGCCTTCTTGGCCACAAGGGCACATTGCTGACCCATGGAGAACTTGCTGTCCACCAGGAATCCCAGGTCCCTCTCCACAGGGCTGCTCTCCAGCTTTCTGGATTATGTCTTTACGTTGTGCCTACCTCCTGGCCAAGCTGGCAGCCCATGGCTTGGATGGGAGCACACTGCGTTGGGTTAGGAACTGGCTGGAGGGCCGAGCCCAGAGAGTGGTGGTGAATGGTGCCACATCCAGCTGGCAGCCTGTCACTAGTGGTGTGCCCCAGGGATCAGTGCTGGGCCCCATGCTCTTCAACATCTTTATTGATGATCTGGATGAGGGCATCGAGTCCATCATCAGTAAATTTGCGGACGACACCAAGCTGGGGGCAGGAGTTGATCTGCTGGAGGGCAGAGAGGCTTTGCAGAGGGACCTGGACAGGCTGGACAGATGGGCAGAGTCCAACGGCATGAGATTGAACACATCCAAGTGCTGGGTTCTGCACATTGGCCACAGCAACCCCATGCAGTGCTACAGGCTGGGGTCAGAGTGGCTGGAGAGCAGTCAGGCAGAGAGGGACCTGGGGGGTGATGGTTGATGGGAGGCTGAACGTGAGTCTGCAGTGTGCCCAGGCAGCCAAGAGGGCCAATGGCATCCTGGCCTGCATCAGGAACAGTGTGGCCAGCAGGAGCAGGGAGGTCATTCTGCCCCTGTACACTGCACTGGTTAGGCCACACCTTGAGTCCTGTGTCCAGTTCTGGGCCCCTCAGTTTAGGAAGGAGGTTGACTTGCTGGAACGTGTCCAGAGAAGGGCAACAAAGTTGTTGAGGGGTTTGGAACACAAGCCCTATGAGGAGAGGCTGAGGGAGCTGGGGTTGCTTAGCCTGGAGAAGAGGAGACTGAGGGGTGACCTTATTGCTCTCTACAACTACCTGAAGGGTGATTGTGGCCAGGCAGAGGTTGGTCTCTTTTCCCAGGCAGGCAACACCAGAACAAGAGGACACAGTCTCAGGCTGTGCCAGGGGAGGTTTAGACTGGATGTTAGGAGGAAGTTCTATACAGAGAGAGTGATTGCCCACTGGAATGGGCTGCTCAGGGAGGTGGTGGAGTCACCTTCGTTGGAGGTGTTCAGGAGGAGACTTGATGGGGTGCTTGGTGCCATGATCTAGTTGTTTAGGTGGGTTGGATTGGTTGATAGGTTGGACGTGATGATCTTGAAGGTCTCTTCCAACTTGGATTTACTGTATTGTATTGAAAAGGCCCCAGAGACACCAGCTCTCTTTACAAACACACACTTGCATTTGTGAAAGCAAATGGCAACAGCACGGACCTGGAGCTGAGCTGTTTATGATGAGGGAAGGTTAATGTTTACTTGAAGGTTGTCTTTTATTGTAACTTTTTTTTTTCCTTCCTTTTTTTTTTCCCCCTGTCTTTAAGGTGTCTAAAATCAGCAGACTTTGCAAATGAACAAAAATATGGTTTTGCTTCAAAAACATCTGACTTAACAAAAACAAAGTCAGAGTTACTAGGTGCATAGCTTTCCATCAGCCTGCCTTGCATTTTGGAGTACAACTCTAATGACTGCAGTAGATTTGGTCCTTTATGAAAGGCAGAGCAAATGTGGCCCACAGAAGAGATTAGGGGCAAGGCAAAAAAACCCTTCTACTGCAACTGAAATGAGCCCTGCTGCTGCCCTCTTCCCCTAAACTGCTTCCTCCAGGCTCTCTCAGAAACAGGAATGTGGATTTTTCAATCTTCCACATCACGGGGGGGAAACAAAAGGGGGAGAAAAAGTCAGGATGGAAAGAGATAATTGAGGGTTTTTCTTTCATAGAATCATAGAATTGGTAGGGTTGGAAGGGACCTCAACTATCAGCCCGTTCCAACCCCCCTGCCGTGGGCAGGGACACCTCACACTACAGCAGGTTGCTCACAGCCACAGCCAGCCTGGCCTGAAAAACCTCCAGGGATGAGGCTTCCACCACCTCCCTGGGCAACCTGTGCCAGTGTCTCACCACCCTCATGGGGAAGAACTTCTTCCTGACATCCAATCTCAATCTACCCATTTCTAGATTTGCTCCATTCCCCCTAGTCCTATCACTCCCTGACACCCTCAAAAGTGCCTCCCCAGCTTTCTTGCAGCCCCCTTCAGATACTGGAAGGCCACAAGAAGGTCTCCTTGGAGCCTTCTCCAGACTGAACAGCCCCAACTCCCTCAGTCTGTCTCCATAGGAGAGGAGCTCCAGCCCTCTGCTCATCCTCATGGCCTGTCTCTGGACACCTTCCAGCACCTCCAGATCCTTCCTGTACTAGGGGCTCCAGAACTGGACACAGTACTCCAGGTGGGGTCTCGGCAGAGCAGAAGGGGAGAATCACCTCCCTCAACCTGCTGGCCATACTTCGCTTGGTGCAGCTCAGGATGTGATTGGCTTTCTGGGCTGCAAGTGCACACTGGTGGCTCATGTTGAGCTTCTCATCCCCCAGCACCCCCAAGTCCTTTTCTTCAGGGCTGCTCTCAAGCCAGACCCTGCCCAGCCTATATCGGTGATTGGGATTCCCCTGACCCAGCATTCTTCTTTGCAGAGTGAATGAGTCAGGTTGTGCCTTCCTGATACTCTGAACTTACCAAAATGAGAAAGACAGGGAGAAAAGGGAAGAAAAAAAGGAAAATAAAACACCAGGAAAAATATTGTTGCTTTTTCATAGAATCACAGAATGGCTCAGGTTGGAGGGGGCCTCAGAGATCATCTGCTCCAACCTCCCCTCCATGGGCAGGGACACCTCTCAACAAGACTCAGCTGCTCAAGGCCTCATCCAACCTGGCTTTGAAACATCCCCAGGGAGGAGGCATCCACAACCTCCCTGGGCAGCCCATTCCAGAGTCTCACCACCCTCCTCCTGAAGAACTTCCTAAGATCCAGTCTAACCCTGCTCTGCCTCAGCTTCAAACCATTCCCCCCTTGTCCTGTCGCTAGATACCATCCTCTGCAGCCTTCCTGTAGGATCCCTTCAGCTATTGGAAGGCAGCTCTAAGGTGTCCCCAACCCACCTTCTCTTCAGGCTGAACACCCCCAGCTCCCTCAGCCTATCCTCACAGCAGAGGTGCTCCAGCCTTTGGAACAAAACCTTGGAGGAGTGAGCCACATCCAGCGCACTGCTCAGACCGGGCAGGGGGTTGAGTCCTGTGAGTCCTTTCTTGTGCATCCAAGGACCCTGTGCTGTGCACCAAGTGGGAGCAGCCGTGTTGCCATCAGCCTGCCCTTGAGGTCCCTGGGGAGTGCAGGCAGGGGATGAGCACTTTGTTTTGCAGCCAGGTTTTTGTTTGCAGGCAGGAGGGCGCCTTTGATCTCGCTGCCCGGGTGAGAGCCGCTGCGCTCGGATGCCTTTCCTAAGTGCTGCTTTGGTGGTGGCCCTGATAAGGCCAGCAGTGGCTTTGAAGGCAAAAGGGAGGGTCTGAGGGGACCCCTGGGTGCTTGGAGGAGGGGGCACCCCTCGATGGACGACGGCCCGGTCGCAGAGCTGGTAATGGGCTCTGCTCAGCTTATCTAAATAGGGCATAAATCACTGTCGGGGCTGCCATTTCCTCTGACGGGGACCCGTGTGAGTGATTAATAACACACCCAGAGTGGTGCTCTCTGGAGCTGCAGCCAGCTTTATTATAACTTCCTTCCACTTGATAAGCACTTCCATGGAGACAGAGGAGAGCTGCACCCAGTGCCTGCTCCCCTCCCATCCTCAGGAGACCCAAGGTTAGGGAGGGTTCCAGCACTCTGGCTCTTTCATGACCAGCAGCAAGCCATGAAAAGGAAGGGTTTGGCTTGGCTTGGTTTGGTTTGGTTTGGTTTTGTGGACTTTTTAGTCTGGAGAAGAGAAGACTGAGAGGGGATTTAATCAATGTTTATTAATATCTGAGGGCTGGGTGTCAAGGGGGAAGGGACAGGCTCTGCTCACTTGCACCCTGTGATAGGGCAAAGGGGTAATGGATATAAACTACAGCACAGGAGGTTCCACCTCAACATGAAGAGGAACTTCTTCACTGGGAGCATCCCAGAGCACTGGAACAGGCTGCCCAGAGAGGTTGTGGAGTCTCCTTCTCTGCAGACTGGATGTGTTCCTGTGCAACCTGTGCTAGATTATATGGTCCTGTTCTGGCAGGGGGTTGGACTTGATAATCTCCAGAGGTCCCTTCCAACCCCTAATATCTGTGATATGATTTGATCCTGTGATATGAAGCTCTGGCTGCAGAGCTGGCTCTTTTGGAGAGCTTCAGAGTGGTTCTGAGATTCAAGTAAAGCTTGGGCAGGCTCAGGAGTTGGGGTCAAGGCAACCTCATGAAGTTCAACAAAGCCAAGTGCAAGGTCTTGCACCTGTGTCAGGGCAATCACAGCACAAAGAGAAGCTGGGCAGTGACTGGCTTGAGAGCAGCCTTGAGGAGAAGGGCTTGGGGGTGTCAGTTGGTGACAAACTCCCTGGGAGCCAGCAATGGTTGTAGGCAGCCCAGAAGGCAGCTGTGTGCTGGGCTGCATCCCAAGCAGGTAATCACCGAATGTATCTGGGTTGGAAGAGACTGAAGGGTCAGCACTAAACCATGTCCCTAAGCACCAGGTCCACACACTGCTTGAACACCCCCAGGGATGGTGACTGCACCAGTGCCCTGGGCAGCCCATTCCAATGTTTGAGAACCCTTTCACTGAAGAAATATTTCCTAATATCCAGCCTGAACCTCCCCAGCTTGGAACCATTTCCTCTGGTCCTGTTGCTTGTCATCAAGGAGAAGAGGCTGCCCCCTCCTCACTCCAACCTTCCCTCAGGTAGTTGTAGAGAGTGAATTGCTGAGGCTCTCATCACCTTTCCCTGCTCTCTGGGGGATTCACATGTTTAGAGAGAAACATGTTTGTGTATGGGCAATGCTATTTATTGGGCTTTTTTCCCCTATTACACTATTTTTTTCCAAGTGGGAGTGGATGTTGTTAGTAGATGAATGTCAGTGTACAGCAGTGGTAAAGCTTGAACAGGAGAGGGGTAATCATAGAATCATAAAATTGTTTTCCTTGGAAGAGACCTTCAAGACCATCAAGAAAGGTCTGGAGGTGCTGGAATGTGTCCAGAGAAGGACCACGGGGATGATCAGAAGGCTGGAGTTCCTCTCCTGTGGAGACAGACTGAAGGAGTTGGGGCTGCTCAGTCTGGAGAAGACTCCAGGGAGACCCTAGAGCAGCCTTCCAGTACCTGAAGCAGATCTACAGGAAGGATGCAGAGAGACTGTCTGCAAAGGCCTGCAGTGACAGGCTGTGGGCTAATGGCTTCAAACTAGATAAGAGCAGACTTAGATTGGATGTTAGGAACAAGTTCTGCACCATGAGAGTGGTGGAACACTGGAACAGGTTGCCTGGGGAGGTGGTTGGGGCCCCATCCCTGGAGATATTCAAGGTGAGGCACAAAGAGGCCCTGGGCAGCCTGATCTACTTGGGGATGTCCCTGCTGACTGCAGAGGGGGTTGGACTGGATGACCTTTGGAGGTCCCTTCCAGCCTAGCCCAGTCTGTGATTCTGCAAAGCATCAGACATGGTTGGGCAAACCATGGATGGGATGTGTCATGGGAGCTCTTGGCTTGGCTTTTGTTGGGTTTTAACCCATGTTGTTTATAAAACCATGGTGGTTTTGTTTTCTAGGGTTTGATGCATTAACTGAGGCAAGGGAGCAAGGTGCAAACCCTGCAATGCAGCAGGCAGCTGCTGGCAAAAGCTGAGCCAGGTTTGGCCTCTCTGTAGAGACCTGAGGCCAGGAATTTGGGTTTGCCACTGGAAGAGGCACTGGTGGATGGAGCTGGGGGGGAGTTGCTTTGACTTTTGGGGACAGCTGGGGGAAATCACTGCATCCTGTGGCACGGATTTGAGCTGAGGCAAATGGCCCAGATGCTGCTGGGCTCTCGAGGTGACCCTGAGCAGGCGCCCCTGTCGGCTGTAGCCCTTGTACCTCTACTGAACGCTGTGTGGCCCATGAATGAACTTTCCCCGCCCCTTCCCCCCTCTCCCCCCCCTTTTATTTTTCTGTTGTTGGCTAAGCATAGGCAAGTTTCTTGCTGTGGTGTGTGCAGATGGCTGATGTTGGCTGGCAGGGTGCCACGGGGATGCATTTACAGTCCCGTGGATTTTATATGAAGGAGAAAGCCTCTGGAGAAACAAAAGCTTTGAACCATTCAATTTGTAATGGTGCAACGCTGGCAGCCAAAGCTGTGAATGAAAGCTTGTGGGACACTGAATGAGCCAGTTAATCTAGATGGGTTTCCTTATTTTTCTTTCCTTGTAGGCATTGAGTGGAGGTTGAATTTTCTCCTGACAGCCAGAGGCTGGGCTGAGTGCAGAGCGGCCTCTGCGTGCCCACACTTCTGAGCTCTTGGAAAACCTTAGCTGTGAATGAATAAGACACAAACAAAGCAGCCAGGCAATTTTTGTTATTCCTAGAGCAAAAGCCCCAAGTGGTTTGTAGGAGACAGAGCACAGCAAAGCAAAGCAGCACCTTCCCTTGGATCCTGTCCTGAGGGGGACTCCTGGCTGACACGGGAATGCTTCTGCGGGAGGGTGTGCTTGGGCGTCCCTGGCCTGAAGGAAGCCAGGTACCTGCTCAGAGACCACTGAAACGAGCTCTGTTCCTGCTCAGGCCCTCGTGGAACTGGAGCTGTCACTAGCAGTGAGCTGGTGGCACTGTTCTCTGTCAGATTTATCAGCAAGAGGGAGGCTTTCAAGGTGTCGTGACTGATGGTTTCCAAACTGAGCTTCCCAAGACTCCAGCTCTTTTTATCAGTATTTTTGTTTTCCTTTATTTTCCTTTTTCCTTTCCTTTTTCCCCTTTTTTTTTTTTTTACCCTTTTATTCTTTTTTTTCTTTTTTTTTTTTCCCTGAGTCTGATTAAGTGTGAAAGAAGTTTGGAATGAATACCTTTCCATCTTAGTGTCAGAGATCTTTAAGAAACGTGGATGGAATAGCAATAGAGGAAGTCGGGAGAAGGCTGCCATGGTTGGGAAATGGGGGGCGTGGGTGGGATGCCCTCCTCACATAAGGGGCTGGGAACAAAATCAAAGCTTCAGAGGAAGGAAATGACTTGAAATAAGAAGTAGGGGAGAAGTAGGACTTATCTGGAGGTTCAGTGGTAAGGTGGAAACCGAAGGTTTCCAACAGTGAGCAGCAAGCGTAGGGGATGATATGGCATTTCTTCTTGTTGCCTCCATGTAAATCATAGAACCATAGAATTGTCAGGGTTGGAAGGGACTTCAAGGATCAGCCAGTTCCAAGCCCCCTGCCATGGGCAGGGACACCTCTCACTACAGCAGGTTGCTCACAGTCACAGCCAGCCTGGCATGAAAAACCTCCAGGGATGAGGCTTCCACCACCTCCCTGGGCAACCTGTGCCAATGTCTCACCACCCTCATGGGGAAGAACTTCTTCCTAACATCCAATCTGAACCTACCCATTTCTAGTTTTGCTCCATTCCCCCCAGTCCTATCACTCCCTGACACCCTACAAAGTCCCTCCCCAGCTTTCTTGTAGCCCCCTTCAGATACTGGAAGGCCACAAGGTGGTCTCCTCAGAGCCTTCTCTTCTCCAGACTGAACAGCCCCAACTCCCTCAGTCTGTCTCCATAGGAGAGGAGCTCCAGCCCTCTGCTCATCCTTGTGGCCCTTCTCTGGACACCTTCCAGCACCTCCAGATCCTTCCTGTAATAGGGGCTCCAGAACTGCACACAGTACTCCAGGTGGGGTCTCACCAGAGCAGTGTAGAGGGGGAGAATCACCTCTCTTCACCTGCTGGCTATGCTTCTCTTGATGCAGCCCAGGATCTGATTGGCTTTCTGGGCTGCAAGTGCACACTGGAGGCTCCACCAGCACCCCCAAGTCCTTTTCTTGAGGGCTGCTCTCAAGCCAGTCCCTGCCCAGCCGTTATTGGTGCCTGGGATTGCCCCGACCCAGCTGCAGGACCTTGCACTTGGTCTTGTTGAACCTCATGAGGTTGTCATGGGCTCACCTCTCCAGCCTGGAGAGTTATGAATGCTCAGACTCATAAAATTTTTGGCAAAAGAGATTTCTGTCACAGTCCAAGCCACAAATCCATTTCAGGGAAAAGGTAGAACATTGCTTTAAAGAAACAAGCAAAAAACCCCAAACAAAACAACCCCAAACCTCCCAAAATACCCAGAAATGCTCATTACAGAGGTTTTGTGGGGTTTTTATCCTCCCATCCTAATCTTCACACAACTGCAGAGCCTCCAGGATCTTTTTTTGGAGGGATCTCTCGCTCGAGTGTGTTCACAGAACGTCAACCCCTGAAGAATTGTTACAAAGGAAAATTCCTCAGACAAGTTTTATGTGCTGAACGAGTCAAAAATCCCCACCACAAAACACTGAAAGGTCTGCTGAAATTGGGGAGGAAAAGGCAAAATGAAAGAAAATAAATAAAAAGGAATCTGAAAGATGGTGAAGCAATAAGTATCTGCTGTCCCACAAAAAGCAGGCTTGACGTCTGCAAGCCGGTAAGATTTGTGTCCTAATATATTCTGACACCGGACAAAGAAAACGAATGAAAAGCAAGCAGCAGCCAGCTCTGCCTTCTGCATGCCCACATGGAAACTCAGCCTTTCTTTGGCCTTGGATTTGGTCCCCCAAATCTGTCCCACCCCACATCCTGGTCTCCAAGCTGGTGACACACGGGTTTGATGGGTGGACCACTAGATGGATACAGAACTGGCTTGATGGCTGCACCCAAAGAGTGGCTGTCAGTGGGTCCATGTCCCAGTGGAGGCCAGTGACAAGCGGAGTCCCTCAGGGATCAGTCCTGGGACCAGGCTTGTTCAACATCTTTGTGGGTGCCATGGACAGTGGCATCGAGTGCACCCTCAGCAAGTTTGCTGCTGACACCAAGCTGTGTGGTGCAGCAGACACGCTGGAGGGAAGGGATGCCATCCAGAGGGACCTTGACAGGCTGGAGAGGTGGGCACAGGCCAACCTCATGAGCTTCAACAAGACCAAGGGCAGGGTCCTGCAGCTGGGTCGAGGCAATCCCAGGCACAAATACAGGCTGGGCAGTGACTGGCTGGAAAGCAGCCCTGAGGAGAGAGCCTTGGGGGTGCTGGTGGATGAGAAGCTCAACAGGAGCTCTCAATGTGCACTTGCAGCCCGGAAAGCCAATCAGATCCTGGGCTGCATCAGGAGAAGTGTGGCCAGCAGGTCAAGGGAGGCGATTCTCCCCCTCTACTCAGCTCTGGTGAGACCCCACCTGGAGTACTGTGTCCAGTTCTGGAGCCCCTATTACAAGAGGGATCTGGAGGTGCTGGAAGGTGTCCAGAGAAGGCCCCGTCCCTTGAGGTGTTTAAGACCAGGCTGGATGAGGCTCTGGCCAGCCTGATCTAGTGTAGAGTGTCCCTGCCAATGGCAGGGGGGTTGGAACTAGATGATCCTTGTGGTCCCTTCCAACCCTGACTGAAACTATGAAACTAAGTCCTGTGGTGGGTCTCAAAATAGCCAGGGGACAACTCTCCTCTCCACAGGCATGGATGATACAGAATACAGAATTAACCAGGTTGGAAAAGACCTTTGAGATCATCCAGTCCAACCTGTCACCCAACACCATCTGATCAACTGAACCATGGCACCAAGAGCCCCATCCAGTCTCCTCCTAAACACCTCCAGTGGTGGTGACTCCACCACCTCTCTGGGCAGCCCATTCCAGTGGCAAATCTCTCTTTCTGGAAAGAACTACTAACATCCAGCCTAAACCTCTCCTGGCACAGCTTGAGACTGTGTCCTCATGTTCTGGTGCTGGTTGCCTCCCTTCAGGTAGTTGTAGAGAGCAATAAGCTCTCCCCTGAGCCTCCTCTTCTCCAGGCTAAGCAACCCCAGCTCCCTCAGCCTCTCCTCACAGGGCTGTGCTCCAAATCCCTCCCCAGCTTTGTTGCCCTTCTCTGGACACCTTCCAGCATCTCAACATCTTTCTTGAACTGAGGAGCCCAGAACTGGACACCAGTGCAGAATGGTGTCCAGTTCACAGGACAGAATGACTTCCCTGCTCCTGCTGGCCACACTGTTCCTGATGCAGGCCAGGATGCCATCGGCCTTCTTGGCCCCCTGGGCACTCTGCTGGCTCATGCTCGGCTGCTGTCACCCAGTACCCCCAGGTCCCCTTCTGCCTGGCCCCTCTCCAGCCACTCTGACCCCAGCCTGTAGCACTGCCTGGGGTGGTTGTGAGAGCTGAAGGGTGAGGCTACAGAACATCATTCAGCAGAGAGCACATTTTTGCATTTCAAAGCAAAACCCAAACCAAACCAAAAGAAAACAATTTTACTTGCTAATAAATGATTTGTTTATGGGGTTGTTGTGGCCAATGTGTAGAACCTGGCACTCAGGCATGTTAAATCTCTTGCCCTTGGACTCTGCCCATTTGTCCAGCCTGTCCAGGTCCCTTGCTGGGTGATGCCCAGGTGATGGGGATGGGGAAAGGAAAAGATTCCAGGTTTTTTCCAGGCAGGGAACTGGGGAAAACGTCAATGTGTGAGGAATGCCTGACCTTTCCCCAGCTCCTGCTTAATATATCCACCACACTTTGGGGTTTAAAAGCTAACCTCTTCACCTTTTCACTGTTATCCTGGGCTTTCTGGAGACACTTTTTTAATACATATATATATATATATATATATATAGCATTGCATCACTTATATCAAAACCAGAGCAGAAAAAAACCCCTCCTTGGGCCCCTCTTTTGTCTGTGTGTGTGTTTTTATGACTGTGAATTTCAAAGCACATCAGGATTATGCAGGGGGGGGGGGGAGAAAAAACAACCTGAAGAAAGGTTCTTCCAGCCTTCATCTAAACTGGATCCATTCCTGGCACCAAAGTGCATTAAAAACGATAAATAAAAGTGAAACTAATTCATAGAATCACAGAACTGTCAGGGTTGGAAGGGACCTCAAGGGTCATCCCGTTCCAACTCCCCTGCCATGGGCAGGGACAAGGAATCACAGAATCACCAAGGTTGGAAGAGACCTCAAAGATCATCAAGTCCAACCTGTCACCACAGACCCCATGACTAGACCATGGCACCAAGTGCCACATCCAATCCCCTCTTGAACACCTCCAGGGACGGTGACTCCACCACCTCCCTGGGCAGCACATTCCAATGGCGAAGGACTCTCCCAGTGAAGAACTTTCTCCTCACCTCCAGACTAAACTTCCCTTGGTGCAGCTTGAGACTGTGTCCTCTTGTTCTGGTGCTGCTTGCCTGGGAGAAGAGACCAATCCCCTCCTGGCTACAGCCTCCCTTCAGGTAGTTGTAGAGAGCAATGAGGTCTCCCCTGAGCCTCCTCTTCTCCAGGCTAAACAACCCCAGCTCCCTCAGCCTCTCCTCATAGGGCTGTGCTCAAGGCCTCTCCCCAGCCTCGTTGCCCTTCTCTGGACACGTTCAAGAGTCTCAATGTCCTTCTTAAATGAGGAGCCCAGAACTGGACACAGGACTCAAGGTGTGGCCTAACCAGTGCTGAGTACAGGGGCACAATGACTTCCCTGCTCCTGCTGGCCACACTATTCTTGATGCAGGCCAGGATGCCATTGGCCTTCTTGGCTGCCTGGGCACACTGCTGGCTCATGTTTGGGTGGCTGTCAATCAGCACCCCCAGGTCCCTTTCTGTTTGGCATCTCTCCAGCCACTACACCAGGCTGCTCAGAGCCACATCCAGCCTGGCCTTAAAAGCCTCCAGGTAAGGTAGATGCCTGTGATAGCTGAGCTATGGATGGTGCTGGGTATGCTGAGTCCTTGCAGTATATTTTGAGAGGGTAAAATACAGGATGCTGAGCAAAATGGGAGGTTCACATGAAAGCCATAATTCTGTGCTTCATGGACCTTGTGAAAGATCTGAGGTTCTCCTTTAAGATGAAATGCTTATGCACCCCATCATGGCTTCAGGAAGGAGTGTAGTAACTGGAGGGAGAGGAGGATTCCCATGGGCACTGCCTGTGGTGACACAAGTGTCTTGTGTTCTTCGTGCTCTACTCCCATGCTGTTCAGGTGTGGGCTGCAGTGGTGACCTTGTGACTGGGAGATCCTGGAGAAATTGTAACTGCTTGTGCAGAAATGTCTGTGAGAAGAAAACCAACCATTTGGACTCGCTCTGTGAAGTCCCTGTGTGCAGGGCAAACAGGGGAAGAACAGAAGTTAAACTCTTGCAAGGGCTGAGTCTCTTTGGATCACAGAATCATGGAATGGTCTGGGCTGGAAGGGACCTCCAAGGGTCATCCTGTCTGACCTCCCTCTCTGCAGTCAGCAGGGACATCCCCAACTAGATCAGGCTGCCCCAGGCCTTGTTGAGCCTCACCTTGAAGATCTTCAGGGAAGGGGCCCAGTGATCTCCCAGAGCAACCTGTTGCAGTGTTTCACCACCCTTGTGGTAAAGAACTTGTTCCTAGCATCCAGTCTAAATCTGCTTTTCTCTAGTTTGAAACCATTGCCCCTCATCCCATCAGTGCAGGTCTTTGCAAACAGTCTCTCTCCATCCTTCTTGTATCCCCCTTCAGGTACTGGCAGGCTGCTTTTCGGTCTGCCTGGAGCCTCCTCTTCTCCAGGCTGAGCACCCCCAGCTCCTTCAGCCCATCCTCATAGCAGAGGGGCTCCAACCCCCTGATCATTTTCTTGGTCCTCCTCTGGAACCTCTCTATCAGGTCCATGTCCTTCCTGTATTGAAGGCTCCAGACCTGCACACAGTACTCCAGGTGAGGTCTCACCAGAGCAGAACAAAGTGCCAGAATCACCTCTCTGGATCTGCTGGCAGTGCTGCTTTAGGTGCATCCCAGGATGTGATTTGCCTTCTGTGCTGCCAGCTCACACTGCCTGCTCATGTCCAGCTTCTCATCCATCAGCACCCCCAAGTCCTTTTCCTCAGGGCTGCTTTCTATCACCTCCTCCCCCAGGCTGTATTGACAGTGATTGTTCCAGCCCAGGTGCAGAGCCCTGCACTTGCTCTCGTTGAACTTCACGAGGTTCACCTGGGCCCAGGTCTCCATCTTGTCCAGGTCCCTCTGGATGCCATCCTGTCCCTGTGGGGTATGGATAACCCCACTCAGCTTGGTGTCCTCTGCAAACCTGCTGGTGGTGCCTTGATCCCTTTGTCTATGTCCTTGATAAAAACATTAAAGAGCACAGGTCCCATTAGGGACCCCTGAGGGGCACCACTGTGACTGCTCTCCATCTGGACTTCCAGCCATTGAGCACCAACATTCAAGCCTATCTTGGATCTTCAGAGTTTTGTGTGTCTTTCACAGAACCAAGGCCTTTAGGTAGCATTTAAGCAATTGCCAATATTTTTGTGCCATTGAAACACCAACAAAAAAAAAAAGAGAAATCAAAAGCAGTGCTATCGACTTGTGTGTTACCCAAATCTCTGACACCTGAGTGCTGACGCATCCCCTGCCAGCTGGTGTAAATCAGCTAATGAGCTGTGACCTCTGCTCATTTATATCTCTGCCAACACTACCTTCCCTTTGGTCCTCTAGTGCCAGAGCCATGAGCAGCTCCAGCTCTGCTCTCCCGTGGGAAAGCCACCAAGGATGGAACTACTCAGTGCACAGCAGGGACTTCCAGGTAAGGCAGTTCCTTCACTTCTATTTTTTGTCTCAGAGTAAGCTTGTGACTGATGGCAATGTTCAGTAGAATGTTTTTGTGGGATGTTTAGATGCTGGTTTGTGCCTTTCAAAGTTGTTGGCTGCTCTGTGTTGTCCACATGAGAACTCTGGAGTGGTTATTGGCTTGTGGTGATTGTGGTGTCAGGTTCTTTGTGATTGTGAAGCAGGAGGGCTGCAAGGATGATGAAGGGACTGGAGTACTGCCCTGTGAGGAGAGGCTGAGAGACCTGGGGCTGTTTAGTCTGGAGAGTAGATTGAGAGTGGATTTAATCAATGCCTATAAGTATCTGAGGGCTGGGTGTCAAGAGGGAAGGGATAGGCTCTGCTCACTTGTACCCTGTGATAGGACAAGGGGCAATGGATACAAACTACAGCACAGGAGGTTGCACCTCAACATGAGGAGGAACTTCTTCACTGGGAGGGTCCCAGAGCACTGGAACAGGCTGCCCAGAGAGGTTGTGGAGTCTCCTCTCTGGAGAGTTTCTAGCCCCTTCTGGATGTGTTCCTGTGTGACCTGTGCTGGATTCTGTGGCCCTGCTCTGGCAGGGGGGTTGGACTCAAAGATCTCCAAAGGTCCCTTTCAACCCCTAACATCCTGTGATCCTGTGTTTAGGAAGCGCTTACCCCAGGTTTCTTGAGTCCCTTTGGAGTGATGTCTCAAGATGGTACCTCAGCAACACGCAATGTGAGGCTCAGGGGCTAGGAGGGAGCCCTGGTTTTGCAAAGCCCTGGTGCAGCCTGGGCTGTTTGGCTAGACCTAGTGGTTTGGACAGTCCGACGGCATCCATATGCAATGACTTTTTTCTCTCTCTCCTTGATTCACAATGTTGAAACTCAAAACCACTTGGCTTTAAACTTTAAGCCTCTGCATACATTCCCCTGAGAAGGAGCATTTCTGGCAAACCCCGAGTTCTTAAATATCACTTCTCCAATTACATTCTCACAGGTTAGTATTTATGCAGCCCTGGCTTTTCAAATCCACGGAGCTGGTACTGAGGGCTGAGGCTTTAATGCATTACAGGTGGCTTTCGGTGCTTTGGGCTCCCCGACCAAACTGGTTCCAGATGGCCACACAGTATGAGTAATAACATCAGCTCATTAAGTTGCAAGGTTTGAACTACAATCGCAGAATTATCAATGAAATAAAAGCTAGCAGCGTATCGGCTGCGCCCTAAGCCAGAAATAGGATTTACAGCGCAACAAACCTCTCCGTTTGCAGCTCCGCTCTCTCGTCGTTTCAGTCCTGGGTGTCCACAAAAGCCGTCGCTTCCCCTAGCAAAAGAGCCCCGAGGCTCTGCCCCACCCTCTCCAAAGTGTACTGCTGAAGGGCTACTGTGCTGCGGTCATTGGGAGCTTCTGAGCTGGGAGGAGCTTTTGAGTGGGGTCATTGGAAACGCACCGCAGCGTTTATCTGCGATGGCTTTACCAAAGAAGTGGCAGCAGCCCAGATCAAAGAGATGAGCATCAGGCAGCCTCGTTGCCTTGAGGCTCGTGTTGGGGGTTGCAGGTGCTGTTGGTTGGGCGAGTCGTTGTCTGTCTGTAGCCTGTGTGTTACGGCCAGCAGGATGGCTCTTGGCCTGCGCAGGTGGCTTCTGTTACTGCATCACCTATATCAGCAGCCTTTTGTTGCCCAGGTGTTTCTTCTGCTCACAAATCACCATGGGAAAACATTTCCCCAAGCACCTGAGGTAGCTGGGGAAATTGAGATCTCTTTATCTTGGCTATCACAGGGGAAGCTCTATACAGAGAGAGTGATTGCCCATTGGAATGGGCTGCCCAGGGAGGTGGTGGAGTCGCCATCCCTGGGGGTGTTCAGGAGGAGACTTGGTGGGGTACTGTGTGCCATGATCTAGTTGTTTAGGTGGGTTGGATTGGTTGATGGGTTGGATGCGATGATCTTGAAGGTCTCTTCCAACCTGGATTTATTGTATTGTATTTACTCAAATACTGCATCCACTTCTGGTGTCCCCAGCATATGAAAGGGACAGAGCTGTGGGAGAGAGTCCAGAGGAGGCCACAAAGATGAGCCAAGGGCTGGAGCACCTCTGCTGTGAGGATAGGCTGAGGGAGCAGGGTTGTTCAGCCTGGAGAACAGAAGACTCCAAGGCAAGCTTAGAGCTGCCTTCCAATAGCTGAAGGGATCCTACAGGAAGGCTGCAGAGGGGATTTTCCTGAGGGTGTCTAGAGACAGGAGAAGGGGGAATGGTTTGCAGCTGAAGGGCAGGGTTAGATTGGAGCTTAGGAAGAAATTCTTCAGTAGGAGGCTGATGAGGCTCTGACAGCTCTGGCTTTTGGCTTGCTAGAACTCCTGTCACTAACCCCTGAAACATCAGTGCAGCAAGCAGCATCAGGTACCTAAACAACCTGCCCGGTTTCAGGGGGCTTCTCCTGCATGTGAAGTGATGTATATGGGGGAGGGTCTGCAAGTCTCTGGCCTGGCCAGGCTGAAGTTGCGGTGTGGGATGTGGTGTCAAGGAGAGCCCCAATGTCACAGCACAGGCTGGGAGGGGATGGGGAAATAGCTGAGGGGGCTTAGGAGTCTCTCTTCCCCTGTTTTTCATTCTGCTAAATGTGAGCTCATTGCCAGGAAAAGACAGAAACAAGACTTCATTAGCAGTGACAAATTAAATGACTTAAAATGCATTAAAGATTTACTGTCACAAGGTTTGGAGCAAGGTATCTTGGATGTTGTGGTATGAAATCTGTCAGAGTGATGAAGAGGGAGTATTTCCAACCCAGCAAAAACCACAAGCTCTTCTGCTGTGCTTCTTCATACCAGGAGTCCAGAACACCAATATGTCACAAGCATGAAGGTATCTTGCTGGGCATGGGAGTAGCCTGCAGATGCATTTTATGACCCTGGTTTGGTCCTAGAGGGTTTGGTCTCTTCTCCCAGGCAACCGGCAGCAGAAGAAGAGGACACAGTCTCAAGCTGTGCCAGGGGAAGTTTAGGCTCGAGGTGAGGAGAAAGTTCTTCACAGAATGAGTAATTGGCCATTGGAATGTGCTGCCCAGGGAGGTGGTGGAGTCACCGTCCCTGGAGGTGTTCAAGAAAGGATTGGATGTGGCACTTGGAGCCATGGTTTAGTTGTTATGAGGTGTTGGGTGATAGGTAATAGGTTGGACTGATGGACTGAGGTCTTTTCTAACCTGTTTGGTTGTGTGATTCTGGTTGTGGTTAAAGCCTGGATCTGATACCCTGAGTCACAGAACCATAAAATGGCTTGAGCTGGAAGGGACCTGAAGATCATCTATCTGTTGCAGCCATCTCCATGAGCAAAGGAGATTCCAGCTCAGCCTCTTGATAACTAGAGATGCTTTCTCTACATTTATCCTACCTGCTTAACCTCCCCACTTAAGTTCAGTTACAAGTGCAAGCGCAGCTTCTACCTCTTTCTACCCCAAGGTTTGCTTACAGCATCATCACCGCATCTGAGTCAAGCACTAGCTCAAGCAGGAGGCTGTTCTGGAAGGTGGGTACACCTCGAGCCCTGCAAGTTGGGATTTGATTATCAACACAAGTAATCCTGGAGGTAGTCCTCTAACTCTGTCCTGTGATTCTGAGGGTCTCACAGATGTGCAGCATCACTGCTTCCAGATGTGGACTGCCTCTTTCAGAGCACCGGGCACTGGCCCAAGGAGGGATTTGGGGTGGGGGAATTCTGGCCCCAGCTGCGTTTGCAGCGATGTGTACAGCAAGGAAATTATTGTGTGTGAGTGTGATGCAGAGACAACACTGGAGGCTGAGCTCCTGGCCCTGGGCAGGCACAGGATTGATCAAAAGTCAGGGCTGTGGGTAAGCACAGAGCAAAGTAGCGTGTTTGATTTAGTGGGATGGGGGGTTTCTGTCTCAGGCCATTATTATCCCTTGTGCTTTCTGAGTTATGGGGCTCCCAGCATCACTCTTCCACAAGGAGTGGGCTGCTTGGTGTTACTTTGAGTTTTGAGGGCCATGCTCAGGACATGTAATTTGGACAGTGCAATGTGGAAGTCACAGGTTGCTGTCTCAGCAGGGTGATCCTGTCTGGGTTAAGACTTGTGCCTGCTGTGTTCACACAGCATCAATGGAAAGAGCAGGGGGGGACCCAGGAGCCCTAAACCAGGGCAAGCTGCTTAGGTGCTTCTGTGGGGCCTTAGGTGACAGGCTGGAATCTGCCTTGCACCAGTCAGTGTAAAACTGGGCATGAAGCCATACCCAGGCAGGGTTTTATAGCAGGTACCTCCAGCCTGACTTTCTGGGCATTTTTGAGGGTAGGACATGCTCTGGAAAGAGGAAGGAGAACCTCTGAATGCAGCTAACCTCTTGATCCAAGGGTCTCTTGGCCACATCTCATGTTGGTGCTGAACCTTCTGGGGAAGAGATTGATGCCTACCCTCTCCTACTCGAGGAAGCCCTAGATTGAGGTGGTTGCCTCTCCTGCAGGGTCAGGGTCCCATTTCATGCCTTTCCTGTGTATAACCAAGGTTTTGGATCTCCAGCTGATTCTCCTCTCTGCTTGCTAGAAGCAATGGGGACATGAGCATGCTGCCGGTGCCTAGACATAACCTCATGTGCCAGGCAGAGCAATGCTGCAAGCCTTGTGTGCAACATGAGGAATGCCAGACCTACCCACTGTCTCCAGATCTGTCTCCCCAGCCAGGCTCTGGATCTTATTTGGATGCAGAGAGATTTATAAGGCCTTCTCTTAATTAAGGGGGCCCCCTGTTTGGACTGAGAAAGATGGGGAATGAAGAGACCTAACGGGGAGGCAGACTGAGGGGGGAGGTGGGGGCTGTAAAGAAGCAGGGGCAATAAAATAGAGCAATAAAAATGAGCTGTGTTGTCCATAGCCTTGTCTAAGAAGGGGGGAACAACAGCAAGTCCCTTCTAAGGGCAGGCAGGAGAACCCCCTCCACGTGTAAGCAATTATGGGAAACACATGGGAGAGGTGGACAGAGGGCAGACAAATCCAAAAGCCATATGATATTGCACAGAAAGAGTGAGGCTCATGTAAAGTCTGGGAGTTCATATATTTCACAGCTCACAACATCCAAAGGGCTTTGCTCTGCTCCAAAAGCTGCGACTGGGAAGGCTCCTCTCATTTTTGACCCTTGAGGGCTGTGCACAGATGGCTAAAAACAGGGAAGGAGAGCTGGCCTGAAGGGGTTGGCGTGCTGCTGGGGAGAGACATTGAGTGGTAGAGGTTGGAAGGGAGCTCTGGAGATTGAGTCCAATCCCCCTGCCAAAGCAAGGCAGGGAGAGCTGGAGTCCTGCTTGGCTTTGAGCACCTTCCCTTATAGAGGACTTACAGCTGGTCTTGCTGAGCAGAGCTACCAGGAGTGATGTAGCTGTGCTCCAGTGGTAATGAACTTTGGGGCATCTATGCTTTAGTACCTTTTAGAGCGTGAGTTTGTCCTTGTTGCCCTTAAACACAGTGCTGTGGCAGGATGATAATCACTGCAGGGATGGGAGTCCCAGATGCAGTGCATCCATTCTTCCACCCCTGCACAAAGAACAAAGCATCTTTGTGTGCTCCTATCGCTGCAACACTTATGGTGAGGTCTAGATGTTCCTGAGCTGCTTCCTGAGCTGCTTCCATATCCAATGGCATCCTGGCCAGTTTCAGGAACAGTGGCCAGCAGGAGCAGGGATGTCATTCTGCCCCTGTACTCAGCACTGGTCAGGCCACACCTTGAGTCCTGTGTCCAGTTCTGGGCTCCTCAGTTCAAGAAAGATGTTGAGTTGCTGGAAGGTGTCCAGAGAAGGGCAACAAAGCTGGAGAGGAGTCTGGAGCACAGCCCTGTGAGGAGAGGCTGAGGGAGTTGGGGTTGCTTAGCCTGGAGAAGAGGAGGCTCAGGGGAGACCTTGTTGCTGCCTACAACTACCTGAAGGGAGGTTGTAGCCAAGTGAGGGTTGGTCTCTTCTCTCAGGCAACCAGCACCAGAACAAGAGGACACAGTCTCAAGCTGTGCCAGGGGAGGTTTAGGCTGGATATTAGGAAGAAGTTCTTCATGGAAAGAGAGATTGGCCATTGGAATGTGCTGCCCAGGGAGGTGGTGGAGTCACCATCCCTGGAAGTGCTTAGGAAGAGACTGGATGGGGCTCTTGGTGCCATGGTTTAGTTGATTAAATGGTACTGGGTGATAGGTTGGACTCGATGATCTCTGAGGTCTTTTCCAGCCTGGTTCATTCCGTACTCTGCTCAGGCAATGGTAGTCTGGAGCCCAGCTGTTATCCAGCTCCTGTGCAGAGGTGGTGCCTGTTGGACCACATGGTGAGATCCAAGAGATATCCTTCCCACTGAGTCTCAGTGCTGTGGTGTGCCACATCAGCTCTGTTGAGTGCAATTGGTTTTGACAACTGATCTGAACCCATTTTCTGAGCTGCTCTATGCCCACTTGGCCAAGAATTTGATGTGTGCCATCAGTTCACCAGCTGGGATGCATTTAACACTTCTCCAATGCAGTAATAGTCAGGTCAGCCACCTGTTTTACATGTGCCCAAGCTCCATTCTGCCTAATAGTATCATAGTATCAGTCAGGGTCAGAAGGGACCACAAGGATCATCTAGTTCCAACCCCCCAAATCAAGCTAGTGTGTGTGTTTCTGCTTTCCAAATGTCTTGTGTCACAATCACAGGGATGTTCTCCCTGGGATATGTGGAGAACAGCTTTGTGGAAGTGGAAATTTCCCATTGGTGAGCAGTCTGTGGCCTCTAAGGATCATAGCATTTCCTTGGTTTCCTCAGCAGTAATCAGACCACCTTCTGCTCTTTTAGTCTTAATATTAGGAGCAGAAGTTTGGAGAAATGGAGTTTTAAGTTCTTAAATACCCTACTTCTGCCCATCTGCTGCAATGCCTTGGGCATGATGCTGCTATAGTCCCTTCCTTGGCATCCCAGGGAAAAGCAAGTGCTGTAGTTGTTTGCAGCCTTGTAATCTCACATGGATGGCAGGACTGGGGAAGAACAGCTTCCAAATGTGAGTTCAAGCCTTGCACAAAGGCTCTCTCCCTTTCAAATGGGCAACCATGGGACAGCAATGTGCCCTTGTGGCCAAGAAGGCCAATGGCATCCTGGGGTGCATTAAGAGGAGTGTGTCCAGCAGATCCAGGGAGGTTCTCCTCCCCCTCTACTCTGCCCTGGTGAGACTTCAATTGGAATATTGCATCCAGTTCTGGGCTCCCCAGTTCAGGAGGGAGTCCAATGGAGGACTACAAGGATGATTGAGGGACTGGAGCACTGCCCTGTGAGGAGAGGCTGAGAGACCTGGGGCTGTTTAGTGTGGAGAAGAGAAGACTGAGAGGGAATTTAATCAATGTCTGTAAATATCTGAGGGCTGGGTGTCAAGAGGGGAAGGGACAGGCTCTGCTCACTTGCACCCTGTGATAGGACAAGGGGTAATGGATATAAACTACAGCACAGGAGGTTGCACCTCAACATGAGGAGGAACTTCTTCACTGGGAGGATCACAGAGCACTGGAACAGGCTGCCCAGAGAGGTTGTGGAATCTTCTCCTCTGGAGACCTTCAAGACCCATCTGGATGTGTTCCTGTGCAACCTGTACTGGATTCTGTGCTCCTGCTCTGGTAGGAGAGTTAGACTTGATGATCTCCAGAGGTCCCCTAACATCCTGTGCACTGTTTCTTCAGGTTGGGCTGTGGAAGGAGCTGCTCCCATCATGAAAAGCATCCTATCTTTATCTGCTATAGGCTGTAGAAATACTTCTGTCTTGTGAGAAACATCAGAGAGGGAAGTTCCCTGAACTCCTGAATGTGCCATTAACGTTAACTCGATTGTGGTGGTGGAGTGTTTTTGTTTGTTTTTACTGAGCAAGCAGATATTTTAGTGCTTTGAGGATCACCTTTGCTGCAAAGGATGGTGCTTAGACCTCTGAGGGCCTTGGCATGTTCATCCTCAGTAAACATCATGTTCTGCTCCATCTCACTGAGCCCTGAAAGCAGCTGCAGCTCTTGGTTTCTTTGCAGGAGGGGCAGCTTTGCCATCGTAAAGAACAACTCACTCCTGCCCTGCTTTCATCTCTGTGCATCGTCAGGACTACTAAAACGAGGAAAGACCTCTTTAAGCCTCATTGGACAGTGACACTAAAAAATACCCCCTCAATCCCAAGCCCCCCAAACAACTGCAAAAACAAAAGCCAGCCCTAAACCCTGAGCCTCCCCCCCCCGGAAAGCCTGCGGTATCCATCACTGCCATGTGTAATCACGGCTCGCAATCCAAATAAAGTCTGCAGCCTGTCAGCTCGGCAGACGGATTTGGTGGTGATATGAGCAAAAGCCAACGTTTAAAAACGACTGAATTCTCATTATAAAGATACATGATCCTCCTTTCTCATTGAGAACAGTTGGGCTTTGCTTCCAGTGGAGAGCCGAGCCATTTATTTTATAGCTGCGGCGCGGGCTGCGCTGGGAGCCGTTCCTGCAGCGAGGGCTTTCCAGCCTTGCTTGCCCCTGTGTGCTTTGTTCCCCGTCCACTGTGCCCTGGGCACACGCTGGGGGCTCTCACATGAATTACCCTTTGCCTGATTTCGTTGGATGGGTTTCCTACCTTTGTGTCCTTCGAGTTGGCCTGGCAGCCTATTTGTTTTGGGGAGTGACCAGGCCTTTGTAAAGCTGGGAGCTTAATTCTCCAAGGAGGGGGGGAATAAAAGGCTCAGCCTCTCGCTTCTAACAAGGAAGATAAATACCTTTTATTTTCATAACTTTTGGGGCATCTCCTTTCGTGGCCTCCGGCCGAGCGGTGAGGTCCTCGCTCGGGCAAGAGCACACAGCTGTCCTTGAGTTCCTCACCAGGCTTGTTAGGGGCATGGAAAAACCTCTTGTGAGAGGAAGGATGGTCTTGTGCTTTTGCCATTGAGGGGAGAATTTAGCTGAAGTGGGAGAAGCTCTTGCTTCTGCCATGTATTTCCCAAGTGACCTTGAATGACCCTCTCTCCACCTGCTCGGTGCAGAGGCCCTCTTGCCGCCGGTCGGTTCCTGCAGGAGTTCCGGCCGAGGCCGGGAGGTGTCACAGAGGCAATGCAGGCACGGGAACAGCAGAAAGATTTTGGCTCTGCCCCTGGATCAGGACTGGCTCTGCCTTGCTCTCTGAGGTGAAGGGATGTAAGCCAGAAGTCACCTGAGGCTGTTAATGCACAGTTGTGGCACCTCAGTACAAGAGAGATGTGGAGGTGCTGGAGCCAGTGCAGAGGAGGGCAAGGAAGCTGGGGAAGGGCCTGGAGATGAAATCTGATGAAGAGAGACTGAAGGAGCTGGGGATGGTTAGTTTGGAAAAGAGGAGGCTGAGGGGAGACCTCATTGCTGTCTACCACTACCTGAAAGGACCTTGTGGAGAGGCTGGTGCTGGTCTCTTCTCACAGGTCATTAGTGATAGAACAAGAGGGAATGGCCTCAAGCTGCAACTGGGTAGGTTTAGACTGGACATTAGGAAGAATTTTTCCCTGCAACAGTGGTCAGGGATTGGAATGTGCTGTGGCAATCAAATTTGGATGCAGTATTTGTATTGCTCCTTGGGCTGGATGCATTTGGCAGTGGTGCTGCACTTGAAGGAACAAGGGTGGTTGCTTTGGGATCTGCCAGATCTCATTATAGAATGTTTTGGATTGGGGTGGGACCTTAAAGCTCATCTAGTTTCAGCCTCTCCACCACGGGCTGGGGAGGACACCTTCCACTACACCAGGTTGCTCAAGGCCTCATCCAGCCTGGCTCTGAGCACTTTCAGAGAGGGGGCATCCACAGCTTCCCTGGGCAACCTCTTGCATCATCTCACCACCCTCACTATAAATGATGATGCTCCTTTTTTTTAATGTATTTTATTTTATACCAAAAGCTAGACTTTGTGTACAAGTCCCAAGGCTGGTGATGCCTGTAAAATTCTGCAGGAGCAAGCAGATGATTTTACTACCCCGTGTCAGATTAATGGCTGGGTGTCAACCAGTGTCACTTCCTGCTTGACAAATGGCTGTGACATTAAGGGGATTGGATTTGATGTTTTCCTGCCTGATGAGCAAAAAAGGAACAGTGAGGGTGGGGGAAAGTCAGGACTTGTTTCATAAATAGCATCACCACCACATCTCTTTGGAATAAGCTCATGGTGATGCCCACACAGTGGGGCTCGGGTGTGCTCCCTGGACACATAACTGACTCTGTTTTTCCTTTTATGACTGAGCCTGCTTCAGTTAATGGCCCCACTTGATGAGCAGGGTGGTACTGTGGAACATGACCCAACACACAGTGCCCCTTTTGTAATAAGTTGTCTGAAATCCCACTTGCCAGCCCCTGTTTATGTATGGGAAAGGCCAACAGGAAAAGAGCAGCTGGTGTTCTGGCTGATGCCTGGATGCACTGGATGTAAATTGCAGGAATAACTCATGTAATCCCATGCCACTCATCTTATAGACTCATAGAACATCTTGGGTTGTAAGGAACCATTACAGATCATCTAGTCCAACCCCCCTGCAGTGAGCAGGGACATCTGAAGTACATCAGGTTGCTTAGAGCATCGTCTAACCTGACCTGGAATGTTTCTAAGGGCAGGGCTTTTACCACCGCCTTTTGCATCCTTCTATATGTTGATGCTGACCTGAGGAGGAGCTTTGTCTTCCTTGGTATCCTGCTGGGCCCACAAAGTTGTTGGCACCTTGATGGGATGCCAGTTTCAATCTGTTTTACTGGGGTAACTGGAGTAGAACCGTTGACTATGAATGGCTAATTGTTTTATGGTGACAGCTGAAACGTGCATAGACTCTGCAGAGGTGCAGAGTCAGTTACAGCCCAGCCTGGAAGACCTTCACTGTCTTTTTGTCCAACCTCCTGAAAAGAATAGAATGCTAAGAAATTCCATGTGGTGGTTTGGGTGAAACAGAATAAGCAGAGAGGAAGGAAAGAAACTGTTCCATCCTGTGATTCTTGCCCTTGTGGGAATCATCAGGCAATGATGGCTGCTTGTGCAAAGGCACAAAGGGCCAGGAAAGGCTGTTCAGAAGGCAACCACCCTCGATAGGCCCATGGGTGGCTGGAGACAGTGGCCTAGGTGAATTTGCCTCTGTTTTCACCCATCCAGTTCCTGCAAGCAGATGGAAACAGTGGCTGCCAAGCACACCACACCTCCCAGCCTGCAATAACAATCACAGACCAGCTCACCTCTGGCCCACAGAAAGTGTCTGGAGAAATGTTTCTGTTGCCAGTCCCCCCACGTCCAGGCCTCTCCTCTTTGGCCTGACCCGGAGCTGGGGGTTTGGCTGTCGGCGCAGCGGTGAAGCGCATCAAGAAAGGCCAGGCGAGGACGTTACGATGGGCAGCAGGAAAGATGATTCCCTTTCTGAGTCACTTCTCAGCTCCTCCAGCAGTGCCAGCACTAGGAAGACTCTCTGCTGTTTCTCTTGCTGCCCTGGCTTTAGTCATTCTCTCTGAGCCCAGCTATTTCCACTATATATTTTGGGAAGGACTGGAACGTTCCACTCCGTGTTCCAAAAGCTGAGTATCACTCCTTATGGCCCTCCCTAACGCCTCACAGTCAGCCCTGGGCATGCTGCAGATTGTTGTTTTATAATCCATCCAGAATTGTCGTGGTCCACCCAGTTTTGCCCAGCCACCTGCAGCTGGGGGAGCAGTGTGGTGTCCACCCTCTGATTTGTTCCAACAGTTGCAGTAGGGATGGCTCTTACCCTTCTCCATCAGCCATTGGTTTTTCCTGCTCAACCCCACAAGATCAAGCAGGTCTCTGCTCAGCACCTTATTAACCCTAGCTTAGGGCAGCCAGAAGTGTGCAGGCAGCTGGAGAGAGACCACATCTCCCACCAGGAGTCTATTGGCTTTAGTAAGCTCTGAGTGAAACCTGACTTCCCAGCAGACGTCAGGAGCTGAAGACTTGATCTTCAAGCCTGGTGAAGCCTGAAATTCATCTCAGCCTTCTCCAGGCTAAACAACTCCAGCTCTCTTAGCCTATCCTGTAGGGGAGGTACTCCAGCTCCCTGACCTCACTTGTGGCCCTCCTCTGGGCCCTGCTTGAGCAGCTCTGTGCCTTTCTTACAACAGGATCCTCAGAACTGGACACAATAATCTACTCTGCTCCTCCCTGGACCTGCATGTGTCAGAGCAGCTCTCCAAACTTGTGAGAGCACAGGGAGGATACCCCATAGCAGCTCTCTCTGCAGAGCAAGAAGAGCCAGTGCTTCTCCTGCTCAGCCCCACAAGATCAAGCAGGTCTCTGCTCAGCACCATATTAACCCTAGCTTGGGGCAGCCAGAAGTGTGCAGGCAGCTGGAGAGAGACCACATCTCCCACCAGGAGTCTATTGGCTTTAGTAAGCTCTGAGTGAAACGGCAGACATCAGGAGCTTCATCTTTTCTTCTCTCCAAGTAATCTGTTTGTCAGCTTGCACTGCTGCATAGTAACTTATCAAAATAAGGTTTCTTCATCAGTCATATGGAGGTGTGTATGGAGTGTGGTGTCCACCCTCTGATGTATTCCAAGAGATGCAGTAGGGATGGCCCTTACCCTTCTCTTCTCCTCTGTCCTGTTTCAAGATCACTCGAGGCTGAATCAAGAGGGGGCACAGGCAGTGCACAGCACAGGACATCATCCAGAAGCTGAGGCATAATGGAGCCTCTTGTAGCCCTTCTTTGACCCTCTTCTTGCATCTCCTTACAAAGGAAACCCAAAGCCTATGAAGGAATGGTGTGGAATCAGCACACATACAGGAGGTTAGGTAGGAACTAGGACTGGGGCATGTTCCTTGCTCCCACAGTCAGACTGCTTAGTCTCTTCCTTATCTAGGCATGGCAGCACAACCTTCATGCCTTGGTTCCCAAGTCAACATTGTGGCCCATATGATCCTTCAATTCAAGACTTTATTTCATTGTGACTGTAGACCATGAGTCCTGAGGTGCACTTTTGGGGTAATCCACCCCACAGAGCCAGGAAGAAAATTACAACAAACAGGGTCAATGTGGTGTCCTCCTGGTGCAGAATAAGCTATCCCATACCCAAAACATCCTCTATGTTCCTTCAGCCAAGTCCTTGGCTCAAAACTGGAGAGGTTTTTGATGTGCAGTCAACCAAAGAATCACTCATGTCCAGAATTTCCTGTCATTATCAGGAGGTTCACTCAAATGTCTTTCCCTGTCCTCTTTGGCACAGCTCTTCAAAGATGCCCAAGCCTTTGAGCCAAGCAATAGCTCATCTGGAAGAAGCGTCCAGGAGGTGCTAATATCCCTGTGCCACAGGCTTGGCAGCCTGGGCCATGCTTACATGGGAACTGCAGCTGCAGGATATGAACATCTGAAAGCACTGCTAGAACCTAAGAAAAAGCAAACAGTTCAGGCACATGACCTCAAGGCCAACAGTTTATTAAAGAACATATATAGATATTAACACTGTTCCCTCTGATAAAGAACGTATTTAGGCCTTGCTTCAACTGAAACCCCTAGCCTACTGCTTTAGAACTACTGTATCTTCCTACACAGGGGTTTATTTTGTCAGCAGGCCAAGCACAAAGTCATGGAGTTGGAAGCCTTTGGCACCTGTCTGCACATTTGCATCTGGCAAGAAAATGTTTTTGTCCCTTCTGTCTCCCTCTCCCTCCTCCCTCCTTCCCTCCCTCCCTCTGTGCACAGTTAATTCACAGAGCCAAAGCTACCCCTAGGGCTGGCTTCTCACACTTGCTCTTGGACCAAGAGAGTTGGGGATGGCTGGGGAGAGTGGAGCCCCAGCAGCCATTTCTGGTGAGGAGTCTGCAAGATCCAAAGTGCAGCAAAGCCTTCAGGAGGGCTCTTAATTATATTACAAGGTGTTGAGGAACTTGGAACAATAACACAGCAGAGGGCTGCGGGGATGATCGTGCCTCACATTTTCCAGAGCGGCGAGCTTGTAAAACATCAGCTTTTGATTTTATAACCTTTTTATATTATAATTATATATTAACTCACACTTGCTTTTCTTTTTCTTTTCTTTTCTTTTCTTTTTTTTTTTTAAAGCAAAAAATTGTATAAAAAGCTCTCTAATGTTCTGTAACCTTGCTGAACTGGAAAATCTGAGGTGTGCACATTTGGCAATGCTGACAGCTTGATGCATGGATCTTTTGGGTTGGTCCAATGCCATTGTCAAAGCTCCTTAACTGCATCTCACCCACGTGTAGGGGATTTTGTTCCACTCCAAGGCTTGCTCAAGACCTTCTGGCCAGAGTTTTTACTGCTTTGCAAAGGTGGTGTTGGTCTTATAGAATCATAGAATGGGCTTGGCTGGAAGGGACCCTCAAAGGTCATCCAGTCTGACCTCCCTGCAGTCAGCAGGGACATCAGGCTGCCCAGGGCCTCATCAAGCCTCACTTTGAATATCTCCAGGGAAGGGGCCTCAATGATCTCCCTGGGCAACCTGTTCCAGTGTTTCACCACCCTTGTGGTAAAGAACTTGTTCCTAGCATCCAGTCTAAACCTGCTCTTCTCTAGTTTGAAACCATTGCTGCTCATCCCATCAGTGCAGGTCTTTGCAAACAGTCTCTCTCCATCCTTCTTGTAGCCCCCTCCAGGTACTGCCAGGCTGCTTTAGGGTCTCCCTGGAGCCTCCTCTTCTCCAGGCTGAACACCCCCAGCTCCCTCAGCCTGTCCTCATAGCAGAGGTGCTCCAACCCCCTGATCATTTTCTTGGTCCTTCTCTGGAACCTCTCTATCAGCTCCATGTCCTTCTTGTATTGAAGGCTCCAGACCTGCACACAGTACTCCAGGTGAGGTCTCAGCAGAGCAGAGCAGTGCCAGAATCACCTCTCTGGATCTGCTGGCAGTGCTGCTTTAGGTGCAGCCCAGGCTGTGATTTGCCTTCTGGGCTGCCAGCTCACACTGCCTGCTCATGTCCAGCTTCTCATCCACCAGCACCCCCAAGTCCTTTTCCTCAGGGCTGCTTTCTATCACCTCCTCCCCCAGGCTGTATTGATAGTGAGGATTGTTCCAGCCCAGGTGCAGAGCCCTGCACTTGCTCTCGTTGATCTTCATGAGGTTCACCTGGGCCCAGGTCTCCATCTTGTCCAGGTCCCTCTGGATGCCATCCTGTCCTGTGGTGTATGGCCAACCCCACTCAGCTTGGTGTCCTCTGTAAACCTGCTAGTGGTGCCTTGATCCCTTTGTCTATGCCATTGATAAAAACATTAAAGAGCACAGGTCCCATTAGGGACCCCTGAGGGGCACCACTGTGACTGCTCTCCATCTGGACTTCCAGCCATTGAGCACCACCCTCTTGATGCGACCATTCAGCCAATTCCTTATCCACTGAACTCTTGAGTTGATTTCAGCCAATAATAAATGATTAACTTCAGCAATACTGTTATTTCTGATAGCTGCCCCCTCTGGGACTCACATGTGTTACAAAGGAAGCTGGTGTCACTCTGGTTTAAAGATAAAACACCCCCAGCTCACCAGTGGGGATGTTAATTAGGCTTTGGACATCCATGTTTAATCTTTGTGCTTTTATCCTTTTCCTCCATGTGAGATGTTTGAAAACATGTGGAAGCAAATCAGATAAACATGCTGCAGGTTGGGCTCATCCAGCCAGCCTCTTACCTCAGCTCCTGGGAGGCTTTCAGCGGTGTAGGTGGCTGTGAAAAGGGGCAGACAAAAAGCTATCGGCTTCTCAGAGGGTAAGGCCAGGCTGCCAGCTGGTGGCAGGCAAGGTGTCTCTTCTCTTGCACTGCCTGCTCAAGGCAGGGTTCATCTTCACCAAGCCTTCATGTTTGCAGAGTAGGAAGGCTCTGCAGGGAGACCTTGCCAGGCTGGATTGATGGGCAGAGTCCAAGGGCAAGAGATTTAACATGTCTGAGTGCTGGGTTCTCCACATTGGCCACAACACCCCACGCAGTGTTACAGGCTGGGGTCAGAGTGGCTGGAGAGCAGACAGGCAGAGAGGAACCTGGGGGTACTGGGTGACAGCAGCTGAACATGAGCCAGCAGTGTGCCCATGTGGCCAAGAAGGCCAATGGCATCCTGGCCTGTATCAGGAACAGTGTGGCCAGCAGGAGCAGGGAAGTCATTCTGCCCCTGTACTCAGCACTGGTCAGGCCATACCTTGAGTCCTGTGTCCAGTTCTGGGCTCCTCAGTTTAGGAAAGATGTTGAGATGCTGGATTGTCCAGAGAAGGGCAACAAAGCTGGGGAGGGGTCTGGAGCACAGCCCTGTGAGGAGAGGCTGAGGGAGCTGGGGTTGCTTAGCCTGCAGAAGAGGAGGCTCAGGGTGACTACCTGAAGGGTGGTTGTTGCCAGGTGGAGGTTGGTCTCTTCTGCCAGGCAACCAGCACCAGAACAAGAAGACACAGTCTCAAGCTGTGTCAGGGGAGGTTTAGGCTGGAGATGAGGAAGAAATTCTTCCCAGAAAGAGAGATTGGCCATTGGAATGTGCTGCCCAGGGAGGTGGTGGAGTCACCATCCCTGGAAGTCTTTTCTTAAAGACTGGATGAGGCACTTAGTGCCATGGTTCAGTTGATTAGATGGTGTTGGGTGAGAGTTTGGACTTGGATCATTTCTGAGGTCTTTTCCAACCTGGTTAATTCTGTGATTCACTGCTGGCTTGGATTGTTCTAAGATGATTTTTTCCAGATCATTTCTCTCCTCCAAGTAGGTTTCACTATGGGGTTTGGCCTGGAAGAATTGAGACAGATGAACAAATGAGGAAATCTACTTCTTGTCTCTGAACTGGGCTTCTTCACCCAGTGCTCAGGTGGTGTACCACGTGCAGGTGGGCATACACACACCATCAAAATGGGATGTTGAGCTGTGGCATGCCCAGAGTGCAACCCTGGGTAGTTCTAATGGTTCCCTTACTTTCCTTCTGGGTGCTAACCCCATTCCCAAGTGTTTTCTGTGCAACCCTTTTCAGCAACCTTTTGCAGCTACTGTTCAAGGGATGCTCCAGTGTGCCCTGTTGGTGGCATGGCAGTGCTATGCCCAGAACTGGTGGGCAGGAGCAACGCTGTGGTGGCATTTAACTCGGTGCATTCAGCCAAAAATTGCAGTGACCTGTCTTGTATAGGAAGCTTCCAATGGTCCCTTCTGGATTTGCAATCTGAGAGGTACCTGCGCTTGGCTGGTGCTTGCAGGAATGGAAAAGCAGCTCCCTCCACCTGGACCAGACTTCTGAAGCTCGCTGGATGTGGAGAGCAGGGCCAGGTGGAATTTACCCCTCGCTCTTTGCCAATGTGTAAGCTGGCAGGGCTGAGCTGCTCGGATGCGAATTCCTCCTCCTCCTCCGGTGAAAGCAAGGAGCGGGGCGGGGAGCTGCAGCTTTCCCAGCAGCGCTCAGTGGCAGCCCCCGGGGCGAGCTGGGTTCCCTGCTGTGCAAAGCTGTAAATTACACACCAATAACGGCATGGAAATGGCTGGGCAAATATTTGGAGAGACGGAGAGACTTTGTAGAAAAACCACTGCTTTGTGAGTCACTGAGGGATGGAAAGAGGTGAACTGCAAAGCTGTCCCTGGCAAATGATTTGCTGGACAACCTTCATCCCAACCGCACCGCTCCTCCTCTTCTTCCTCCCTTTCTTATCTGCTTGCTCGTTTCCCCTTGCTAATCAAAGTCTGATCAACCATAGTTGGCAAATTAATTTCCTCCCCTCCCACTTCCAAATCTCTAATGTCAATAAATACTTCAAAGGTAGAGAGAACTCACATGCCAGCTTCTAGCCTGGAGCTGACTTTTACAGCTCTGTAATAAACCCCTTTAAAACAATGTTTATAATGGCTGTGACCGTGGTACTTAACCATTGCAGTGCTTTCTGTCATCCTCCTCCTGTTAAGTGCCAATAAATCACCTGAGCTGTCGAGGTGCCCTCTATTTATTTGCAGAGCTCTTACAGGACTCCTTCTGGAGTTTATTGACCAAGCAGAGCAAAATCACACAGAATCACAGGATGGTCTGGGTTGGAAGGGACCTCCACAGCTCATCCAGTCCTGCAGTCAGCAGGGGCATCCTCAACTAGAACAGGTTGCCCACAGCCCTGTCTAGCCTTACCTTGAATATAACAGTATCGTAGTATCAGCCAGGGTTGGAAGGGACCACAAGGATCATCCAGTTCCAACCCCCCTGCCATGGGCAGGGACACCCCATGCTAGATCAGGCTGGCCAGAGCCTCATCCAGCCTGGTCTTAAACACCTCCAGGGATGGGGCCTCAACCACCTCCCTGGACAACTCATTCCAGGGCTTCACCATTCTCACGGTGAAGAACTTCCTCCTCACATCCAGCCTGAATCTCCCCACCTCCAGCTTCATCCCATTCCCCCTAGTCCTATCCCTGCCTGAGAAGTCCCTCCACAGCCTTCTTGTAGGCCCCCTTCAGATCCTGGAAGGCCACAATGAGGTCACCTTGGAGCCTTTTCTTCTCCAGACTGAACAGCCCCAACTCCTTCAGTCTGTCCTCATAGGAGAGGTGCTCCAGCCCTCTGATCATCCTCGTGGCCCTTCTCTGGACACCTTCCAGCACCTCCAGATCCCTCTTGTAATAGGGGCTCCAGAATGGACACAGTACTCCAGGTGGGGTCTCACCAGAGCTGAGTAGAGGGGAGAATCACCTCCCTTGACCTGCTGGCCACACTTCTCCTGATGCAGCCCAGGATCTGATTGGCTTTCTGGGCTGCAAGTGCACACTGAGAGCTCCTGTTGAGCTTCTCGTCCACCAGCACCCCCAAGTCTCTCTCCTCTGGGCTGCTCTCCAGCCAGTCCCTGCCCAGCCTGTATTTGTGCCTGGGATTGCCTCGACCCAGCTGCAGGACCCTGCCCTTGGTCTTGTTGAAGCTCATGAGGTTGGCTTGTGCCCCCCTCTCCAGCCTGTCAAGGTCCCTCTGGATGGCATCCCTTCCCTCCAGCGTGTCTGCTGCACCACACAGCTTGGTGTCATCAGCAAACTTGCTGAGGGTGCACTCAATGCCACTGTCCATAGCACCCACAAAGATGTTGAACAAGACTGGTCCCAGGACTGACCCCTGAGGGACTCCTCTTGTCACTGGCCTCCACTGGGACATGGACCCATGGACAGCCACTCTTTGGGTGCGGCCATCAAGCCAGTTGATGGGGCTTCAACAACCTCCCTGAGCAACCTGTTGCAGTGTTCCACTACCCTCTTGGTGCAGAACTTGTTCCTAATATCCAAGCTGGAGCTCTTCTGTTTGTAGAGTTTGTTTGGGTGGGATTTTTTGTTTAGTTGGTTGGTTAGTAGATTAAATACCACCTAAGCTTCAAACTGGCCTCTTGTATCCAAGGCACAGAAAGCTGCTAGGTTTGGAGGTGTTTCACAGGACATCAAACCCAGTTCAAAGGTGAGGCAGAGAAGTGGTTTCCCAGTGGTCATAAGCCACCTGCATTGATTTAGCAGCCTTCTGGGATGAGCCCACAGCCCAAAATGGGTTTTGTGGTGAGGCACCAGCCTGCAATGTGAGGCATGGAGCGAAGGGACTCTTTCTGTTTGTAGGCTCTGCTCTGAAGCCTTCCACACTTGGCTTGCAGCAGAAGAGTTTCTGAGCTCTGATTTCTTGGCTGGCAGTGCACATTGCTCACTCATTTCTATGGCCATCCAGTTCTGCGTGGTGCTAATTGGAGGTGTTGGACTGTGGCTTGTAGACTCAACCATCCCACTTCTGCAGAGAGGATTGTTTGCTTGGGTTTTAAGAGTGTTTGGGCTCTGATTGCTTGGCCTGTGTGATAGAACAGAATCATAGAATTAACCAGTTGGAAAAGACCTCCGATATCAAGTCCAACCTATCACCCAATACCTAACACCTCATGACAACTAAACCATGGCTCCAAGTGCCACTTCCAAGCCTTTTTTGAACACCTCCAGGGATGGTGACTTCACCCCCTCCCTGGGCAGCACATTGCAATGGCCAATTACTCTTTCTGTGAAGAACTTTCTCCTCACCTCCAGCCTAAACTTCCCTGCACAGCTTGAGACTGTGTCCTCTTGTTCTGGTGCTGATTGGCTTGGAGAAGAGACCAACCCCCACCTGGCTACAACCTCCCTTCAGGTAGTTGTAGAGCAATGAGGTCTCCCCTGAGCCTCCTCTTCTCCAGGCTAAGCAACCCCAGCTCCCTCGGCCTCTCCTTGTAGGGCTTGTGCTTGAGGCCTCTCCCCAGCCTCATTGCCCTTCTCTGGACACCTTCAAGAGTCTCAATGTCCTTCTGAAACTGAGGAGCCCAGAACTGGACACAGGACTCAAGGTGTGGCCTAACCAGTGCTGAGTACAGGGCGGAATAACCTCCCTGCTCCTGCTGGCCACACTATTCCTGATGCAGGCCAGGATGCCATTGGCCTTCTTGGGAACCTGGGCACACTGCTGGCTCATGTTCAGCTGCTATCAGCCAGTACCCCCAAGTCCCTCTCTGCCTGGCTGCTCTCCAGCCACTCTGACCCCAGCCTGTAGCACCGCATGGGGTTGTTGTGGCCAATGTGTAGCACCTGGCACTTGAGCTTGTTAAAAGCCATCATGCTGGAAGGCAGTGCACAGTGCTCACTCATTTCTATTACCACCCAGTTCTGCTTGGTGCTGGTTAGAGGTGTTCTGCTCTAGAGGCTCAACGGTCCTCCTTTTTGCAAAGCCTTTTTTCCCCTTTCTCTAGTTTATGAAGTATTCACAAAACTTCACCTGCTGAGGAACTGAAGTAGGAAAACCACAAAATACAATTTCTCCTTCATCCTTATTTCCTGTGCAGTGTCACCTCTGCACTAGGGGTTTCTGAAGACTCCTAAGGATAGAGATCATAGAATTGTTAGGGTTGGAAGGGACCTCAAGGATCAATACAATAATACAATACAATAAATCCAGGTTGGAAGAGACCTTCAAGATCATCATGTCCAACCTATCAACCAATCCAATCCACCCAAACAACTAGATCATGGCACCCAGTATCAGATCATCCAGTTCCAAGCCCCCTGCCATGGGCAGGGACACCTCACACTACAGCAGGTTGCTCACAGCCACTGCCAGCCTGGCCTGAAAAACCTCCAGGGATGAGGCTTCCACCACCTCCCTGGGCAACCTGTGCCAGTGTCTCACTACCCTCATGGGGAAGAACTTCTTCCTAACATCCAACCTGAATCTACCCATTTCTAGTTTTGCGCCATCCTCCCCAGTCCTATCACTCCCTGACACCCTACAAAGTCCCTCCCCAGCTTTCTTGTAGCCCCCTTCAGACACAGGAAGGCTCCTCAGAGCCTTCTCTTCTCCAGACTGAACAGCCCTGACTCTGTCAGTCTGTCTCCCTAGGAGAGGAGCTCCAGCCCTCTGATCATCCTCGTGGCCCTTCTCTGGACACCTTCCAGCACCTCCTGATCCTTCCTGTAATAGAGACTCCAGAACTGGACACAGTGCTCCAGGTGGGATCTCACCAGCTGGGAGTAGAGGGAGAATCACCTCCCTTGACCTGCTGGCCACACTTCTCTTGATGCAGCCCAGGTTCTGGTTGGCTTTCTGGGCTGCAAGTGCACACTGGTGGCTCATGTTGAGCTTCTCATCCCCCAGCACCCCCAAGTCCTTTTCTTCAGGGCTGCTCTCAAGCCAGTCCCTGCCCAGCCTATATCGGTGCTTGGGATTCCCCTGACCCAGCTGCAGGACCTTGTACTTGGTCTTGTTGAGCTTCATGAGGTTGTCATGGGCTCATCTCTTTAGCCTGTCAAGGTCCCTCTAGATGGATCCCTTCCCTCCAGTGCGTCTGCTGCACTATGCAGCTTGGTGCTGGAGGTGCACTCAATGCCACTGTCCAGGTCATCAAGAAAGATGTTAAACAAGTCTGGTCCCAGTACTGATCTCTGAGGTACTCCTCTTGTCCCTGGCCTCCACTTGACCATGGACCCATGGACAGCCACTCTTTGAGTGCAGCCATCAAGGCAGATGAAGAAGTCTAAAAGCTAGTGAAGAGCAGAATTAGAGCTTGCAGTATGAGCATGGCCACAGCCCTAGGTTTGAAATTAAAGCATGAGAAACAAACTGTTTTCTCAAAAGGAATAAACAGAGTAAGGCTTCCAACTGTGTCAATAACCCCAGGACAAAATGGATTTTTAAGGCAGCAATGGATTATAATGGAAAACAAGGCTGAGCTGTTGGCAATTAAAAGTCAATATCAGAAGTAAAAGGCCAATTGGCCCTGAAAGCCACCTGCCTCCTCTTGGAGTGTGTTTTGAAGATCCATACCACATACTGCACTGGGAGCTGCTGCCTCTGAGTGTGTCACCTGGTTGGAATTCTTCATGGAGCTGGGATTTATTAGGAAAACAGCCCCAGTCAAGCAGAACTGTGCAAATTAAATTGGATTTACATGATAAGGCAGAGCCCGAGCACAGCAGCTCTGCAATGCCTGAGAAGCAAAAAATGACAAAGCAGAGGGGCTCAGGAGGCAGGCTGCTATGTGTAAACAGGCTTCTAAAGGAAAGGGAAAAAACTCTTTGGCTAATAGAGCAATAAAGTTAAAATTCCCACTTCAGCTGCCCTTGGGGGTTCAAAATGAGACACTGAGGGAGAGGTAGCTATTAGAGGAAATCAACAGATTTCAGCATGTAATAAGAAAGAGGCTGGAATATTATTGTAGGATAAAGTGTTCTGGGATGGAGCATGCTGCCCCAGAATGTGTTCCTGTTGTGAGGGGGGCTGAAGACTTGGTCTTCAAGCCTGGTGAAGCCTGAAGGTCATCTCAGAGCCTTCTCCAGGCTAAACAACTCCAGCTCTCTTAGCCTATCCTGTAGGGGAGGTAGTCCAGCTCCCTGACCTCACTTATGGCCCTCCTCTGGGCCCTGCTTGAGCAGCTCTGTGCCTTTCTTAGAACAGGATCCTCAGAACTGGACACAATAATCTACTCTGCTCCTCCTTGGACCTGCATCTGTCACCAAACTCGTGAGAGCACAGGGAGGATACCCCATAGCAGGTCTCTCTGCAGAGCAAGAAGAGCCAGTGCTTCTCCTGCTCACCCCACAAGATCAAGCAGATCTCTGCTCAGCACCATATTAACCCTAGCTTGGGGCAGCCAGAAGTGTGCAGGCAGCTGGAGAGAGACCACATCTCCCACCAGGAGTCTATTTGCTTTAGTAAGCTCTGAGTGAAACCTGACTTCCTAGCAGGCATCAGGAGCTTCATCTTTTCTTCCCTCCAAGAAATCTGTTTGTCAGCTTGCACTGCTGCCTAGTATCTTATCAACATATGGTTTCTTCATCAGTCATATGGAGGTGTGTATGGAGTGTGGTGTCCACCCTCTGATGTGTTCCAAGAGATGCAGTAGGGATGGCCCTTACCCTTCTCTTCTCCTCTGTCCTGTTTCAAGATCACTTGAGGCTGAATCAAGAGGGGGCACAGGCAGTGCACAGCACAGGACATCATCCAGAAGCTGAGGCATAATGGAGCCTCTTGTAGCCCTTCTTTGACCCTCTTCTTGCATCTCCTTACAAAGGAAACCCAAAGCCTATGAAGGAATGGTGTGGAATCAGCACACATACAGGAGGTTAGGTAGGAACTAGGACTGGGGCATGTTCCCTGTCTTAGTAAGCTCTGAGTGAAACCTGACTTCCTAGCAGGCATCAGGAGCTTCATATTTTCTTCCCTCCAAGAAATCTGTTTGTCAGCTTGCACTGCTGCCTCTTATCTTATCAAAACATGGTCTCTTCATCAGTAATATGGAGGTTTCATCTGAATTTTTAAATCCTGAATTGGTTCCATATGCCAGGAGGGGATCCTCTGCTCTGGGAATGCTGTTACTGCCCAGAATAATCTTCTGAGAGTCACAAAGTAAGCTCCAAAGTTATTGCCATTTATTAGCAATCACAATTTGCCAGGAAAATAGAATCAAAAGGGAGGGTATCAGAGAAAGGAACTCAAGTGCTCTGAGCCCATTAATATCCACTTTCCACAGCCAAAGAGTGATTTCCTCTCGTGCCTGTATAATAACATGGTGCAGCATGCTTGCTTCTAGGAAGCAAGAGGGCTTTATTGACTGGGTAGAAGGGAATTGCTTTGCTGGCTTGTTACTTAAAGTTGATCCTTACTGTCAACCTTTGTGTGGAGTAAACCTTGAGAAACATCAAAGCTGAAGGCTTAATCTGGTGCTGCTGTGATTTGCAGGGCTAAGTTGGAGAGATGTGGCTGTGGCCATGCTTCTGAGGACCTGCCAAGCAGAAGGTGTGTACAGGCACCCTGGGTCCAGGCTGCTTTGGCACAAGTGCACAGAATGACAACAGGACAAGGTTCATGCTTGGGTTAGGAAGGAGATGACAGAAGAGAGTCATTAACATCCACCTTATCCTTATAATTTCAGATTTAAGTAGGTAATTCTTAACTGTAGACACTTCAGATCTCAGTCCTTGTGTAAGGGACAGAATCATAGAACCATAGAATGCCCTGGGTTGGGGGGACCTCAAAAGGTCATCCAATCTAACCCTGTCAGCAGGGACATCCCCAACTAGATCAGGTTGCCCAGGGCCTCGTTGAGCCTCACCTTGAATATCTCCAGGCAAGGAGCCTCAACCAACTCCCTGGGCAGCCTGTTCCAGTGCTCCACCAACCTCATGGTGAAGAATTTGTTCCTAGCACCCAATCTCAATCTGCTCTTCTCTAGTTTGAAGCCATTGCCCCTTGTCCTGTCACTGCAGGCTTTTGCAAACAGTCTCTCTCCATCCTTCTTGCAGACCTCTTCAGGTACTGCCAGGCTGCTATTAGGTCTCCCTGGAGCCTCCTCTTCTCCAGGCTGAACACCCCCAGCTCCTTCAACCTGTCTTCATAGCAGAGGTGCTCCAACCCCCTGATCATTTTCTTGTTCCTCCTCTGGAACCTCTCTGTCAGCTCTTGTCCTTCCAGTATTGAGGGCTCCAGACCTGCATGCAGTACTCCAGGTCTGAGCAGGGCAAAGCAAAGTGGCAGAATCACCTCTCTGGATCTGCTGGCAAATGCTGCTTTTGATGCAGCCCAGGCTGTGATTTGCCTTCTGTGCTGCCAGCTCACACTGCCTGCTCATGTCCAGCTTCTCATCCATCAGCACCTTATATCCTCTTCTGCAGGGTTGCTTTTGCAGGCTGAGGAACAGTGTGCTGCTTTGGCCATTTTGTAGGTGCCATGCAAACCAAACTCTGGCTGTGGACTTAAGTTGGTCCTCAACAGAACTTCTCCTTCACTTCCTTTTTTCATTCCTGGGAAAAATAGGGGTAAAATTCTGTTCCATTCTCCTGGGCTGGAACAGGTGGGTTTTCCCATTAATTTCAGTGGGGTCTCAGGTATTTGGGTGTATTCCCACCAGCTAATACCTAAGTGTAACAGCTGAGGTGACCTGACAAAGGAAGGTTTCTTAGAGGGAAGGGAAGAATGCAACTCTGCTGGCACAGCTTTTGTTTGCCAGTGGCTGGAAAAGGCTCTTCTGGGACTGATTTAAAGAGCAATCTTGTGCAGGTTCCCTCAGGGCAGCCATAAGCTTATTGAGGAAAATGTCTGTAGGTTTTACACAGCCCTGCTCTGGGACTAGGGGAGAGGCAGCAGTGCTGGGACAACACAGAGACCTGTGGGGATGGTGGCAGAGCCAAGGCAACAGGATGCTGTGCCATGGGAGCTGGGCCCCTGGAGCTGGCTGGATGAAGCATCAGTGCCATGGAGCTGGGCATGTGCAGGGCTTTTGCAGTAGCCTTGCTGCAAAGTGCAGCACTGATGGCCCACAGAGCTTCCTTGTGGGAGCAGCAGGAGGAAGGAGGTGATTGTCCCCTTGTACTCAGCTCTGGGAGTGTGGAGTTCGGTTTTGGGCACGTCAATCCAAGAGAGATGTGGAGGTGCTGGAGCCAGTGCAGAGGAGGGTGAGGAAGCTGAGGAAAGGCCTGAAGGAGCCTTGGTTAGTAGATGGTTAGTTTGAAAAAGAGGAGGGTGAGGAGAGAACTCATGGCTCTCTACAACTGCCCTGAAAGGACCTTGTGGAGGGGCTGGTGCTGGTCTCTTGTACAGGTAATTAGTGATAGAACAAGAGGGAACAGCCTCAAGCTGCCACTGGGTAGGTGCAGACTGGACACTAGGAAGAATTTTTTTCCCAGCAAGAGCGATCAGGCATTGGAATGTGCTGCCCAGGGAGGTGGTGGAGTCCCCAAGCCTGGATGTGTTTAAAGGTGGTTTGGATGTGGTGCTTGGGGCTGTGGTTTAGGGGTGAACCCTGTGGAGTAGGGTTCTGGGTTGGACTTGGTAACCCTGAGCGTCTCTTCCAACCTGAACGTTTCTGTGATTCCATGAGGTGAGTTGTCTCTCCAGCTGCCTGCACACTTCTGGCTGCCCCGAGCTAGGGTTAATATGGTGCTGAGCAGAGATCTGCTTGATCTTGTGGGGTTGAGCAGGAGAAGCACTGGCTCTTCTTGCTCTGCAGAGAGAGCTGCTATGGGGTATCCTCCCTGTGCTCTCACAAGTTTGGCAACAGATGCAGGTCCAGGGAGGAGTAGAGTAGATTGTTGTGTCCAGGGAGTGTAGTGCTGGGCTGAGGGCTAACCATTTTAGAATCATAGAATTATCAGGGTTGGAAGGCACCTTAAGGATCTTCTAGTTCCAACCCCTCTGCTATGGGCAGGGACACCTCACACTATTTAAGTGGAGAGGGTACATTTAGATTAGATATTAGAAATTCCTAACACTGAGGGTGGTGAGACACTGCAACAGGTTGCCCAGGGTGGTTGTGGATGTCCCATCCCTGGAAAAGGTGTTCAAGGCTGGGTTGGATGGGGCTTGGAGCAACCTGGTCTAGTAGAATATGTCTCTGCCCATGGCAGGGAGGTTGGAACTAGATGACCATTAAGGTCCTTTCCAACCCAAACCATTCTTGGATTCTATGCAGTGCTTCACCCAGAGATATCTGTGCTCACAACAGTGCTCTGAAGTCTGCAGTGCTTGCACAGGGCCTGCTGCCAGTGCCAGGGAGAACAACTTCCCCTCTGCACCTGCTTCTGATTTACATAATCTGCATACTAATTCACAGCACTTCCACAGAGGGGAGGAATGAGGCCTTGGAGAGGGGATGGTGGCTGCATGGTCATGATGCTGTGTTTGATGTGGCTGCCTTTGTGTGCTGGAGTTTGTGTGTGTGTGACAGAAGTGGCCTTAAAAATACAGGGGACCAGGTGGGAGGAAAAGAGGGGGAACTTCTTCACTGTGAGGGTCACAGAGCACTGGAAAAGGCTTCCCAGAGGGGTTGTGGAGTCTCCTGCTCTGGAGACTTTCAAGCCCTATCTGGGTGTGTTCCTGTGTGACCTGTGCTGGATTCCGTGGTCCTGCTCTGGCAGGCGGCTTGGACCATAGGTCCCTTCCAGCCCCTAGCATCCTGTGACCCTGTGAAACTGCCAGTCTTTTACTAAGGGAATGCTCCTGAGCTGGACTTTTTCTCCTGCTGTAGAATTGTTATAGTGTATTTGGGAGGGGAGAGCCCTTCCCAATTGCTGTGCCCACAGGGACTTGGCTATAACTAGCTCTTTGCAGGGTGTCCATGCTGGGGTATCTGTGTGCTCTGCCTATAAAACTTTCATGCTCCTCTTAAGACTCCCATTAAAAGCCAGAAATGAACTGCAAAGGCTTGGCTGATGAATGGGCTTCTTTGTGTTCAAGCACTGTCACCCAAGAGTGAGCTCTGTGAGGAGGTTTACAGCAAGATTTTTGAGCTACTAATGAGGGGTGGCAAAGATCTATGACACAGCAGTTGAAGGTCAAGGAAGAACAAGCTCAGGATGGCCATCCCGGCAAGCTCATGGAGATGTGCATGACAACCTGGATTTTGTTGTGCTCTATGCACTGCTCAGAGAGCTGCTGGGTGATGGAAAACAGGTCCCAGCATGTCCTGGGATTTGGCCATTGTTGAAGCAGGACCTGGTTTTCTGGAGCTGGCTTTTCCAGGTCCTGGAGGGACCTGAGAGCTGTTGGACTGCAGCAGATAGATTGAGAGAGTTGGGGTTGTTCAGTCTGGAGAAGAGAAGGCTCCAAGGAGACCTTCTTATGGCCTTCCAGTATCTGAAGGGGAATACAAGAAAGCTGGGGAGGGACTTCTTAGGGTGTCGGGGAGGGACTTCTTAGGGTGTCAGGGAGTGATGGGACTGGGGGAATGGAGCAAAACTAGAAATAGGTAGATTGAGATTGGATGTTAGGAAGAAGTTCCTTCCCATGAGGGTGGTGAGACACTGGCACAGGTTGCCCAGGGAGGTGGTGGAAGCCTCATCCCTGGAGGTTTTTCAGGCCAGGCTGGCTGTGGCTGTGAGCAACCTGCTGTAGTGTGAGGTGTCCCTGCCCATGGCAGAGGGGTTGGAGCTGGCTGATCCTTGAGGTTCCTTCCAACCCTAACAATTCTGTGATTCTGTGATCTGCTCTCTTTGCTCTCATGGTCACAGTGAGCACAGACTCTCCTTTCTTTACCAAATCAGCTGGGTATTTTGGTCATGCCCAAGCTACTTGGCTCAGAGGTGTATCCCACAGTGGCAGTGGGATGCTGGCTTGAAAAGGGACCACTGACGCTGCAGAGCCCCCTGGAAAGAGTCAAGTGTTTGGGGTAGAGATAAAGAATCACCTCAGGCAGGTCAGATAAAGAAAAGGGCTTTGCTCAGGTTTCTCTGTGTGGTGCAACCAATCCAGTTGTCCTTTGCAAGCAGGTCAAGATGAGACCTCAGCTTGCTTTTCTGCTCTGTCTGGCTGTAAATGGCTAAACAGCTGTAAGAATTCTCTCCACTGCAGAGACTGGGAACTGAGGTGAAGATACCAACAAAGATCTGAGGGGTGGGTGTCAAGATGAAGGTGCCAGACTCTTTATGGTGGTGCCCAGTGATGGGACAAGGAAGAGCAGGAACAAGCTAGAACAAAGGAGGTTCCACCTCAACATGAGGAGACACTTCTGTATGGTGAGGGTGATGCAGCCCTGGCCCAGGCTGCCCAGAGAGGTTGTGGAGTCTCCTTCTCTGCAGGACTTTCCAAACCCACCTGAATGTGTTTCTGTGTGACCTGCCCTGGGTGATGCTGCTGCTTTGGCAGAGGCGTTGGACTTGATGGAGGGCTCTAATGGTGCTGGGATTTGAGACCACATTCTAGCCCCAAACAGTCTTCACCCCCTGGATCTTTCCTTAGTGTGCTAACTCTGTCACACAGGAAGGCAGGTTTGTGGCTTGCACTCACTCCATGGTGCCTACAGCGCTAAGGAGTTGGGGTAGTTAATCAATTTAGAGCTCGTTCTCGTCACTTAAGAAATAATAATACCTCAAACCATCCAGTTGCTGCTTCCTCTTTGCAGAATGTTTTCTCTTCTGTCAGTCTAAACACTGAGAAGTATTTCAGGCAGATGTGGGCTGTCCCTTTTTGCAAACAGGGTAATGGTTTGGCACCGCCGATGCTTGCGTCTGAAGATGCAGCCTGCGGGACCCGCACAGACACCAGGCCCTGCGCCTTCTGCTGGGCCCAGAAACACAACTTGCATCCCACCAGAGGCCTGTAACCTTCACCCCCTCCTGTAAAACTCAACTCTAGCTTCAAGCCTGGCACCAAGCAGCTCTCCTTGCAGCTTTGTAGAGCTGCATGCTGCACGCTCAGCCATTTGAGCGTCCTTGCTTGGTAGGGTTTCAGAGGAGGATGTGGCTTGGATTCCACCCCAGAAGCTCTTTGTTCTCATTACCCTGCTGCAAATTAGATGCACTGTTATTGAGTTGTTTGGGGTTTATCAGGAGAGGGGAATTCATTTAGACTCTTAGAGCTCAGTCCTGACATTTACTCACAACCTTCTGGCAGAAAGGGACCTGGGGGTTCTAATAGACAAGCAACTGAATAGGAGCCAGAGCCAGGTGGCCAAGAAAGCCAATGGCATCCTGGCTGGGATTAGAAATGCTGTGTCCAGCAGGAGAAGGGAGGGGATTGTCCCCTTGTACTCAGCTCTGGTGAGGGCACACCTTGAGTGTTGTGTTCAGTTTTGGGCACCTCAATCCAAGAGAGATGTGGAGGTGCTGGAGCCAGTGCAGAGGAGGGCAAGGAAGCTGGGGAAGGGCCTGAAGAAGAAATCTGATTAACTACTGAAGGAGCTGGGGCTGGTTAGTGTGAAACAGAGGAGGCTGAGAGGAGACCTCGTGGCTCTCTACAACTACCTGAAAGGACCTTGTGGAGAGGCTGGTGCTGGTCTCTTCTCACAGGTAATTAGTGATAGAACAAGAGGGAATGGCCTCCAGCTATGACTGGACAGGCTTAGACTGGACATTAGGAAACATTTTTCATGGCAAGAGTGGTCAGGCATTGGAATGCGCTGCCCAGGGAGGTGGCTGAGTCCCTAAGCCTGGATGTGTTTAAAGGTGGTTTGGATGTGGTGCCTGGGGCTGTGGTTTAGGGGTGAGCCTTGTAGAGTAGGGTTCTGGGTTGGACTGGGTGATCCTGAGGGTCTTTTCCAAGCCGAATGTTTCTGTGACTCTGTGACTGTATAAACTCCTCCATCTCTGGGTGATGATAAAGCTGATGTTTGGAGCACCAGCCCCAGGAAGGTGGAGGTCCTCAACTCACCTTCTTGTAAAAATGATGAACTGAGCTGAAGAGAGGCAGGGCTGAGAGGAAAGGATGGATGGATGATGTTCCTGCTGATGAATCCAGTGCAACGATTAATATTGCCTTTAAAAATGTGTGTTATCAGCACAAATGGCAGCACAGGCAAGAGCGGCAGCCAAATGCTGCTCTGTGTTTATAATCAAACAGGATGGACTCAGCATTAGCTGAGGACTGCTGGCCAAGCCTCTGACTCTCCTGGGCTGGGGTGAACAGCTCTCCCTAAGCCATCTTTTATCATAAACTCATCTGCAGATCAGTCATACTTATTCCATATTAACCTGCCTGCAGCATGGTGGTGGAGGGGTGATGGCCCTCAGGTCAAGAAGGACCTCGGGGAACTGCTTGAAAGAGTCCAGCACGGAGCTACAAAGATGATTAAGGGAGTGGACCATCTTCCTTATGAGGAGAGACTGAGGGAGCTGAGGCTTTTTAGCTTGGAGAGGAGGAGACTGAGAGGTGACCTCTTTCATGTTTATAAAGATGTGCAGGGTGAGTGCCAAGAGGATGGAGCCAGGCTCTGCTGGGTGATGCCCAATGACAGCACAAGGGACAATGGTGGAAGTTGAGGCAGAGGAAGTGCCATGGGAACAGGAGGAAAAAAAATTTCCTTGTAAGGATGACAGAACACTGGAACAGGCTGCCCAGGGGGGTTGTGGAGTCTCCCTCTCTGGAGATATTCACAACCCACCTCTGTTCTGTGTGATCTGATCACACACACAAAAGATGCTGAAGAGAGAGGAACATCTCCCTGTTGAGGAAAGGCTGAGGGAGCTGGGGCTCTTTAGAATAGAATCAACCAGGTTAGAAAAGACCTTTGAGATGAGTCCAGCTTATCACCCAACACCATCTAATCAACTGAACCATGGCACCAAGTGCCTCATCCAGTCTCCTCTTAAACTCTTCCAGGGATGGTGACTCCACCACCTCCCTGGGCAGCACATTCCAATGGCCAGTCTCTCTTTCTGTGAAGAACTTCTTCCTCACCTCCAGCCTAAACCTCCCCTGGCACAGCTTGAGACTGTGTCCTCTTGTTCTGGTGCTGGTTGCCTGGGAGAAGAGACCAACCCCCACCTGGCTACGAACTCCCTTCAGGTAGTTGTAGACAGCAATAAGGTCTCCTCTGAGCCTCCTCTTCTCCAGGCTAAGCAACCCCAGCTCCCTCAGCCTCTCCTCACAGGGCTGTGCTCCAAACCCCTCCCCAGCTTTGTTGCTCTTCTCTGGACACCTTCCAGCAACTCAAGGTACCTTCTGAGTTAGTTCCTTGAGTAACCTGAAGTCTGCCCTCTGGAAGTCCAGAGTGGAGGCACTTGTTAATGACACCTGCTGTCCTGTTCCTTTCAGTATTGCGTCCTGCAACTAAGGGTATTGATGAAGATATTACCTGTACCTTTGACCCCTCAACCAGTTCTCCCAGAGCCTTGAAGTCCTTTTTGGTTGCCTTTGGACCTCTGGTTTCAACCTCATCGCTCCCTACCTGCACAACTGTCAAGGGATAGATATCAGAGGACTGTATCAGACTCAGCAGCCTACTGGTAACATCTCTGACCCGGGCCCCCAGGAGGCAGCAGACTTCCCTGTGGAAAGGATCCAGCCGACATATGGGGCCCTCTGTTCCTCTCAGGAGGGAATCACCAATCCCAATTACCCTTCTCTGGTTTTTGAGGGAACAGGTCCTGATGCAGGGAGCAGGCTGTTTTGCTTTAGGCAACACCTCAGATAGTGTCTCTTCTGTCTTCTCCTTCACCTCACCCTCAACTTCCAGTGCCCCATCCTTGTTTTGCAAGGGCAGCTGGGAAGGTGAGGGGAGCCATGAGGTTTTACTTTGCCTCTCCTAACAGGGACCTGCATCCATTTCCTGCTGCATCTTGGGTCACCTCCCTCTGCTAGGGAGCCTGCAGAGCCTCAAATCTGACTCTCTTTCACATTCCCTTACAGTCCTAAATCTAGCAGCTTCTTCCTTCAGTTCAATAATACAATACAACACACCACCAGGTTGGAAGAGACCTTCAAGATCATCGTGTCCAACCCATCAACCAATCCAACCCACCTAAAGACAATACAATCCAACCCACCTAAACAACTAAACCGTGGCACCAAGCACCCCATCAAGCCTCTTCCTGAACACCTCCAATGAAGGTGACTCCACCACCTCCCCAGGCAGCCCATTCCAATGGGCAATCACTCTCTCTGTATAGAACTTCTTCCTAACATCCAGTCTAAACCTGCCCTGGTGCAGCCTGAGACTGTGTCCTCTTGTTCTGGTACTGGCTGCCTGGGAGAAGAGACCAACCTCTGCCTGGCTACAACCTCCCTTTAGGTAGTTTTAGAGAGCAATAAGGTCACCCCTGAGTCTCCTCCTCTCCAGGCTAAGCAACCCCAGCTCCTTCAGCCTTTCCTCGTAGGGCTTGTGCTCCAAACCCCTCACCAACTTTGTTGCCCTTCTCTGGACACATTCCAGCAAGTCAACCTCCTTCCTAAACCGAGGGGCCCAGAACTGGACACAGGACTCAAGGTGCGGCCTAACCAGTGCAGTGTCCAGGGGCAGAATGACCTCCCTGCTCCTGCTGTTCCTGATGCAGGCCAGGATGCCATTGGCCTTCTTGGCTGCCTGGGCACACTGCAGGCTCATGTTCAGCCTACAATCAACCAGCACCCCCAGGTCCCTCTCTGCCTGGCTGCTCTCCAGCCACTCTGACCCCAGCCTGTAGCACTGCATGGGCCACTAGGTTAAGCAGATAATCGAGCTGCTCACACCTAATGCAGGTGTGATCTTCCCTGCCCTCCATTTCAGGTGCCAGGCTCCAGCACTCTCTGCAGTTAGTTGCTTGACACCTGCCTGCTTAAGTTTGACCTCAGTCTGGGTCAGACACAGATCTTTCGAAAGCAGCTTTGCAGCGAGTTACCACCATCCCTGTCCCTGGCCACTGACCTGGCTGGAGAACAACTCAGGAATGAGCCCACAGGACTCAGCACCTCCCTCCCTCAATTTAAGAAGGACATTGAGATACTTGAATGTGTTTAGCCTGGAGAAGAGGAGGCTCAGGGGAGGTGCTGTTTATAACTACCTGCAGGGAGGTTGTAGCCAGGAGGGGGTTGATCTCTTCTCCCAGGCAAGCAGCACCAGAACAAGAGGACACGGTCTTAAGCTGTTGCCAGGGGAAGTTTAGGCTTGATGTGAGGAGAAAGTTCTTCACAGAGAGAGTTGTTAGCCTTTGGAATGTGCTGTCCAGGGAGGTGGTGGAGTCACCATCCCTGGAGGTGTTCAAGAGGGGATTGGATGTGGCATTTGGTGCCATGGTCTTGTAGTCATGAGGTCTGTGGTGACAGGTTGGACTTGATGATCTTTGAGGTCTTTTCCAATCTTATTGATTCTATGATTCTGTGTGTTCAATCACTGGGCTCATTTCTCTGGCTCCAGCCTCTAGGAGAGAAAGCAGATTGCTAAAGCATCCAAACTGTGGGTAAATTACAGGCTTAGGGCACTGTGGAGTTTGTGTCTGTGTCACAGCAGAGAAAGCTGTGAGCATTGCCACAGACAGAAGAAAGCCACTGCTGATCTCCTCTCTGACCCTCTGGAACAGGAGTTTCAGGTCACTCTGTCAACTTTTGGTCAGTTTGGTGTTGAGAGAGCTGCTGTCCAGATTTTGGAAGCACAGGTGAGGCATTGCTCACTAGGATGGAGACACGAAGGGTAGCATATCAGAGGAGTGTTCATCTCATCCACCTTCAGGTGTCTGCTGAAGGTGTCTAGCTTAGCTACCTGGCTTAGGCTGCTCAACAGCCCCTCTGTACACAGGACAGAAAGGTTAATCCATAAAGCTCTGTCCTGTGTATGAGGTTAATTCCTGCTCTGAATTGCTCACTGGAAGAAAGATCTCTCCACAGAGATGGAAGAAAGGTCACTCATCTAATTTAGCTGTTTCTACAGCATAATTAAAGTTGTCTGGGGCAAATGTCCCTTCTCCTTTGCCCCCAGTGACCAAGGTTTCTAGGGTGTCTACTGAACACCTCCATGGTGCAAGAGACAGGCCCCTGCAACAATAGAAGAGTGACCCTTTTGTCCTCAGGGCACTGAACTTCACCCAGAAGAAAGCTTCCAAGTTATCTACAAGGAAACCTAAAGCTGGAGCAAAAGGTTGGAGTTATTGGAAGTGGTTTGTGGTTGTGGTTGCTCAGTGGTCAAAACAGTTCTCTCTTCCATCTGTGCACAAGGGTCTTGTTCTAGGAATTCCTGCTTGTGTCACTAGGAATTCAGCCCAGAATAGACTCTCTGGGTCAGAGAAGAAAAGAGAGGAGTCAGAAATGCACAAAACTTGGCCTTGGACAGAGTGTTTCACTCCCTGAGCAGGGCAAAGTCTGATGTCAACTTTTCCCCAGGAGTCCCTCTCCTGCCTGGGAAGGAGCCCAAAGCGCTCACATGCAGAGTGCCTCTTCCTGCCAAGCCAACAGCTTGGGGAGGTCTCTTGAAAATCCACTGCTGCCCACGTGCTGCTCTTCCTCCAGAGAACAGGCATTTCCCAGTTCTGGCTGGGCCACCAGCTCTTGCCAAACTTGAGGTTACAGGAGTCATCAGCTCTAACCTTATCTCCATCTGCACCAGGCTCAGGAGCTCAGCAGCTGAGGCTCCGCCACTCAGTTGTCCCTTCCCTTTCAGCTAAGGTTGGTGACAGCAAACCTTTCTGAACCTGTGGGAGTTTTCTTGTGGCTTCTGGCAGGAGGTTCCCAGAGAGAGTGGGGAAAAAAAACAACCCTCTGTCTGGAGTACATAGAATCATAGAATTGTTAGGGTTGGAAGGGACCTCAAGGATCAGCCAGGTCCAACCCTACAGCAGGTTGCTCACAGCCACATCCAGCCTGGCCTTAAAATCCTTCAGGGATGAGGCTTCCACCACCTCCCTGGTTTTACTGGTTTTGTATTTTGTGGCAATGTGATAGACATGAACACAGTGGGGGGAAATAGTTTCTCTCTCCTGTTCTTGTTCTGCACTGATGGATTTTTTGAAGCAGGTTGGATTTCCTCTCTCTGAATGAATCATGATGATAGGTTGGACATGATGATCTCGAAGGTCTCTTCCCACCTGGTCTATTCTGTTCTATTCCTGGAATTTCTGACTCCAGAAGTCAAACTGAATTCTTGGGCATAGCAATTACTCTGAAAATAATGCTTTAGAGCTTTAGGCCACTATTTTTCTGAATTCATTAAATGGCCTAGGCAGGGAAAGATCTTAGAGATGATCTAATCCACCCTTGCTGCCATGAGCAGGGATACCTCTCAACTAGCCCAGGTTACTCAAGGCCCCATCCAACCTGGCCTTGAACATCTCCAGGGAGAAGGCATCCACAACCTCTCTGGACAATCCATTCCAGAGTCTTGCCACCCTTGCAATGAAGAATTTCTTCTTAAGATCCAATCTAAACCTATTCTCCTTCAATTTAAATCCATTTCCCCTTGTCCTATTGGTGGACACCCTGATGAAAAGTCCCTCTGCAGCTTTCCTGTAGGATCTCTTCAGGTGTTTGAAGGCAGCTCTAAGGTCCCCCTGGAGTCTTCTCTTTCCTAGGCTGAACAACCCCAGCTCCTTAAGCCTGTCCTCATAGCAGAGGTGTTTCAGCCCCTGGATCATCTATGTGGCCCTCCTCTGGAGTAGTGCCAACAGATCTATGCCCTTCTTTCGGAGGGGACATCAGAACTGGATGCAGTATTTGAGCAATCCTTGCTTGGGTTTCTCTCAAGTGATGTTCACTTTTCTAAAGGTATGGAGGTTTTGCCCTGCAGGCAGAGGGTAAGTTCTGGAAGCTGTAGTTTGATTCAGACCAGCACATCAACAGGCACTGACCCATCCAGTGTAGATCTGAGTCTCTTGGATTAGTGAGGGTTGGCTACAAAACCCTTCAATGGTCCAGCAGCAATTTGTGAGTGGGGCTTCTAGTGGTATTGAGTGTTGTCTCAACTCAGTATATCAAGGGCTGCATAAGCATTTTAACAGTAAGAAATCAAGGTAATTCATCCCTTCTGGCCTCTTCTGAAGGTAGCATTCATGGGTTTACAGACATAGAATCACAGAATTGTTAGAGGTGGAAGAGACCTCAAGGATCAGCCAGTTCCAACCCCCCTGCCATGGGCAGGGACACCTCACACTACATCAGGTTGCTCACAGCCACAGCCAGCCTGGCCTGAAAAACCTCCAGGGATGAGGCTTCCACCACCTCTTGGGTAACCTGTGCCAGTGTCTCACCACCCTCAGGGGAAAGAACTTCTTCCTAACATCTGATCTGAATAGAATAGAATAAACCAGGTTGGAAGAGACCTTTGAGATCATCACATCCAACCCATCATCCAACACCACCTAATCAACTAAACCCTGCAACCAAGCACCCCATCCAGTCTCCTTCTGAACACCTCCAGGGATGGTGACTCCACCACCTCCCTGGGCAGCACATTCCAATGGCCAATCACTCTCTCTAGGAAGAATTTCTTCCTAACATCCACTGTAAACCTCCCCTGGCACAGCTTGAGACTGTGTCCTCTTGTTCTGGTGCTGGTTGCCTGGGAGAAGAGACCAACCCCACCTGGCTACAACCTTCCTTCAGGTAGTTGTAGAGAGCAAGGTCTCCCCTGAGCCTCCTCTTCTCCAGGCTAAGCAACCCCAGCTCCCCATTTCTAGTTTTCTACCCCTTTCTAGTTTTGCTGCATTCCCCCTAGCCCTATCATTACCTGACACCCTGGAAAGTCCCTCCCCAGCTTTCCTGTAGTCTCCTTCAGATACTGAACTGCTTTCCTTGTTATCTCCTAGTGAGAATGGCCCATCAGCCAGAGTAGCAATGATCCCTGGTCCTGAGAGCTTGAGATAGTCCACATCAGGAGCTGAATCTCAAGACAAACTGTGGGCTGGGGTCCAAACATCAATAGCAGTTATTTAGGAAAGGCTTTTTCCAAGATATGGTTTAGCAATGCCTGAAGTATTTCACCCTGGTAGACAGGGACCAGAGCACACTCCCAGCTGTTGCTCTTCAGCATGGCCCCAGCTGCTCGCAAGCCAACTTCTGACCCTAAGTCTGTCTGACCAGTTGGCAGCTGTGTGGGCTGGCTTTGCAGCCTTTCTCAAACCATCTGCAGATCCCACTTCCCACTCTTGTACAGCACAGCAGCACCTTTTTCCCCTGCTGCTGAAAAGGTCTCCAATGGCAATGCGGAAATCAAGCTCTGGCGACAATCTCCTCTGCACCTTCATGTTTCCACCTACAAAGAGAAGCACAAAACAAAGCAGCAGGAGCAGCTGTTTGTGAGGCTCTCAGGGTTCTGAAGTCACCTGCCCAACAGCTGCATAGAGCACACCTTGGGAAGAATGGCCTCTTCTCATACAGGAGGTTCCACCTCAACAGGAGGAGACCCTTCTGTGTGGGGAGGTTGATAGAGCCCTGGTTGGGAGAGGTTGTGGAGTCTCCTTCTCTGCAAACTTTCCAAACCCACCTGGATGTGTTCCTGGGTGATCCTGCTCTGGCAGGGGGGGCTGGGCTGGATGATCTTTTGGTGTCCCTTCTAACCCCTAACATTCTGTGAATCTGAGATTCTCAGCTGCTGGTGTTCCGGTGCAAGGGGATGGGGCAGGGGTAGTGCCCTCCTGCCTGGTGCAGGCTCCCAATTCATGGTGCTTGCACCCCTCCCAGCAACCCAAGATGGAACAAGGGCTCCTTTGACATCATTTGGGGACTCAGCTGGAGCTGGGTTGGGCAAAGCCTTCCCCTTTGAATAGGAGGGGGGAAAGGTGTTTATGTGAATGCCTGGGTACTGGTGGGCACCTCAGGTCTGTGGGGAAGTCACTGAGCAGTCAAGTTAATTATTTTTAATGAACTGGGCCAAAGCTGATTGTGTTATTTTGCAACATATTAGTTTGGAAAGCAGGGAAAGTATTTGGCATCCCTCCCTGGCCATCACAGGGACCCCTTTGTGCTTTGCTTTCCCCCACTTTTCTCTAGTGTGTGTAGCTGGCTCCCACATCTCCACTTGCTGACTCTGATTGATTGCATTAATATCACTGTAAATATTACATAATCTCCACTTACAATGCTAGAAGGGACTGATGAGCTTTACTGTGCCAAGAATTTTCAGGCTGGAAAATAATAATAATCATCATGAAAATAATTTAGAAGAAAAAAATGAAATAGTTCTTCTTTTAGTTTTTCCCCTTTTTTGCCATGTGTTTGCTGTTTGCCCTGTTGGCTGTGGACCAAGCAAAGGCTGGATCCTATCATAGAATGGGTTGGGTTGGAAGGGACCTTAAAGATCATCTAGGTCCAGCTCTCCTGCCATTGACATGGACAGCAGCACTCTGTGCTGGGTTAGGAAATGGCTGGGGGGCTGAGCCCAGAGAGTGGTGGTGAATAGTGCCACAGCCAGCTGGCAGCCAGTCACTAGTGGTGTCCCCCAGGGATCAGTGCTGGGCCCCATGCTCTTTAATATCTTCACTGATGATCTGGATGAGGGGGTTGAGACAGGCATCAGCAAATTTGCAGATGACACCAAGTTGGGAGCAGATGTTGATCAGTTAGAGGGCAGAAGGGCTCTGCAGAGGGACCTTGCCAGGCTGGACAGATGGGCAGAGTACAACAGGATGGCATTCAACAAGTCCAAGTGCTGGGTGCTGCACTCTGGTCACAACAACCCCATGCAGAGCTACAGGCTGGGGTCAGAGTGGCTGGAGAGCTGCCAGGCAGAAAGGGATATGGGGGTACTTGGTGACTGCTGGCTGAACATGAGCCAGCAGTGTGTCCAGGTGGCCAAGAAGGCCAATGGCATCCTGGCCTGTATCAGGAATAGTGTGGCCAGCAGGAGCAGGGAAGTCATTCTGCCCTATACTCAGCACTGGTTAGGCCACACCTTGAGTCTTGTGTCCAGCTCTGGGCCTCTCAATTTAAGAAGACATTGAGACTCTTGAAGGTGTCCAGAGAAGGGCAACGAGGCTGGGGAGAGGCCTCAAGCACAAGCCCTGTGAGGAGAGGCTGAGGGAGTTGGGGTTGCTTAGCCTGGAGAAGAGGAGGCTCAGGGGAGACTTCATTGCTCTCTACAACTACCTGCAGGGAGGTTGTAGCCAGGAGGGGGTTGGTCTCTTCTCCCAGGCAACCAGCACCAGAACAAGAGGACACAGTCTCAAGCTGCACCAGGGGAAGTTTAGGCTGGAGGTGAGGAGAAAGTTCTTCACTGAGAGAGTCATTTGCCATTGGAATGTGCTGCCCAGGGAGGTGGTGGAGTCACCATCCCTGGAGGTGTTCAAGAGGGGACTGGACGTGGCACTTGGTGCCATAGTTTACTCATGAGGTCTGAGGTGACAGGTTGGACTTGATGATCTTTGAGGTCTCTTCCAACCTTGGTGATTCTGTGATTCTGACAGGGACACCTTCTGCTGGTTCAGGTTGCTCCTGGGCCACAGAGTTTAATGCTTCCAAGGATGGAGCATCTGCAACCTGTTCACTGTCTCACTACCCTCAAAGTGAGGAATTTCTTCATCTGCGTCGCTGGCCTCAACGGGAGAGTGAAAAAGAGGTGGGGAAAGGCAGTGCCAGCATGGCAGCAAATTGTGTGTGGCCTCAGCAGAGGCATGCTAGTGGACACAGGGAGGGTATGAAAGGTATTAGCCCTCTTAGGGACAAAAAGCAGGCTTCAGAAGATTGGGTCCAGGTTAGGGACAAAAAGCAGGCTTCAGAAGATTGGGTCCAGGTTAGGGACAAAAAGCAGGCTTCAGAAGATTGGGTCCAGGTTAGGGACAAAAAGCAGGCTTCAGAAGATTGGGTCCAGGTTAGCTGAGGCAGATGTGGCTGTGCAGGGTAGGTCTGTGCCCCATCCTAGCACTCTGGGCCAGCGGGAATGTGGTTGCTGCAGTGTGGTACCTTGTTCATTCCATTAGCAGCTGATTTTTGAGTCAGTGTGCTGGGTGTCTGAGCTCAACCCACTCAGGATTTAAAGCCACTGCTCTGCCTTTCCTGCAGAAGTGACAGCTCTCCCAGGGTCTTTCCAAGATCATGTCCTGGGCTGGGGAGGATACTCTGCAGCAGGGACTGACGGGAGACTCCCCTGCCCTCCGAGGAGCTCTCTAGGATACTCCTCAACCCTGCTTACCAAAGACAGGACTCCTCCTCCTCATCCAGCACCAGTCAGGGGCTATTTGACCTCATACATGTAACACATCCTCCATCCTGACCCTTGTCCAGGCCAGTTCTGTTTCTTTTCTCTGTCTCCCCGCTGGAGGCAGCTCCATATCAGGTTGCGCTTTGAAAGCAGGCAGGCGCGGGGATTTTCAGGCTCTAGAAAATCCATTTATCATCTCATCCTTACATTAGCCAAAGTATCAGAGATAAAAATTATCCTGGAAATCTAAACAGAGATTCTAATCTAAGGTAGAGCAGCATCTGTTTCCCATTACTTTTTATTTCTTTTTGCTATTATTGCTTGCAAGGTTTGAGCAGCGTTACTCCCCCGGCGAGAGGTTTCTTCTGCGCTTCCCAGAGCCCTGCACCCCGGTGCTGAGCTCTGCTCCCTCTCTCCAGGGGCTCATCTGCATGGGCATAGCTGATTGCTCAATGTTCAGAGTCAGGGGAGTGTGTGTCCTCAGCCCAGGCAGGTTCCCCAGGCAGTGTGCTGGGCTGAGGGTCAGGTTTATGCTGACTTCAGCAGGATCAACATCACCGTTGGATGTCTGACAGAAGTCTGCTCAGGGACCTTTCCCAGAGGTGTTTGCAATACCACTCTGCCTGGCAGCACTGGGTCTAGGCTGGCTGGGAAGAAGCGGTGATGTGGACACAAGGCCACGACTTCAGGTTTCTCCTTTTCCAGCAGAGCAGTTTCTGAGCTGTGTGGTTAATGAGCTCCTCACAGGCTGCTGCCAGAAGTGACTCAAACCAATCACTACTTCTCATCTCGTGAGGCCAAATCCTTCTCAGCAAACTAGAGCAGGGTAGATTTAGGTTGGACATTAGGAGGAAGTGAGAGTAGTGAGATGCTGGAACAGATTGCCCAAAGATATAGAATCATAGAATGGTCCAGGCCAGAAGGAACCTGCAAAGATCATCTAGTCCAATCCCCTCTGCAGTCAGTAGGGACATCCCCCAACTAGATCAGGCTGCCCAGGGCTTTGTTGAACCTCACCTTGAATATCTCCAGGGAAGGGACATCAACCATCTCCCTGGGCAACCTGTTCCAGCATTCCACCACCCTCGTAGTGAAGAACTTCTTCCTGATAGCCAGTCTAAATCTGCTCTTCTCTATTTTGAAGCCATTGCTTCTTGTCCTGTCACTGCAGGCCTTTGCAAACAGTCTCTCTCCATCCTTCCTGTAGCCCCCTTCAGGTACTGGCAGGCTGCTATTAGGTCTCCCTGGGACCGTCTCTTCTCTGGGCTGAACACTTGGAGGCTTCTCATAGCAGAGCAGCTCCAACCCCCTGACCATACAGTGGGGGCCCCATCCCTGGAGACATTCAAGGTGGAATTCAGTGGTGCCCTGCTCTAGTTAAAGAGGTCAGGGGGGTTGGACAAGATGACCTTTGAGGGTCTCTTCCAACCCAATGCATTCTATGGTTTTATGGTGCATGGTGCAGCATTCAGCTTATTTGTGGGGCAGGCCTCTTGGTCTGATCATAGAATCATAGAATTGTTAGGGTTGGAAGGCACCTCAAGGATCACCCAGTTCCAACCTCCTGCCATGGGCAGGGACACCTCACACTACAGCAGGTTGCTCACAGCCACATCCAGCCTGGCCTGAAAAACCTCCAGGGATGAGGCTTCCACCACCTCCCTGGGCAACCTGTGCCACCTGTGCCAGTGTCTCACCACCCTCATGGGGAAGAACTTCTTCCTAACATCCAATCTCAATCTACCCATTTCTAGTTTTGCTCTGTTCCCCCCAGTCCTATCACTGCCCAAAACCCTAAAATTCCCTCCCCAGGCCCTTCAGATACTGGAAGGCCACAATAAGGTCTCCTTGGAGCCTTCTCCAGACTGAACAGCCCCAACTCTCTCAGTCTGTCTCCAAAGGAGGGGAGCTCCAGCCCTCTGCTCTTCCTCATCTGTTTGCAGGACCCCAAAGATCTGCAGGAAAATAGTTTGGCTTGTTCATGCCCAGCCTCACCTAGGAGCCCATGAGCTCAGCCTATCCTGAGCTATGTTGCAGGATTGCCTGCCCTTTGCCTTCTTCCTGAGGTGTTGCTTGGCTTTCCTGGGCTTTCCTTCAGGGAGCAGCCCTGCTCTTGCTTCTCACTGACACCCGCAAGCTCGGTGTTACTCGTGGCGTGTCGGGCACGGGGCTGTGCTGTGAACTCAGCCTTGCCCTGCTGCTCAGAGACAAGTATGCAGCTCTGCAAACTACTGTTTGCCTCTTGAGACAAATTATGGCATGCTGCAATAGCTGAGGAATAGCATGAGAGGAGTATGCAATGAATCACGATGCATATGCACACGAGGGGAAAAGTTCAACCTTCTGTTTGCCATTATCTGCCTCCTGAAAGCTGAACTGCTCGAGTCTTGCATTTTCCTAGCAGAGTTGATTTCTGTGGCATTTCCTAAGCCTTGCTGTCTGTCTCAGTGGGCAGGAGGAAGAAAGTGCAGCCCTCCTCAGAAACTCTGCAGTTATGCTGGCTTGGAAATAAAACAACCAAGGTCCAAATAAAATGGGGTAAGAGATGAGAGACCTGTGATGTGTACCTCTAGATCTCTGCAGCTGCACAGTCAAATGTATTTCTTGAGCTTACCCAGCCTGGGGCAGCTGTGGTGTGCCTGCAGCCCACTGCTGCTGCACCTTCTGCCTGGGCTGGAGAAGGATTACAGGCATGGGGACCTCAGACACCACCTTGGCTTCAGGAAGTGCAATGGTGTTAGAAAAGACCCCCATGTGCTAGGTAGTGGTGGGAGAGGCCAAGTCCTGTTTTCTCATTGCAGCACCTGAGCTTTCTGCTAGGGGCAGAGAAAGTGCAGAGTGCAGAAGAGGGTAATAAAGCTGGGAAAGGGCCTGGAGAAGAAATCTGATGAAGAGCAACTGAAGGAGCTGGGGATGGTTAGTTTGGAAAAGAGGCTGAGGGGAGACCTCATTGCTGACTACAACTACCTGAAAGGAGGTTGTGGAGATGCTTGTCTCTTCTCACAGGTAATTAGTGACAGAGTAAGAGGGAACAGCCTCAAGCTGTGACTGGGTAAGTTTAGACTGGACATTAGGAGGAAATTTTTCCCAGCAAGAGTGGTCAGGCATTGGAATGTGCTGTCCAGGGAGGTGGTGGAGTCCCCAAGCCTGGATGTGTTTAAAGGTGGTTTGGATGTGGTGCTTGGGGTATAATTAGGGGTGAACCTTGTAGAGTAGGGTTCTGGGTTGGACTTGGTGATCCTGTGGGTCTTTCCCAAGCTGAATGTTTCTGTGATTCTGTGAAAGTGGAGAGAGGAGAGTTCCTCCATAGCAGCTAACTCCAAGGTGACTTCACCTCTCAAAGTAGCTGTTTTCCCCCAGTACTGATAATGAGAGCGCTGATCAGTGCTGACTAGTGTCCGAAATGAGCTCCCTCAGGGGGTGTGTCTCTGAGCTCCTCAAGGCAGTCTGAAATCCCACCCTGTTTCTATTAAATGAGCCTTTAATTCATGTCGTGGTCACCCTGTACCAGCAGTCCTCAAGAGCTGTGGGGCCTAGGACCAGCTATAAATCAGGGACCATGAGGGTGGTGAGACACTGGCACAGGTTGCCCGTGGAGGTGGTGGAAGCCTCATCCCTGGAGGTTTTTCAGGCCAGGCTGGATGTGGCTGTGAGCAGCCTGCTGTAGTGTGAGGTGTCCCTGCCCATGGCAGGGAGGTTGGAACTGGCTGATCTTTGAGGTCCCTTCCAACCCTGGCAATTCTGATTCTATGATTCCTTAGTCTCTGCTCAATACATCAGATTTTGTCTGAATTCCACATTGTCCAGTGTACTTTGTCCTTCCTCAGGCCATGCAAAGAGCAGGCCAAGAGGTTTCCAATCATCTCTTAATCATTTGTGAACACCCACAGGGGAGAGAGGCCGGTTTTATTTTGGGGGGTGAGGGGAAGTATCTCCCTAATTATCTAGTAGAGAAACAAGATCCCAGCAGAATGAGGAAACAGAAGCTAAGCACATTGAGAGTGGTGACAAGACATGGGTATGCAAGAACGACACTAATTGCACATTGCAAGTCATTAACTTGGGGACTGGAGGAGTCTGCACTCCTTCCTTCCTCCCCTTCCCTGCCAAAACTCCTCTGGAGAGTGCACACTGAGCCTTGTGGGAGGTCAGTGCTGGGCAAGCAGCTGCTGCTCCTCCTCTCTCTGAGCTGGGAGTAGAAAGCACCCTGGCACTGCTGGGCACCCCTGCACCAGCTCACCAGTGTGAACTCTGCCTTAAGCCCCCATCAGGAATAGTGTGGCCAGCAGGAGCAGGGAGGTTATTCTGCTCTGTACTCAGCACTGGTTAGGCCACACCTTGAGTGCTGTGTCCAGTTCTGGGCCCCTCAGTTTAGGGAAGATGTTGAGTTGCTGGAAGGTATCCAGGGAAGGGCAACAAAGCCGGGGAGGGGTTTGGAACACAGCCCTGTGAGGAGAGGCTGAGGGAGCTGGGGTTGCCTGGAGAAGAGGAGGCTCAGAGGAGACCTTACTGCTCTCTACAACTACCTGAAGGGTAGCCAGGAGGGGGTTGGTCTCTTCTTGCTGGCAACCAGCACCAGAACAAGAGGACACAGTCTCAAGTTGTGCCAGGGGAGGTTTAGGCTTGATGTGAGGAAGAAGTTCCTCCCAGAAAGAGACATTTGCCATTGGAACGTGCTGCAGGGTGGTGGTGGAGTCACCATCCCTGGAAGTGTTTAAAAAGAGACTGGATGAGGCACTTGGTTTAGTTGATTAGATGGTGTTGGGTGACAGGTTAGACCCAATGATCTTGAAGGTCTTTTCCAACCTGGTTTATTCTGTATCTCCTTCCAGAACCACTTTGCTCTGCCCTGCACCTGCTTGTCTGAGCTGTTTTCATCTCAGTTCAGTGTACCTTCTGGAGAAAGTTCATTGTACCTTAAATTGCAATGTGGATGATGTAGCAATGAAACTAACTGAACGAATCATTTCACTTGAACTTGACCTGCCAAATGAACCTGACCAAAACCACCCTGGCTTTTGCAGTGTTTGCTCCTATCTGATTTTTTTTGGATGTTTTCCTGGGGAAAACAAAATAAGATGGTAATAATAATAGTGGTTTAGAAAGAATCACCTTGCCCTTAATTTCACAGCAATATTTAGTTTCTCCTTGTGCACTCAAGCTGGCAGTGCAGTTGTCAGGCTTAGAATGCTGCTGGCACCATGTCTTGCATTGTTGTTCAAGAAACCCAGATTTGACTTCACAGGAGGTTAGAGGTTGGAAGGGACCTCCAGAGATCATCCAGTCCAAACCCCCTGCCAGAGCAGGACCAGAGAATCTAGCACAGGTCACACAGGAACACATCCAGATGGGGCTGGAAAGTCTCCAGAGAAGGAGACTCCACAACCTCTCTGGGCAGCCTGTTCCAGTGCTCTGGGACCCTCCCAGTGAAGAAGTTCCTCCTCATGTTGAGGTGGAACCTCCTGTGCTGTAGTTTATATCCATTGCCCCTTGTCTTATCACAGTGAGCAGAGCCTGTCCCCTCCCTCTAGACACCCAGCCTTCAGATATTTATTAACATTGATTAAATCCCCTCTTAGTCTTCCCTTCTCCAGAATGAAAAGCCCCAGGTCTTCCTCAGCTGGCTGCATGCAGCAGGGAAAGGTCAGCCCTGGAGAGCAGGGACTGAGCTGAGCTTTGTTTGGATGCCGTCAGACCACAAGCAGCTTGGGACCAGAAACTCTGGATAGAGGTTTTCCTGAATCTGATAGGGCAGAGCCTGGACCTCCAAAATGCTCCCCAAGTGCATCACCTGAGGCTTGCCTGGGTGGCTTAATCCTGCCTGTCCGTGCACCGGAGGAAATATTGCACTGCTCCCCTGGTGCCCAACCCTTATAGAATCATAGAATTGTTTGAGTTAGAAGGGACCTCAAGGATCAGCCAGCTCCAAACCCTTTGCCATGGGGCAGGGACACCTCACACTTCATCAGGCTCCTCACATCCACATCCAGTCTGGCCTGAAAACCCTCCAGGGATGAGGCTTCCACCACCTCCCTGGGCAACCTGTGCCAGTGTCTCACCACCCTCATGGGGAAGAACTTCTTCCTAACATCCAATCTGAATCTACCCATTTCTAGGTTTGTTCCATTCCCCCTAGTCCTATCACTTCCTGACACCCTCAAAAGTCCCTCCCCAGCTTTCTTGTAGCCCCATTCAGATACTGGAAGGTCACAATGAGATCTCCTGGGAGCCTTCTCTTCTCCAGACTGAACAGCCCCAACTCTTTCTACAGTCTTCTGATCATCCTTGTGGCCTTTCTCTGGACACCTTTCTGCACCTCCAGATCCTCCCTGTAGCAGGGGCTCCAGCCCTGGATGCAGTACTCCAGTTGAGGTCTCAGCAGAGTGGAGCAGAGGGGGAGAATCACCTCCCTCCCCACTTGGGGAGCTGGAGGAGAATTTGGTCTGAGTACAGAGGGGTGCCTTATTGGTATTAGCACTTATTAATCAGTTTGATTCTATTAAGGCAAACCTGCAGGGAATAGCGAGAGCTGAGCTGGCCCTTTCCACAAGTGCTTTAGCAGCTGGTGGCCTCAGAGCTGTTTTGAGGAAATAAATCACCCCAGTGGAAAAAATCTCCGAAGCCGCAGACTGTGGAAAGTCCACCAGATCTTCACTGGCAGTGCTTAGGGATGCTCTAAACAATGAGACAGTTGTTTTGCTGTTACTCTTAGCACTGTGCCTGGAAAAACATGATACCCCTGTAGCTGGCCTGCCCTGAAAGGACTGGGACACGGAGCATCACTTAAACCTGGCTGCAAGGCTCCTGGAGCGACTTCTGACCTTGCAAAGAATTTGATGCATGCAATAATTAGCAGGATTGCCTTGACCTCAGCTGGAGCTGGCAGGACAGGCAGAGGTGGGAGGTGTTTGTCCTTGAGCCTGGCTTTTTTTTCCCCTGTGAGCATCCTCCATGGTCCTACACTTGCTGTGAATTCTTAAGGGAGGGGAAACAACAACAACAAAAGACTTGTTGCAATGCACAGCTGCTGCCAGAAACCCAGTAAAAAGTAGCTGCTGGGCTCAGAGAGTCCTGGAGATCCTCATGGGGTAAATATAAGCTATCAGCTCCCTTTCTGCCTGTGGCAGGGTCTCCCTTTGGAGCCCTCTGGATGGCATTGCAATGAGGCAAACCCAGCACCTCCATCTGCTAACTCTATTTTGGTTTATAACTTGAAGGTGATGTGCTGGAAAGAACATCTTCTGGGACAGACAGAGCTTCATTCTGCCAAGGCTGGGGGAGAACAGCTGAGCAGAGGCACACAGGGCAGGAGCTGGCCAGCCCCATGGCATCTTTGCACCTCTTTAAACTCTGCAGTCAGCAAATGTGGTGAGCAAAGCTGTACCTTGAGTCCCCTGCACCACAGAGATGGGGGAAGGCCTTTGAACTTCTCTTTTTCTCCTTAAGCTGAGCTGGCAAAGAGGATTTATTGTATTTGTTTCTGTTTTGGAGCCCCTGCAGCAAAATGCTGTGGGGTCTTTGAGTTTTACAAGAGAAAGTGAGAGCTGAGGTGACTGCAGAAGTACAGATTACTGGAGATGATTTAGCAGTTCCTTTTCACCTCTTCACCTTGACTTCTTCCTTGTCACCCTCAGTGAAACTGCTTCCTCAGCAGCTTGTCTGTGGGGAAACACAACATGTGGAGAAGAAATGAGGAGCTAAGTGCAAGTCAAAGGTCATTTGGCAAGAAGGGACCTAATTTTCACTCTCTATTCATGTGAAGCTCTCTGGTTCAGCCTGTAGGACCAGGTGGCCTTTCAAAGGCTGGGTGTAGCCAGCAGGTCGAGGGAGATGATTCTCCCCCTCTGCCTCCACTCTGGTGAGACCCCAGCTGCAGTAATGCATCCAGGGCTGGAGCCCTTATTACAAGAAGGATCTGGAGGTGGTGTAAGGTGTCCAGAGAAGGGCCACAAGGATGGTCAGAGGGCTGGAGCACCTCTGCTATGAGGACAGACTGAAAGAGTTGGGGTTGTTCAGTCTGGAGAAGAGCAGGCTCTGAGGAGACCTTCTTATGGCCTTCCAGTATCTGAAGGGGGCCTACAAGAAGGCTGGGGAGGGACTTTGTAGGATGTTAGGGAGTGATAGGACTGGGGGGAATGGAGCAAAACTAGAAATTGATAGATTGAGATTGGATGTCAGGAAGAAGTTCTTCCCCATGAGGGTGGTGAGACACTGGCACAGTTTGCCCAGGGAGGTGGTGGAAGCCTCATCCCTGGAGGTTTTTTAAGGCCAGGCTGGCTGTGGCTGTGAGCAACCTGCTGTAGTGTGAGGTGCCCCTGCCCATGGCAGGGGGGTTGGAACTGGCTGATCCTTGAGGTCCCTTCCAACCCTGACAATTCTATGGTTCTATAAGGATAGGCAAAAAAAAAAAAAAAAAACAACCCCCAAAAAAGGGACCTGGACAAGGTTCTCATCTCTGAACTCCTCATGCAGCAGTTTACTGAACAGTGATGAAAGGGGGTTAAGGGCATAGAAGAAAGGAGACCTTTTCTCTCTGGTGGAATTTCTGAGCTAATGCCTTCATGCTGCAAAGGAGCTTGATGCAGATGGAAGTAAAATAGAAATAATCTGCCAAAATCTGTCTAATGAGGGCTTTCTCTTTAATTGGATGTTTGTGGAAGTGGAAATGGTAGTTTAAACATTACAGAACACATCAAACCAGCAAGGAAGTGCATGGATGGCTGGCTGGGCTCCTCTTTTCCAAGCAGGCTCTTGTGAAGATCTCATGAAAGAACCTCAGGTATCAGTGCAGGCAGGGGACTGACCTGTTGGAGAGCAGTGAAAGGGAAAAATACCTCCAGGTCCTAGTGGATGGGAGGTTGACCATGAGCCAGCAATGTGCTCTTGTGGCCAAGAAGGCCAGTGGCATCCTGAGGTGTATTAAAAGGCTGTGGTCAGTAGGTCAAGATTCTCCTCCCTCTCTACTCTGTCCTGCTGAGGCCACATCTGGAATATTGTGTCCCGTTCTGAGGCCCTCAGGTCAGGAAGGACCTGAGGGAACTGCTTGAAAGAGTCCAGCACAGAGCCACAGAAATTATTAGGGGAGCGGAACATCTTCCTTATGAGGAGAGACTGAGAGAGATGAGGGCTCTGTAGCTTGGAGTGGAGGAGCCTGAGGAGTGACCTCACTCATGTTGATCAAGATGTGCAGGGTGAGTGCCAAGAGGATGGAGCCAGGCTCTGCTGGGTGATGCCCAATGACAGCAGAAGGGGCAATGGTGAAAGTTGAGGCAGAGGAAGTTCCATGGAAACAGGAGGAAAAATGTTTTCCCTGTGAGGGTGACAGAACACTGGAACAGGCTGCCCAGGGCGGGTGTGGAGTCTCCCTCTCTGGAGATATTCAAAACCCACCTAGATGTGTTCCTGTGTGATGTGGTATAGGTGATCTTGATCTGGCAGGGGGGTTGGACTGGATGAGCTTTTGAGGTCCCTTCTGGCCCCTGGCATTCTGTGATTCATTGGAGTTACCCCTTATGAACACCCTCTGCTGTGCCTCACTGCTGATGTCTGATGGGTGCTTCTCATAAACCTCAGATGAGAGGCAGTGCCACCAGTCACTCCACTAGACTGCTTGCTGATTCTCCTAAAATTGAAGCCTGATGACCTCCCAAGATGTTGTTACTGCCTGGCAGCTTTTCAGCAGCAGCAGAACAATACATTTTGCACAGATTTTCTTTCCCTAACCTCTACTGACTTGGAGTCTTTGTTTGTACTGATGTCACATTTGCACCTTTTAATGACCCAAAGGATGACTTCTGTCCTGGTTATAGAACATCAGGTATAGCTTTTGCCAGGTTCTTGTTGGCATAGACCAACCAGGAAGTCCACCTCTAGAGATACTCAAGACCTACCTGGATGTGTTCCTGTGTGATCTGGTATAGGTGATCCTGCTCTGGCAGGGGCGTTGGACTGGATGCTCTTTCAAGGTCCCTTCCAGCCCCTGACATTCTGTGATTCTGAAGCAAAACCAGGAAAATAAGTTCTTGCAGTCAGAAAGTCCTGCTTACAGGAGAGGAGGGGAAAAAAATAGATCAAGCCCAGCGTGTCATAGAGTAACTGGGGGCTGTGGGAGAAAAGGCAGAACAAAACACCAATCTAAGCAGTATCACAAGTAATTAGCTATTTCATGGAATCCACCATGTTGGAAAAGACCTCAGGGATCACCAAGTCTAACCTATTACCTAATACCTAACACCTCATGACAACTAACCCATGGCTCCAAGTGCCAGATCCAAGCCTTTTTTGAACACCTCCAGGGATGGTGACTCCACCACCTCCCTGGGCAGCACATTCCAATGGCCAATCACTTTGTGAAGAACTTTCTCCTCACCTCCAACCTAAATTTCCCCTGGCACAGCTTGAGACTGTGTCCTCTTGTTCTGCTGCTGGTGTCCTGGGAGAAGAGACCAACCCCCTCCTGGCTACAACCTCCTTTCATGTAGTTGTAGACAGCAATATAAGGTCTCCCCTGAGCCTCGTCTTCTCCAGGCTAAACAACTTGAGGTGACTAAAGTAAATACAGCAATTAAAGAGCCTATTAAGAATAATATTCAAACCAAACCCAAAACAACAACAACAAAAGGAAACCTCCCAAGAAACAGAGCTTTGTGCTGGACTGCCAGTCAAAAACATCAACAAAGCATAAAGAGAAAAGAAAAAGAGAAAAGCCTGCCCAGGCATGCCCAAATCAGTAAACCACACAGTAATTGCTTGGCACATTCTCTCTTCAAAGCCCTCTGCACATGCTATGTAATTAATCCTCCCCGACACCTCTGGGCGGGGTGTGCAGCAGGCACCGGTGAAAAGCCAGCCTGTGCTGCAGGCGGGCATAAATACCTCGGTGTGGGTCTGCTGCTTGGCAGAGGAAATGCCACTCTCAAGTCAGTAACTCTCAAGTCAGCCTGCTCATCTCCTCAATGGCCCTCGTTGTGAGCCGAGCACGCCTTTGTTTGAGGGAAGGGGAAACTGAGGTACCTGCCCCAAGCTGTTAGGTCAGGCTGTGGAGAGCTGCCCTAGGTTTCAGCAGCTGACTCTGGGCAGAGTGGCTTTAGAGAAACCTGGTGAGCTTCTGCAGCTCTCTTGCCTTCCAACCTGTGTCTGAGCATCAGGTGCAAGCTGGGGCTGTGGAAAGCTGCCCTAGGTGTCATCAGTAGATTCTGAGCAGAGTGGCTTTAGAGAAATCTGGGGAGCATCTGCAGCTCTCTTGCTTTCAAACCTATGTCTGAGCATCAGGTGCAAGCTAGGGCTGTGGGAAGCTGCCCTAGGTGTCTGACTCTGAGCACAGTGGCTTTAAGGGCAACAAAGCTGGGGAGGGGTCTGGAGCACAGCCCTATAGAGGCTGAGGGAGCTGGGGTTGTTTAGCCTGGAGGAGGCTCAGGGGAGACTTTATTGCTGTCTACAACTACCTGAAGGGAGGTTGTAGCCAGGCAGAGGTTGGTCTCTTCTTGCTGGCAACCAGCACCAGAACAAGAGGGCACAGTCTCAAGCTGTGCCTGGGGAGGTTTAGGCTGGATGTTAGGAAGTTCTTCATAGAAAGAGAGACTGGCCACTGGAATGTGCTGCCCAGGGAGGTGGTGGAGGCACCATCTCTGGTGGTGTTTAGGAAGGGACTAGATGGGGCTCTTGGTGCCATGGTTTAGTTGATTAGGTCATGTTGGATGTTAGGTTGGACTCAATGATCTCAAAGGTCTTCCAACCTGGTTCATTCTAATTCTATCTTTTTTTAGAGAAACCTGGTGAGCTTCTGCAGCTCTCTTGCCTTCAAACCTGTGTGTGAGCATCAGGTGTAAGCTGGGGTTGAGTTGGGCTGCCAAACCTGAAAGCACATTTCAGGGTGAGCTTTGGGTTGAAGGTAATGCATTTCAGGTTGATTGATTGTTCTAGGGCAGGACTCTCACTCTTTCTCAGTGCCCACCATGGCACTGGGGAGCACCAGTAAGACATAGATGACCTGGCTTCATGTGCCTGTGGTGTTCTGAGCTTGCTTTTGTGCTCCCTGCCAAACAGATGCCAAACGGCTCTCTGCTCCAATCCTTCCTGCTGTTGCACCATGTGGTGACTTCTCCCTAAACCCCAAAGGTGGGGGGGAAGACAAATAAAGTCCTAGATCAGAGCAGAGTAGCACATGGAGGTGTGGGGAATGAGAAGCAAGAACGTGGCAGTGGGGCATGGAAAACTCCCATTAACGTCAGGCCGTGTCCCAAACACATCCAAGCCTCAGCTCTGGGGGTGCCAGCAGAAAGCAAATTCCTTAGAAAGAGAAATCAAAGATGAGACCTCCAGATCCCTTCCACCTCCTGTTTTAAACGCAGCAAATGGCTGTGTGGAGCTTGGCAGGTGCCACGTGGAGCAGACTTTCCCACCTGGGAATCACTAATCCCACCCTGGCTGCTGTTAAGAGACAGTCTGCAGCAGCAGCAGCTAATTGGGCTGAGCTGTTATACCCTTGTCCCAAAATAAACTTTCCCACAAAGAAGGTTGAGCTCCAAGTGGAAAAACTACCTGTGCTGGCTTTCATGTTGGAGTAGGAAGGAAGGAAGGATGGAAGGTGCTTCTGCAAAATGAAAGCCTGCATTCAAGAAAGGACTTGCTTCCCTCTTTGATCAGAGGGGCACCTGTGCAGCAGGCTGCAGCTTTGTGGATGTGTAGCAGGCAGAGTGCACCATTTGCACCAAAATGGAGCTTGTTGTGGTTGCATTGGCAGGTGTGTCATGGAAGATGAACATTGGTGTGCAGGTGGTACAGAGAAGCAGGATTTGAACTATGTGAACAAATGAGGCTCCTCTGAGGAGATCACAGAATCACAGGATGGTAGAGGTTGGAAGGGACCTCCAGAGATCAGTGAGTCCAACCCCTCTGCCTAAAGCAGGATCACTTAGGGTAGTCCACACAGGGCTTTATCCAGGTGGGTTCTGAAAGTGTCCAGAGGAGGAGACTCCACACCTTCTCTGTTCCAGTGCTCTGTCACCCTCACTGTAAAGAAGATGATGTTGAACTTGATGAGCTAATCCCCAGCACTGCAGCAAGGAGCCAGCAGCGTGCCCAGGTGGCCAAGAAGGCCAATGTTATCCTGGCCTGGATCAGGAATAGTGTGGCCAGCAGGAGCAGGGAAGTCCTTTTGCCCTGTACTCAGCACTGGTTAGGCCACACCTTGAGTCCTGTGTCCAGTTCTGGGCTCCTCAGCTCAAGAAAGATGTTGAGATGCTGGAAGGTGTCCAGAGAAGGGCAACAAAGCTGGGGAGGGGTCTGGAGCACAGCCCTGTGAGGAGAGGCTGAGGGAGCTGGGGTTGCTTAGCCTGGAGAAGAGGAGGCTCAGGGGAGGCCTTCTTGCTCTCTACAACTACCTGAAGGGAGGTTGTAGCCAGGAGGGGGTTGGTCTCTTCTTGCTGGCAACCAGCACCAGAACAAGAGGACACAGTCTCAAGCTGTGCAGGGGCAGGTTTAGGCTTGATCTTAGAAGTTCTTCAGAGAAAGAGAGATTGCCCATTGGAATGGGCTACTGGGCTGCCCATGGAGGTGGTGGGGTTGAAGTCCCTGGAGGTGTTTAGGAAAAGCCTGCATGAGGCACTTGGTGCCATGGTTCTGTTGTTTAGATGGTGTTGGGTGATAGGTTGGACTTGATGATCTTGGTTGATTTTGTGAGTGGACCTGGCTCACCCTTCTGCCACTGCTAGGGATAATCTGTTGGTTGCCTCATCCTCCACCCATGAAAGGACTGCCTAAAGTAGGTGGTGGCTGTTCCTTGCCTCAGACTCTTCCATAATCTCAATTCCTCAGTGGGTTTTGGGAGTGTGTTGTGATATCAGTTTTCTTCTAGTACTCAAGTGACGTTTTGTGGGGCCACAAGGTTTCTTTCATCCTCCTGTTCCTGCAGTGCTCGGAGAAGGTCTTTGTGCTTTCCTTTACTCCAGACTTAGGTGATCCTGCTGTGGCAGGAGTGTTGGACTCAATGATCTCTGGAGGTCCCTTCCAATCCCTACATTTTATGATGACTATGATGCAGTGTTGGAGGTGGGGTCTCAGCAGAGCAGAGTCACAGAGCAGAATCCCCTCTCTTGCCCTGCTGGCCACACTCCTCTTGCTGCAGCCCAGCACACAGCTGCCTTCTGGGCTGCATGAGGGCACTGCTGGCTCCTGGGGAGCTTCTCAGCAACCAATACCTCAAAGTCTCTTTCTTCAGAGCTGCTTTCAATCCACTCTGCACCCAGCCTGGATTTATACCTAGGACTGGCCTCACCCAGATGCAGAACCTTGCCCTTTGCTTTGTTGAACCTCCTGCAGTTGGCACTGGCCCACTTCTCAAGCCTGACAAGACCCTTCTGGCTGCCATCCCTGCCCTCAAGTGAGTCCAGCTCACCGCACAGCTTGGTGTCAGCAGCAAACCTGCTGAGGATGCCTCAGTGCCACTGCCCGTGTTGCTGATGCTTTCAGTGACAGCTGTCAGGTGTTGGGGCAGCTCAGTGCCACAGAGAGCAGCAAATAACCCTCTGCTCCTCAGCATCTTTCACAGCAAATCTCCCAAGGGTGGTGCTGCTTCTGCTGCCTTAAGGCAGTGGGAAGCAGCATTCCCAGCCTCCACACGTGACTTTCCCCTGTTTATCCCAGGGGCTCTCTCGGATTAGACCCTCTGCCATCCATCATCCAGTCAGAGATAGAAGCTTCCCTAATGGCCACAGTGTAAATATTTACAGTAAACAGTTTTAGCAGCTGACTTTTGGTAGCCACTGTGCAAATGGAATTGCATAAACAGGAAGGGCAATTATTATAGGGATGGAAAAATTGGCACAGGAAGCAAGGAACTGAAACACTGGATTCCTACAGTACATAATTAACATCACAGTCACAATCAATTAGCAGGGACCCACAATGCAGGCATGAAATGGACACCTAGAACTGTTTGCCTCCCCCCAATAATCTATAGAGCTGATATTCACATTCTGCTCCTTCTTTTTATGACCCAAGTGATTAGGCAGGATGTGGGGTCTCATGGCTTGTTTCCACTGGAAGCAGACATTAATGATGGTCTCAAGTATTTCTTTAACACAATCCTGTTTATTTCAAAGCCTGGGCAAAATCCTTGTTCCCTGAACTCATTAGGAATTAAATAGCAGGAGGCGGTTTTCCTTGGGCAGTGGTCCAAGCCCCCTTTTCCAGCCAGCACTCAACCCAAAAAGCTCACTTCATCAGTCTCCTTTCAAGGTCATGCCTCATGTGCTTCTTTAGTTATCCTTGACTTTTTCAGCTGCCTTCTCCCCTTGCTACTGTGATATTTCTCATCATGCTTTTCCTACTTTTTTTTCCTTCTCTGTTCCCCTCCCCGCTGCCCTCCCCTCCCCTCCCTGCCATCCTCCCCTCCCCTCCCTCCTTTGAAAAAACAAAGCCATGCATGAATTCCTTCACTCCTTAAAGGAAATTCAGACTCTTAGCCCTTAGCACCTGGCTGACTGCTGCTTCAGACAGCTCATTCTCCCCTGTCCTGCAAAAAAACAAACCCCCAAAGCTATCCCTTCCACTTCTTATCAGCACAGAAGGCCATTTGGCATCCCCTCTCCCACCTGACAATAGCTTTGTGCCTTCAGCCTTCGGCATCCCCTCTCCCACCTGACAATAGCTTTGTGCCTTCAGCCTTGTCACTAATTCTTGCCAGAAGCTTGAGATTCTTATTGAATTGTTTTCCCCCTTCTCTTCTTGTATTCTCAAGGATCTTCCTGAAGGAAAGACAGATATTCTTTCTTTTTTCCTCTGCTCTTTGCCCCTGGATGAGCTTGTTTGGTTTTCACTTTCCACTTGAGCTGGTAAATCCCTGTCACCATGTACAGCACAAAATGAAGTGAAATTCCTCTGCACACTTTGTCCATGCACACAGACACTTGGGGCCTCAGCAAGAAGATGGATGGACTCTCCTTCCCCCCTCTCCACCAGGCTGCCTCTTGCTTTCTGACTGTTTATTTAACCCATTGGTGCTAAGGCCACCTGCTCTTTGAGAGGCAAAAGCAGTAGAAGGCAAGGACAGAATGAGTCTGCAGCACCTCTGCCATGAGGATAAGCTGAGGGAGCTGGGGGTGTTCAGCCTAGAGAGGAGAAGGCTCTGGGGGGACCTTAGAACTGCCTTCCAATAGCTGAAGGGATCCTACAGGAAGGCTGCAGAGGGACTTTTCCTCAGGGTGTCTAGAGACAGGCCAAGGGGGAATGGTTTGAAGCTGAAGAAGAGCAGGGTTAGACTGGAGCTTAGGAAGAAATTCTTCAGTAGGAGGGTGGTGAGACTCTGGAATAGGCTGCCCAGGGAGGCTGTGGCTGCATCCACCTTGGGGTGTTCAAGGCCTTGAGCAGCAGAGTCTAGTCCGAGAGCTGTCCCTGCCCATGGTGGGGAGGTTGGAGCAGATGATCTTCTGAGGTCTCTTCCAACCTGGGCCATTCTGTGTAGATGTGGGTGAGAATCACACTATTGTTGTGAATAACAATAACAGAGAAGGGAAACACCAGCAGCAATGGCAGGAATAACCTAAACCACCTCAGGCTTGTTAAAGGCAAATTAAAACCAGTTTGGGGCCAAAATTTGTTGAGACTGTGCTACCCGGGGAGGTGGTGGAGTCACCGTCCCTGGAGGTGTTCAAGAGGGGATTGGATGTGGCACTTGGTGCCATGGTTTAGCCATGAGGTCTGTGCTGACAGGTTGGACTTGATGATCTTTGAGGTCTCTTCCAACCTTGGTGATTCTGTGACAGGAGAGTTTAGACCTGTGCCTCACCTGGCCTCCAGCTCAGCAAGGGACTGCTTTTTAGGGCTGATTTTAAGCACACAATTCATGGCTTGGTTTAATGGGTGGTGCATTTGGTGAGGTTACAATTACAGACCTTTAAGAGCACTGCTGACTCAGAGGGTCTATTCCTGTGTTTAGGTTGTAGCTTCCAAATTCTCCATAATTCCATTATCCCTCCTGCTCTCTTCAGGTATTTCCATCTTTCCTCTGTGGCAGGAAAAGTGTCTCTTTCACAGTTTGTTAATCAGTTTATGATAGCACAATCTCCCTGGTGTTTTCCTTGGCAAGCTGTGCCTTGGACTGAAATTATTTAATGATCTGAGCATTAATTGGAGATTAAGGTTTGTGGCTGCACACCCCTGGGTCTCCCTTTGACTATGAACCCAACAGAGCTGAAGACATCCCTCATTTCCTAGGATCAAGAGCCAAATTACTGAGAAGCAGCAAGAGCCAGCAGGCTGGTGTCATCATGGTGCTGCTCTGTACAGATTTGAAGTGGCATCCATGCCTGTATAAACATTTTCCCATGGTGATACCAAACTGGGAGGCTTGGCTGATACAGCTGAAGGCTGTGCAACCATTCAGTGAGACCTGTACAGACTGAGAGCTGGGCAGAGAAGAACCTAATGAGGTTCAACAAGGATAAGTTCCTTGTTGAGTACTCATTGAGTCCTGCACCTGGGAAGGAAGAATAAACTACACCAGTACAGGCTGGGAGGTGATCTGCCAGACAGCAGCCCTGTGGAGAGGACTTGGAAGTCCTGGTGGATAACAAGTTCTGCATGGGTCAGCAATGTGCCCTTGTGGCCAAGAAGGCCACTGGCATCCTGGGGTGCAGTGTGTCCAGCAGATCCAGGGAGGTTCTCCTCCTCCTCCACTCTGCCCTGGTGAGACCTCACTTGGAATATTGCATCCAGTTCTGGGCTCCCCAGTTCAAGAGGGACAGGGATCTGCTGGAAAGAGTCCAACAGAGGGCTACCAGGATGGTTGAGGGACTGGAGCACTTCCTTGTGAGGAGAGGCTGAGAGACCTGGGGCTGCTTAATCTGGAGAGGAGAAGACTGAGAGGGGATTTAATTAGGTGTTTATAAATATCTGAGGGCTGGGTGTCAAGAGGGAGGGGACAGGCTCTGCTCACTTGCACCCTGTGATAGGACAAGGGGCAATGGATATAAACTACAGCACGGGAGGTTGCACCACAACATGAGGAGGAACTTCACTGGGAGGGTCCCAGAGCACTAGAACAGACTGCCCAGAGAGGTTGTGGAGTCTCCTCTGCAGACTTTCAGGCCCTGTCTGGATGTGTTCCTGTGCTACCTGTGCTAGATTCTCTGGTCCTGCTCTGGCAGGGGGTTGGACTGGGTGATCTCTGGAGGTCCCTTCCAACCCCTAACCTCCTGTGATCCTGTGTGATCAGGGGCAATGAGTCCCACTGCCCCTCCTCATATGCACACACACAAGGTAGCTGCAGAGAAATGATTCAGTGGCTCAAAGTTGCTTCTTGCCCCTGAGGCAGAAGGTGTTGGTTTGCCATGCAACCCCCAAGCTGGGCTGTGGAGCTCGGAGCCTGCATCCCCAGCTACAAATGGTCCTGAAGAGGGACATATTGCTTTCCCCTTGCTGCTGTGATCCACAGAACTGTCAGGGTTTGAAGGGACCACAAGGATCATCCAGTTCCAAGCCCTCTGCCATGGGCAGGGACACTGCACTGTACCAGATTGCCCAGAGCCACATCCGGCCTGGCCTTACAACGATCCATAGACAAGGCTTCCACCACCACCCCCCTGGGCAACCTGTTCCAGTGTCTCACCACCCTCATGAGGAAGAACTTCTTCTTAACCTCTAATCTGAATCTCCCCTCCTCTAGCTTGGATCCATTCCTTTTAGTCCTCTCACTACCCTGTGATGGTCCTCCAAGGAAGATCTGCTGGGATCCAGGTGGATTTTTCCCCAACCCCCAAATCACCTCACTCTGTGCCTTATGTTAGAAGAATTCTTAATTCTTTTACTACTGTTTTGGTCTCATGGGGTTTTTTTTCTTCAATTTTTTTTCAAGGCAAGAGCAGTTTTTTTAAAAAAATCCATTTAATAACAATAAAAATAATTCAGCAGCAGAAGTGTTTCAGGAAGTGGAGGTGATGGCTTACTGATGCTTTTCCATATAGCAGGAGAGAGGTGGTTCCAAAGGAAATCAAAATATAGACCAAAAAAAGAAAAAGAAAAGAGGAAAAAAGGAAGAAAGAAAGGAAAAAAGGAAGAAAGAAAGGAAAAAAGGAAGAAAGAAAGGAAAAAAGGAAAAAAGAAAGAAAAAAAGGAAGAAAGAAAGGAAAAAAGGAAGAAGAAAGGAAAAAAGGAAGAAAGAAAGGAAAAAAGGAAGAAAGAAAGGGAAAAAAGGAAGAAAGAAAGGGAAAAAGGAAAAGAAAGGGAAAAAGGAGAAAGAAAGGGAAAAAGGAAGAAAGAAGGGAAAAAGGAAAAAGAAAGGACAAAAGGAAGAAAGAAAGGGACAAAAGGAAGAAAGAAAGGGACAAAAGGAAGAAAGAAAGGGACAAAAGGAAGAAAGAAAGGGACAAAAGGAAGAAAGAAAGGGACAAAAGGAAAAAGAAAGAAAGGGACAAAAGGAAGAAGAAGGGACAAAAGGAAGAAAGAAAGGGACAAAAAGAAGAAGAAAGGGACAAAAGGAAGAAAGAAAGGGACAAAAGGAAGAAAGAAAGGGACAAAAGGAAGAAAGAAAGGGACAAAAGGAAGAAAGAAAGGGACAAAAGGAAGAAAGAAAGGGACAAAAGGAAGAAAGAAAGGGACAAAAGGAAGAAAGAAAGGGACAAAAGGAAGAAAGAAAGGGACAAAAGGAAGAAAGAAAGGGACAAAAGGAAGAAAGAAAGGGACAAAAGGAAGAAAGAAAGGGACAAAAGAAGAAAGAAAGGGACAAAAGGAAGAAAGAAAGGACAAAAGGAAAAAGAAAGGGACAAAAGGAAGAAAGAAAGGACAAAAGGAAGAAAGAAAGGGGCAAAAGGAGAAAGAAAGGGGCAAAAGGAAGAAAGAAAGGGACAAAAGGAAGAAAGAAAGGGACAAAAGGAAGAAAGAAAGGACAAAAGGAAGGAAGAAAGGGACAAAAGGAAGAAAGAAAGGGACAAAAGGAAGAAAGAAAGGGACAAAAGGAAGAAAGAAAAAGAAACCCTCCATAAAATGGTCAAAAGAAAAGAAATTAACTAAAAATCCCAGTCTCCCCAATTAGTTCAACAAGGGAAATGAATGCCACCTGGGCTGCAACAGATATTCAAGCCTTTGGATTTTCCAGAAGAGGAAAAAGAAATGCACTTTCCTCTGCCCCCACCCCCCCCCTGTGTCCCCACTTTTCATCTCACTTGCTTTGCTCAAGTTATTTTGTCAGAAGTCTGCTCAGCTCCAAGGCAAATAAGCTTCCTCCTCCTGCCTTCTGCTGGATAAGACTGATCCAAGTGAGGGAATACAGAGCTCCTCTCCTATGGAGACAGACTGAGAGAGTTGGGGTTGTTCAGTCTGCAGAAGAGAAGGCTCTGAGGAGACCTTCCAATATCTGAAGGGGGCTCCAAGAAAGCTGGGAGGGACTTTTTAGGGTGTCAGGGAGTGATAGGACTGGGGGGAATGGAGCAAAACTAGAACTCAGATTGGATGTTAGGAAGAAGTTGTTCCCCACGAGGGTGGTGAGACACTGGCACAGGTTGCCCAGGGAGGTGGTGGAAGCCTCATCCCTGGAGGTTTTTCAGGCCAGGCTGGCTGTGGCTGTGAGCAACCTGCTGTAGTGTGAGGTGTCCCTGCCCACGGCAGGGGATTGGAACTGGATGATCCTTGAGGTCCCTTCCAACCCTGACAATTCTGTGATTCTAAATCTGAGCACTCTTGGTTCTTGGGATGTATAAAACCAAGTTTGAACCTCACATTCAGTTCTAGTTTGTAGCTTATCCCTTTAAAAACTTATTGGAACACTTGAGTAGCTGAAATTAGCCTTGTAAATACCCTGCTTGCTATGTCCACATCAGTGGAAAAGGAATGAGGGAAAAAAAAAAGGCAAAACAAAAGAAACCAACAACTATGGAACCTAAGCCAGGACTGGGCTTGAGAGCTTTTCATAGCAGGGGTGCCTTCATTTCTTCCTTTTCTGCTCAAATGTAGGGGATGTTCTGCTTTGCTTAGGAGCACCTGCTGGGAGGCCCATCACTGCTTCCCTGGTGCTACAAACGGCAACTCAGGCTTCACATGGCAGCTTAAAGGTCTGTTGAGGGAAGGAGAAGGGAAGGAAGGCGGAAGGGAAGGAAAAGGGAAGAGAGAGGAGGGGAGAAAGGGAGAAGGAAAAGGAAAGAAAACCAGTTGCCCTTGGCCAGTTACTTTTTAGCCAGTGAGCTTAGTGCTTTGACAGTTGAGCCTTTGGGATGTTCATGGGTCACTGAACGCTGGTAAAGCAGCACTTGATGTCGGTATCCCCGCAACACCGAGAAGACTGCTTTCCCTTAGAAGAACAAAGGAAACCAACCAAACAAAAAATCCCAACCACCAACAAAACAAATTCTGAGCCTAGGAGAAACTTTAAACACATAACTAGCATGCAACGTGGCCCTTCCCACCGCTGTGTCAACGACTCATTTGTTTGCTTTTTATCAAGGGCTCTCAAGGTGCAGATCCATCTTGTGAATTCTCTTTAGGTAATCTAGGCTAGAAACATTTTAGTGTGTGTGTCCCCCACCCCCCAAATCAAGAGCTGATCCTTTGTGGGCTTTTTTTCCTGCAGAAAGTCAGATTTTTTTCCCCCAACTGTTCTTGAGTAAGTGCTGATGACAGGAAGTTCTCTAATCTCTTGCCATTTACGAGCGAGTCCGCTTGGAGCTCTTGGATGGAAAGTTGCAGCAGAAGGTTCCAAGGCTCTCCAGCTCCTAGCTGGGCTGAGTGTATGGAGATATATCCCAGGCAGCAAGCCCCAACCTTCCACAGTACTCTTGCTGTGTTTTGGGTTTGTTTTTTTCGCTCTCATCCTCACCCTCTAATGAGCACCTGCAGCCTTTCCTTGCCTGCGCATTCCTTACTACCTATGTAGTCAGATCCCTTACTACCTATGTAGTCAGCAGGGGAGGGTTTGGCTGTTAAAGAACCACCAGAGGATCAGTGTGGCTCATTCTGCTGTTGGCCCAGGGGACCATGCTCTGATTTTCTTCTTATATGTGTGTGTTCAGAAGTGTTTGTTTGGAGGGAGCTGGAAGTGTGCATTTCAGCAGCCTCAGCTTTAGTCCCAGGATGAGCGTCTTTCATCCCTCCCCTCAAAGGGAAGCTGTAGCATCTGCACAAGCCTGTCCAGGACTTCTGAAAGCTGGGGAGGGACTTTTTAGGGTGTCAGGGAGTGGTTGGACTAGGGGGATGGAGCAAAACTAGAAATGGATAGACTGAGATTGGATGTTAGGAGGAAGTTCTGTCCCCATGAGGGTGGTGAGACGCTGGCACAGGTTGCCCAGGGAGGCGGTGGAAGCCTCATCCCTGGAGGCTTTTCAGGCCAAGCCGGCTGTGGCTGTGAGCAGCCTGCTGTAGTGTGAGGTGTCCCTGCCCATGGCAGGGGGGTTGGAACTAGATGATCCTTGAGGTCCCTTCCAACCCTAACATTTCTATGATGACTTCACAGGGTAGTTTATTCTACTGATGCATCATGTGTTGGGCCATGGCCTTTTGACACCACTGGGAACCTTTCCAGTTGGGTTGCATTAAACTGATGTTAGCTAAATATAAAACTTCAGCTTCAGAAGCGCTTAGCTGTAGAGAACCATCAGCACAGAAGGCTCTGCAGGTCCCATCCCTGTTAGCTGCTTTGGCTGCACATCTCAGCTTCATGTCATGCAGCAGGCCTTGGGTGGACTGCAGGCTCCACACCCCACACTGACATTAGAGGATGCTCTTGTCTTCTCATGGTGCCTTACACAGTGTTCTGTGGGTAGCAGCAGGTCCACTGCACCCAGAGTGGGATGGGAGCTTGGGAAAAAAAAGGCTTGTATTGCATCCTTACTGTAGACATACTTAATGTCATAGAATCCCAGAATGGCTCAGATCATCCACTCCAACCTCCCCACCATGGGCAGGGACACCTCTCAGCTAGACTCAGCTGCTCAAGGCCTCATCCAGCCTGGCCTTCAACACCCCCAGGAGGAGGCAGCTACAACCTCCCTGGGCAGCTTATTCCAGAGTCTCACCATCCTCCTACTGAAGAACTTCTTCCTAAGCTCCACTCTAACCCTGCTCTCCTTCAGCTTCAAACCATTCCCCCTTGTCCTGTTTCTAGACAACCCTCATCCTCATAGCAGAGGTGCTTCAGCCCTTGGATCATCTTTGTGGCTGCCTCTGGACTCTCTCCAGCAGCTCTGCATCGTTCTTATTCTGGGGACACCAGAACTGGAGGCAGTGTTGGGGGTGGGGTCTCAGCAGAGCAGAGTCAAGGGGCAGAATCCCCTCTCTTACCCTGCTGGCCACACTCCTCTTGCTGCAGCCCAGCACACAGCTGCCTTCTGGGCTGCATGAGGGCACTGCTGGCTCCTGGGGAGCTTCTCAGCAACCCACACCCCTAAGTCTCTTTCTTCAGAGCTGCTCTCAACCCATATATTAGTTTTATGCCACTTCTAGGACAGAAGGGTTAAGACCAAACTTTGGGGGGACCATCTTTACCTCTAACAATTACTCTATTCAGGGAGTCCAAGCTCAAGAGCAAATCTCTTCATCCTTGCTAAAGTTCTCTCCTCAAAAACATCAAGAAATGTGGCATTATAACCTCAAAAGACCCCATCCAGCACTGCAGGATCTCTTCCAAGGCTAAAACATTGTTCTCACAGCAAGACATTAAATATCTCAGAAGGAATATCAGCTGCAGGCTCATAGCCATAATGGTCTCTCTCATGACTCTTCCCCATGCTCCCTGCAAGGGAACATTGCTTCAGCTCTCGTGCTCCAGAATCACAGAATGTTAAGGGCTGGAAGGGATCTTGAGAGGTCATCCAGTCCAACCCCCCTGCCAGAGCAGATCACACAGGACAACATCCAGGTGGGTTTTGAATATCTACAGACAGGGAGACTCTGTCACAGTATCACCAGGGTTGGAAGAGACCTCAAAGATCATCAAGTCCAACCTGTCAGCACAGACCTCATGGCTAAACCATGGCACCAAGTGCCACATCCAATCCCCTCTTGAACACCTCCAGGGATGGTGACTCCACCACCTCCCCGGGCAGCACATTCCAGTGATGAATGACTCTCTCTGTGAAGAACTTTCTCCTCACCTCCAGACTAAACTTCCCCTGGCACAGCTTGAGACTGTGTCCTCTTGTTCTGGTGCTGGTTGCCTGGGAGAAGAGACCAACCCCCACCTGGCTACAACCTCCCTTCAGGTAGTTGTAGAGAGCAAGAAGGTCTCCCCTGAGCCTCCTCTTCTCCAGGCTAAACAACCCCAGCTGCCTCAGCCTCTCCTCACAGGGCTGTGCTCCAGACCTCTCCCCAGCCTCGTTGCCCTTCTCTGGACACGTTCAAGAGTCTCAACGTCCTTCTTAAACTGAGGGTCCCAGAACTGGACACAGGACTCAAGGTGTGGCCTACCCAGCCCTGAGTACAGGGGCCCAATGACTTCCCTGAGTCCAGCTCTGTGTTGGTGACCGCTCTGCCTCACTCCTCCTGGTTGTTTTTTTTCTGTGCTTCATGAACCTCTCAGGGCTGGATCGTCTTCCTCAACGGGGAAGGGCGGAGCGTGTGCTTTCGCGGCCCGTACCCCGCCGAGGGGTGCAACACCAGGGCAGCCAAGCTCAGCTCAGAGATCAAAAAACACAGCACCACCACCACCACCAAGATGCAGAGGCAGAAAGTGATTGATGACCATTGAATGGCAAATGTGGGCTCCCTTCTAGAACATTGTGAGCATTTTTGTTTCTGGAGCGCACACACTCCGCTTGGGCCCAAATGTGAAAGGTTTGGAGGATTCATTTCCTTTTTTTCCACAGCAAGAGTTGCTGTCTGACTCTGTGGAAATCCTATCTATCATGCCACATAGTAAAGCACATTTTTCTCCTCTTTTGCAAAAAAAAAAAGGGGTGAGGAGCCAGCTTTTTTTTTTTTTTCCCCTTTCTTTCTTATTTATCCATTTTTTATCATCCCACAGGGAACGAACTGGAGATTTAGTAATATCTTGGGGGGGGGGGGGGAATGTATTGCCAATCCACATTGTTTCTTGCAGTGGGACATTAAGGAGGCAACCTCCAGTGCTTCCAAAAAGGACAAGGCAAAGCTGAATGGAAAATGATTGTGAGAAGAATCTGTGGAATGTAGCAAGGAATAAGTCAGCTCCTGCTGAGAGGATAGATCATGAAAATTCAGTGAGATTTATTCCTCTAGAAGTCAGATATTCGGCGTAGCTCACGGTGCCCCTGGGGGAGCAGCTGGAGGCGGGGAATTGGGCTCTTGGGTGATGTGTTTACGGCACAGGCTCAGGGGGAATCAGAGCTTTTTGCAGTGGAGAGCTGTTTGCTTGCTTAAGACATCACCTAGAGTTGCCCAGCTGGGCTGGAGGAATGCTTTAGGTTCAGCTTAAACATGGGTTGAGTACTGGGTTGTTAACCCATAAACCAAAGAGGAATCCAGGATTGTTGTACACAGGGCTTGGAAGCTTCAGCTCCCTGATGATAGCAGCAGAGGGACAACTGAGATCCTTCTGGTTGTGTGGTCTCTTCTCACAGGCAACCAGGAGCAGAACAAGAGGACACAGTCTCAAGCTGTGCCAGAGGAAGTTTAGGCTGGAGGAGAGGAGGAAGTTGTTCCCAGAAAGAGTAATTGGCCATTGGAATGTGCTGCCCAGGGAGGTGGTGGAGTCACTGTCCCTGGAGGTGTTCAGAAAAAGGCTTGGACTTGACACTTGGAGCCATGGTTTAGTTGTCATGAGGTGTTAGGTATTAGGTAATAGGCTGGACTTGATGATCTCTGAGGTCTTTTCCGACCTGCTTGATTCTATGATTCTGTGACACTTCAGCTACAAATTTAGCCACGCCTCCACATTTCCCAACCCTCTTGAGTTCTGCTTAAATGGTGTCAGTCTGGGTATAAACAGGACGTGTTTCATGTTTATTCACGACTCTGGCTGGGGTCTCTGGCCTGAACCTGAGCCATGGCAGATAAACATCTCTGCTTTAGCCTTGTTTTTTGTTGTGCTGGTTCTGCTTAACAGCAAACAACCGTGCCTGAGAAGCCCGGGGTTGGAGGCATCAACTGTTTAATCAGCTGTAGCAAGAATGTCATTGGCTTTGTTGTTAGCCAGTCAGCTGTGAAGAGCCCGAGTTGGATATGGGTAGTTGGAAGCACTATCTGAGGAGTTTTGTCCCTGCTTTGCTCCCTCCTACTGGTCAACTGCTCAAAATAGCTGAAATATTTTTGGAAGGGAAGGACTTTGGCTGTTCTCTCCAAGGGTTGTGCTTGCAGTTCAACCAGATAATTGCAGCCAGAGTGGACAGAACCTGTTCTTCACTTGGCTCTGTTCAGAGTGTAAGACACCTGCTAGGACTGAGCTGCTTCTAACTCTGAAATTGTTTGTTTCTCAGAATGACAGAATGCCAGGGGCTGGAAGGGACCTTGAGAGATCATCTAGTCCAACCCCCCTGCCAGAGCAGGATCACCTGGAGCAGATCATACAGGAACACATCCAGGCAGATCTTGAATATCTCCAGAGGGAGACTCCACAACCCCCTGGGCAGCCTGTTGCAGTGTTCTGTCACCCTCACAGGGAAAAAAATTCTTCCTCCTGTTTCCATGGCACTTCCTATGCCTCACCTTCCACCATTGCCCCTTGTGCTGTCATTGGGCATCACCCAGCAGAGCCTGGCTCCAGCCTCTTGGCACTCACCCTGCACATCTTTATCAACATGAATGAGGTCACCCCTCAGTCTCCTCCTCTCCAAGCTAAAGAGCCCTCAGCTCCCTCAGTCTTTCCTCATAAGGAAGATGTTCCACTCCTTTAATCATCTTTGTGGCTCTGTGCTGGACTCTTTCAAGCAGTTCCCTGAGGTCCTTCTTGAACTGAGGGCCCCAGAACTGGACACAATATTCCAGATGCAGCCTCAGCAGAGCGGAGGGGAAGGAGAATCTTTCTTGACCTACTGACCACATCCCTTCTAATCCACCCCAGAATATTGTTTCTAACAACTTTTTCTCTGTTACAACAGCAGTGACTAAATTTTAACTTCTCTTTTGTTGTTGTTGTTTGAGAGTGGGATTTCTTGGTTGTGTTTGTGGCTTTTCTTAAATCTTCTCCCTAGAGACAACACCCTTGGTAGATGTTGCTTCTGAGTGTGGAGGACGCAAGATAAGGAACCGATTCCTTTCCCCAGAGCAGCAACTTTGTATCCCTGAAAGGGGAACATTGGGATGCTTCTCTCTGCCCATACCGCAGCCTGAGTAGGCTCTTTCTGCTTTTTAGGGATGCCCAGCACACATCCCACTGCCTGCACTGAACTGGGGCACTGGAATACCCTGCTCTGGGCTTGAATACTCCATAAACCACGAGAGGAGCAAACTCTGCTCTTGGGCAGATAGATTGTGGCTTAACTGAGCTGAAAAGCAATGCCCTGTGGAGAAGGACTTGGGAGTCCTGGTGGATAACAACTTCTGCATGGGTCAGCAATGTGCCCTTGTGGCCAAGAAGGCCAATGGGATCCTGGGGTGCATTAAGAGGAGTGTGTCCAGCAGATCCAGGGAGGTTCTCCTCCCCCTCTACTCTGCCCTGGTGAGACCTCACCTGGAATATTGCATCCAGTTCTGGGCTCCCCAGTTCAAGAGGGACAGGGATCTGCTGGAGAGAATCCAACAGAGGGCTACCAGGATGATTGAGGGACTGGAGCACTTCCTTGTGAGGAGAGGCTGAGAGACCTGGGGCTGCTTAATCTGGAGAGGAGAAGACTGAGAGGGGATTTAATTAGGTGTTTATAAATATCTGAGGGCTGGATGTCAACAGGGAGGGGACAGGCTCTGCTCAGTTGTGTCCTGTGATAGGACAAGGACTTCTCAGGCTATCAGGTAGTGATAGGACTAGGGGGAATGGAATGAAGCTGGAGGTGGGGAGATTCAGGCTGGACGTGAGGAGGAAGTTCTTCACCATGAGAGTGGTGAAGCCCTGGAATGGGTTGTCCAGGGAGGTGGTTGAGGCCCCATCCCTGGAGGTGTTTAAGACCAGGCTGGATGAGGCTCTGGCCAGCCTGATCTAGTGCAGGGTGTCCCTGCCCATGGCAGGGGGGGTGGATCTGGATGATCCTTGTGGCCCCTTCCAACCCTGACTGATACTATGATGCTATGATATGAACTACAGCACAGGAGGTTGCACCACAATGTGAGGAGGAACTTCTTCACTGGGAGGGTCACGGAGCACTGGAACAGACTGCCCAGAGGTTGTGGAGTCTCCTCTGCAGACTTTCAGGCTCTATCTGGATGTGTTCCTGTGCAACCTGTGCTAGATTCTCTGGTCCTGCTCTGGCAGAGGGGTTGGACTCAGTGATCTCTGGAGGTCCCTTCCAACCACTAACATCCTGTGATCCTGTGAAAACCAGCTGCTGTGGGTGATTGCTTCACACTGTACAGCAGCTGGATGTTGCAAGACCACTCAAGGTTTCAGTTGTTTTCCTGCACATTGGAATGTGTCTCTGGTCAGGGTGTTGAGTCATTTCTCCCAGGAGCAAATGGCTTCTGACTCCTGACACTGAGAGAAACATCTATACCCCAGGAGAGCATGGGGCAGCTCATGGCCAGCAGCCTCTTGGGTGCATGGAAGTTGGGTGTTGTGATGCTTGGTGTGAAGAGTGCCAGGTGTTTGATAGGAACTTAATGGATGGCCAACCTCAGAGTGCTGGGAACTATCTAGAGGGTTACATCACTCTACCACCCACAAGCTGTTCTTAGCAGCTTTTCTCAACTGTCAGCTGCCATCTCCTCTGGATTTGGACAGGCAGCAGCACTGAGGTTTGGTTTTGTACCCTGGGAGAGCGTCTCCCCTGTGAAGAGAGACTGAGAGCGCTGGGGCTGTTCACTCTGGAGAAGGCTGAGAGGGGATCTGATCAATGTCTATCAATATCTGAGGGATGGGGGCCAAGTGGAGGGGGCCAAGCTCTTTTGGGTGGTGCACAGTAATGAGACAAGGAACAGCAAGTACGAGCTTGAACACAGAAGGTTTCACCTCAACATGAGGAGAAACTTCTTTACAGTGAGGGTGATGGAGCACTGGAACAGGCAGCCCAGAGAGGTTGTGGAGTCTCCTTCTCTGGAGGCTTTCAAAACCCACCTGGATGCATTCCTGTGCTTACTAGCTTGGGTGATCCTGCTCTGGCAGGGGGGTTGATGATCTCTGGAGGTCTCTTCCAACCTCTGATGCACTGTGATACTGTGATACATCCCAGGTCACCAAATATACCAGAGAGGCACTTGAGCACCCCAGAGCCAGGCTGAGCCCTGACCATGCTAGTGTAGATACAAAGGAGCTGTTGGGTGGAAGGTGGTCTATCCCTTTTTCCATTATCACTGTCACAACTGAATCCTCCTTGAAAGCAGACCGAGGGGAGCAAACCACAGACTCCTTTTAAATTGTTCCCAGTATCGCTGTCTCCATGGCATGGGGTTTGAAATGGCAGCCCAGGAAATGAAGGATCCTTCTTTTCTCCCTCTCACCCTCAGCAGCCTTCTTTCCAGCTTTCAGTTCCAATTCCAGGGGAAAAAAAAGAAAGAGAAAGAAGTGACCCCCCCAGAACTGATAAACATCTGATCATGTTGCATAACTCCTGCCCTCAGCACATTTTCTCTGCTCCCAAGCCAGACAGGTTTTTCCTTCTGACTTTACAGCTCCAGCACAGAAATCTCCATCTCCTGTTTTCTGAAGCCTGCAGCTGTTTGTTTGTGTAGCTTTCCAGTTGCTCTTGGTCCCACCACGCTGGGATGTCCTGAAGACACTGGAGAGAGAACAAATGCTGGCTGTATGCTGGGACCTGGAGGTGGTGGGTGGTCTGGTGGGGGGTGGGGGGGAAGCATGGCCAGCTAGAGCTGGCTGTGCTGTGCCTTAGCCCTCCACACAGGCTCAGGCAGCAAACATCCTGCAAAAGCCATAAATGTGTTTTCATTTCATGTGCAGTCTCAGGCTCCAGGTAAAATCTGTGCTCCAAAACAGTGGATGAGGAGCTCAGCATGAGCCAGCAGTGTGCACTTGCAGCTCAGAAAGCCAATGAGATCCTGGCCTCCATCAGGAGAAGTGTGGCCAGCAGGTCGAGGGAGGTGATTCTCCACCTCTACTCCACTCTGCTGAGACCCCACTGTGTCCAGTTCTGGAGCCCCTAGTACAGGAAGGATCTGGAGGTGCTGGAAGGTGTCCAGAAAAGGGCCATGAGGATGATCAGAGGGCTGGAGCTCCTCTGCTATGGAGACAGACTGAGGGAGTTGGGGCTGTTCAGTCTGGAGAAGAGAAGGCTCTGAGGAGACCTTCTTGTGGCCTTCCAGTATCTGAAGGGGTCTACAAGAAAGCTGGGGAGGGACTTTGTAGGATGTTAGGGAGTGATAGGACTGGGGGAAATGGAATAAAACTAGAAATAGGTGGATTCAGCTTGGATATTAGGAAGAAGTTCTTCCCCATGAGGGTGGTGAGACACTGGCACAGGTTGCCCAGGGAGGTGGTGGAAGCCTCTTCTCTGGAAGTTTTAAGACCAAGCTGGATGTGGCTGTGAACAACCTGATGCAGTGTGAGGTGTCCTTCACAGGCTGCTCCCTGATTCCAAGGCAGACACAGCTTGGGGGGGGGATCAAATTTTCCACTGGAATATGCTCAAGCAGCCCCCAGAGCCCCAGGGAAGGGAATGGCCTTTTCATGTGAAGGAAGTGAGAGAGGCTGGCTTGGTTGACCTTGCAAAAAGGAGGCTGAGAAAGTATCACAGCACTGATACTTTCTCGCTCCCTTCCCCTCCTCCTCGCTCCCTTCCCCTCCTCCTCGCTCCCTTCCCCTCCTCCTCCTCGCTCCCTTCCCCCTCCTCCTCGCTCCCTTCCCCTCCTCCTCCTCGCTCCCTTCCCCCCTCCTCGCTCCCTTCCCCTCCTCCTCGCTCCCTTCCTCCTCCTCGCTCCCTTCCCCTCCTCCTCGCTCCCTTCCCCTCCTCCTCGCTCCCTTCCCCTCCTCCTCGCTCCCTTCCCCTCCTCCTCGCTCCCTTCCCCTCCTCCTCGCTCCCTTCCCCTCCTCCTCGCTCCTTCCCCTCCTCCTCGCTCCCTCCCCTCCTCCTCGCTCCCTTCCCCTCCTCCTCGCTCCCTTCCCCTCCTCCTCGCTCCCTTCCCCTCCTCCTCGCTCCCTTCCCTCCTCCTCGCTCCCTTCCCCCCCTCCCCGCTCCCTTCCCCTCCCTCTTCTTCTTTCTCCCTTCATCTTTGTCATCATCTTCTTCTGTCCCCTTCCGCTCCCTGCCAGTTCCTTCCCTCAGTTTTCACCTCCCAAGGCCACAGCTTGGTCGTGATTATCGCTCCTCACACCTGACTCAGCAGAACTCGTGCTGTCCTGATAGGAAGTCCGTTGGCCTCAGCTCTTTTCTAGGCACCCATCATCTCGATCGTTCCCCTGCTCTCACCCCGACAGTAACCTTAGAGCTGGTTGGGTTTTTTGGCCTGCTTCTTTGTTGTTGTTTTCCCCCCCCCCCCCTTCTAATTGTTTTTGTCACGGTGGTAGCAGTGTTTTGTGTGCCAGAAACATATCCCCAGGGCAACCCTGATGACAAACCCCAGGAGCTAGAGTTTTGCAAGTCATTATTAGTCACTTGCCAAACACGGGGAGGCAGCTCGGGCTGGAAGTACCTTACCCAGACCGATGCCCAGGAAAGCAACAGCTGGGGGGGGGTGCCAGGGGCTTCCTTCTTCCCACATGGATGTGAAGGACTTTCACTGAGGGTGGTCAGAATGACTCATGTCCTGCCAGGAGAGAGCTGGGACCCATTTCTTGGAAGCAGCAGGGGAAGGTGGGGGGAGGCAAAGCCTGATTCACAATGTTTAACTTCTCTTGGAAAAGTGCTTTTGAAAGCTCTCTGTGCAGTCAGGTCGGATACAGCAGCTGGCTAGTGCCTGAGCTGTTCATGTTTCCCTCCGAGAAGGACACTGGGGTGCTGGAGTGTGTCCAGAGAAGGGCAATGAAGCTGGTGAAGGGTTTGGAGAACAATTCTGGTGCAGAGCAGCTGTGGAAGTGGGGGTGTTCAGTCTGGAGAAGCTGGTGAAGGGTCTGGAGAACAATTCTGGTGCAGAGCAGCTGAGGGAAGTGGGGGTGTTCAGTCTGGAGAAGCTGGTGAAGGGTCTGGAGAACAATTCTGGTGCAGAGCAGCTGAGGGAAGTGGGGGTGTTCAGTCTGGAGAAGCTGGTGAAGGGTCTGGAGAACAATTCTGGTGCAGAGCAGCTGAGGGAAAGTGGGGGTGTTTAGTCTGGAGAAGAGGAGGCTGAGGGGAGACCTGATGGTTCTTTACAACTCCCTGAATGGGGGTTGGAGTGAGGTGGAGGTTGGTCTCTTCTCCCAAGTAACAAGTTCTTTAGGAGGGTGGTGGAACACTGGAACAGGTTGCCCAGGGAGGTGGTCAAGGCCTCATGCCTGGAGATATTCAAGGTGAGGCTCAACAGGGCTGTGAGCAACCTGACCTAGTTGAGGATGTCCCTGCTGACTGCAGCGGGGTCAGACTGGATGACCTTTGGAGTTTCCTTCTGGCCTGGACCATTCTATGATTCTGTGATTCTAAGTGACAGGATGAGAGGAAATGGCCTCAAGTTGTACCAGGGGAGGTTTAAGTTGGACAGTAGGAAAATTGTCTTTGCTGAAAGACTGGTCAGGCATTGGAACAGGTTGCCCTGGGAAATGGTGGGGTCACTATCCCTGGAGGTGTTCAAACAAATACCTACACAGACATGGCCCTTCAGGAAATGAGGAGAAACTTCTTTACAATAAGGGTGATGGAGCACTAGAGAAGGCTGCCCAGGGAGGTTGTGGAGCCTCCTTCTCTGGACACATTCAAAACCTGCCTGGATGCATCCCTGTGTGCACTACCCTGGGTGATCCTGCTTTGGTAGACTGGATGGTCTCTGGAGGTCCCTTCCAACATAAAATGATCTGTGATTCTGTGAAATGTTGTGATTCTCCTGATGGTATTGGGATCTTAGAGATCTTCTCCAACCTTACTGATTCTATGATTCTGACTTGTTTCTCATATCTGTTCTTTTCAAACCTCAGGATGGAGATTTCCCCATCCCTCCCTATCTCCTCACGTGATACTATGGCTCAGACACCCCCTCAGCTCCGTCCTTTATGATGTCCTCCTCTCTCTTGCTGCCCTGGCTTCATCCCACACTGTTTCTGGCAGCAGCTCTCTGCTGAGCACCACAGGCAGTGTGGCAGGCTGGTTGGAGTAACCCTCAGTTCTCCTATTTCAGCTCCATTTTTACTGCACCACAACCCTTTTCCCTTCTCCATGTTCTGGCTGTTTGTGGCTGGAAAATATCTGAGGCTCTTTTCCCCATTAAAAAGTCTGGCTGGGATAATTTTGACAGTTCTCATCTTACCTCTCCTCTCCCCAGCCTCGAAGATGCTTCCTTAGTTGCTTTTGTGTCCCTTTTTGCACGACCCACAGAATCGCCAATGTTGGAAGAGACCTCAAAGATCATCGAGTCCAACCTGTCAGCACAGACCTCATGGCTAAACCATGGCACCAAGTGCCACGTCCAATCCCCTCTTGAGCACCTCCAGGGATGGTGACTCCACCACCTCCCCAGGCAGCACATTCCAATGATGAATGACTCTCTGCGTGAAGAACTTACTCCTCACCTCCAGCCTAAACTTCCCCTGGTGCAGCTTGAGACTGTGTCCTCTTGTTCTGGTGCTGGTTGCCTGGGAGAAGAGACCAACCCCCACCTGGCTACAACCTCCCTTCAGGTAGTTGTAGAGAGCAAGAAGGTCTCCCTTGAGCCTCCTCTTCTCCAGGCTAAGCAACCCCAGCTCCCTCAGCCTCTCCTCACAGGGCTGTGCTCCAGACCTCTCCCCAGCCTCGTTGCCCTTCTCTGGACACATTCAAGAGTCTCAATGTCCTTCTTAAACTGAGGGGCCCAGAACTGGACACAGGACTCAAGGTGTGGCCTAACCAGACTCCTACTCCTTTGCAACCTGGAGGTGTCCATGTAGGTTGATGAGGAGTCTTTCCTCTTTTGCTGGAGAGATACACTGGAAGGCTTTTGTATTTTATTATTATCCTTTTTGGTGTGTTTCCTAATTGAAATTTCAACCTCCTTCATCCCAGCAGTCACTGAGCCCTTCAGTCCCCTTGACTACTGCAGCTCTACTTCTTTTTTTGATATTGAAAGCAGTGGAATCATCATGGAATCACAGAAAGGCTCAGGTTGGAAGAGAGCTCAGAGGTCATCTGCTCCAACCTCCCCACCATGGCCAGGAACAGATCTCAACCAGACTCAGCTGCTCAAGGCCTCACCCAACCTGGCATTCAACACTGCCCTCCCTGGGCAGCCTATTCCAGAGTCTCACCACCCTCCTACTGAAGAACTTCTTCCTAAGCTCCAGTCTAACCCTGCTCTCCCTCAGCTTCAAACTATTCCCCCTTGTCCTGTCTCTAGACACCCTGATGGAAAGTCCCTCTGCAGCCTTCCTGTGGGATCCCTTCAGGTACTGGAAGGCAACTCTAAGGTCCCCCTAGAGTCTTCTTCTCTCCAGGCTGAAGGAATGTTACAGGAAGGGTGGAGAGGGACTTTTCTTGGAGTCAGCTTGTGATCACTCAGTCTAAGGCCATTTGCTATGACTTAGAAAGCACTCATTGAGTTCTTAACCCAAACCAGGTCACAAACAATGACTAGTGAGGAAGCCTGTCCTGGAATAACTGGGCTCCCCAAGGCAGTAGAGTGATTTCCCCAATTTCCCCCAGGAAATCTCCATCCAGACTACAATTCCCAGTAGCTTCTCTAACACCACAAAGAGATCATCGCTGAGGTCGAGCCTTGGTCAGATATTCAATGTCACTGCATCACATCTCAACCTCATTCTGTCCTCAGATGTTGACTGGTGGCTGGTAGGTCTCATTCTTTGCATCAGCAATGCAGTAGTGGCTTGTGATTCAGCAGAGACCACCATACCATAGCTCTTGCTCTGCAGAAACTCTGCTGCAGAGTCTGGAACAACTCAGAATACAGAATTAACCAGGTTGGAAAAGACCTTTGAGATCATCCAGTCTGACCTGTCACCCAACACCATCTCATCAACTAAACCAAGGCACCAAGTGCCTCATGCAGGCACCTAATAGTTTTAAGGACTTTTGTGGTCATGGCTGGGGAATGTGTCTCTTCAAGTGCAATGTGTCTGCCATCCCTGAAGGCCCTGAGGGAATTTCATAGACTTATCACAGAGACATTCAGCTTGGAAAAGACCCTCAGGATCACTAAGTCCAACCCAGAACCCTACTCTACAAGGTTCACCCCTAAACCACAGGCCCAAGCACCACATCTAAACCATCTTTAAACACATCCAGAGTTGGGGACTCAGCCACCTCCCTGGGCAGCACATTCCAATGCCTGACCACTCTTGATGGGAAAAATGTTTCCTAATGCCAGTCTAAACCTACCCAGTCACAGCTTGAGGCTGTTCCCTCTTGTTCTATCACCTGTGAGAAGAGACCAGCACCAGCCTCTCCACAATGTCTTTTCAGGTAGTTGTAGAGAGCCATGAGGTCTCCCCTCAGCCTTCTCTTTTTCAAACTGACCATCCCCAGCTCCTTCAGTTAATATTCACAAGGTTTCTTCTCCAGGCCCTTCCCCAGCTTCCTCGCCCTCCTCTGCACTGGCTCCAGCACCTCCACATCTCTCCTGTACTGAGGTGCCCAAAACTGGACTCAATACTCAAAAGGTGTGACCTCACCAGAGCTGAGTACAAGGGGACAATCCCTTCCCTTCTCCTGCTGGACACTACATTTCTAATCCCAGCCAGGGTGCCATTGGCTCTCTTGGCCAGCTGGTTGCTGCTATTCAGCTGCTTGTCTGTTAGCACCCTCTGGTCCCTTTCTGCCAGGCAGCTTTCCAGCCACACTGCCCCAAGCCTGTAGTGTTGCTTGGGTTGTTGTGACCCAAGCACAGGACCTGGCACTTGGCCTTGATGAAGCTCATCCTGTTAACGTTGGCCACGGATCCAATCTATCCAAGTCTCCCTGCAGAGCCTCCCTACTCTAATTTATTTGGCTTTTTAAACCCTCTCCTGCTGGGAGGACTTTAGTATGAGCTGATGGATGGCTCTGCTCCATCTGCCCTTCTGTGGGAGCCTGCCTTCTTGTTCAGACCTCTCTGAAACTGCCTTTTCTCCTCTGCCATTTGGTGTTTCTTCTACCAGGATTTTTGCCAGCTTGGTTTGAAGTGAAAGTGAAGTTTACATGTATTATGCTGTTCATAGCAGGCATTTCTCCTTTAGCTGCAAGTGCTCCACCAGGGGTGGTCCTGCCTACACTTCAAGTCACCATTTAATCTCCCCCTGACCAGGGATCACCACCACCTTCCACTGAGTGCTGCATAGGGAGCTTCAGCTTGGCTTTGCTTGATGGCCAAGGGCCCAGCTAACCTGCTCATCTCCAAGTTCTCCTTTCAAATAAATAAAACTCTGTGTTTCCAACCTGGGGAGGTGGGGGGTGGGGGGAGGGGTGGGAAGCCCCAACCCAACACCCCAAAAGCCCCAAAAGGCTGTGATTTCATCAGGTATGAGAAATTCCTCTGGGGACGGAGATTTGGCCCTCTCCTGCCAGCCTAATGAGTGAACAGCCCCAGAGAGACCTCAGATTTGGGTGATCTCCAGAGCTCAGCTAGAATGAATTCTCTCACTTCAATCAGATCACAGAATTATTGAGGCTGCAAAAGACCTCTGAGATCATCCAGCCCAGCTTAGATGTGTCCTGACACCCACCCCTGCTGTGTGGGTTTTCTTCCTGTTGCTGTCCTGCTTGCAGTGGGCAGGGAACTCAGAGAAAGGGTGGGAAAAAATTGCCTTCCTGGGCTGCTGTCATTAAATGTATACTCTGGGAACTGCCTTTTTGGCAGAGGTTTGGAGAACTCATCTATTTCTCTGTGTTGTGTCTTGGAAATGCATCAAGATGGAAGCAATCAAAGAGCTGGGTTGCTATCAGGGATGCTGTTTGGGGAACCCTTGCTCTCCTCTTTCTTTTCCATAGATTTATCTAGGGGGGTGGTGGTGGTGGGGGTGGTTTTGTTCTGGCTGCTTTTCTCTTGCACAGGCAGTAAAGCTAAATTGCTGTAGGGTTTGGAGATTGTAGCCCAGCTTCACTTACAAAAGAAGTCAGGACTTGAGCAAATGCCACTAATGGAGGTGGAAAGGCTCCCATGACTTTGAGAAGTTGTTCCTCATGTGTTGAAGAACATCCAAGGAACATTTTATTTTATGATGGCTTTCAGATTTAAGGAAATGATTCTTTGAAGCAGAAGAGTGGATGCATACTGGCTGGCACTTCTATAGGTTGGACTTGATGATCTCTGAGGTCTTTTCCAACCTGGTTCATTCTGTGTTAGAGGACACAGTCTCAAGCTGTGCCAGGGGAGGTTTAGGCTGGAGGTGAGGAGAAAGTTCTTCACAGAGAGAGTTGTTAGGCATTGGAATGTGCTGCCCAGGGAGGTGGTGGAGTCACCGTCCCTGGAGGTGTTCAAGAGGGGATTGGACGTGGCACTTGGTGCCATGGTCTAGTAGCCATGAGGTCTTGGGTGGCAGGTTGGACTTGATGATCTTGGAGGTCTTTTCCAACCTTGCTGATTTTATGATTTGTTCAATTCCTGTTCTGTCACAGCCCCACTATTTGACTTTGGGTTGGGCACTGCTGAGGGTCCTCAGCAGCAGCATGGAAATGTGCTTTGTCCTTCTGTTGTCATTCTAGGCTTGGCAATCATCTTAAATTCTACTTTTAAACAAAATAATTATTCAGTCACTTTGAAATGTAGAGAAAATTGACTTGGGCATGAGATCTCCTCTGCATATCAAGCTGCTGCTGGGTAGGTTTAGACTGGACATTAGGAAGAATTTTTTATGGCAAGAGTGTTCAGGGATTGGAATGTGCTGCCCAGGGAGGTGGTGGAGTGCCCAAGCCTGGATATGTTTAAAGGTGGTTTGGATGTGGTGCTTGGGGCTGTGGTGATCCTGAGGGTCTTTTCCAACATGAATGTTTCTAGGATTCTGTGAGATATCCCTCTGATAGAGAGAGGTGATTCTGCCACTTTGCTCTGGTGAGACCTCACCTGGAGTGCTGTGTCCAGATCTGGAGCCCTCAATGCAGGAAGGACATGGAGCTGACGGAGCAGGTCCAGAGGGGGCCATGAAAATGATCAAGGGGTTGGAGAACCTCTGCTGTGAGGACAGGCTGAGGGAGCTGGGGGTGTTCAGCTTGGAGAAGAGGAGGCTCCAGGCAGACCTAACAGCAGCCTGCCAGTACCTGCAGGGGGCTACAAGAAGGCTGCAGAGGGACTGTTTGCAAAGGCCTGCAGTCATAGGATGAGGGGCAATGGTTTGAAATGAGGGAAGAACAGACTTATATTGGATGTTGTGAGGAAGTTTTTACCATGAGAGTGGTGGAACACTGGGAATAGGTTGCCCAGGGAGGTAGTTGAGACCCCATTGATGTTGTTCAAGGTGGGGTTCAACAAAGCTCTCTGCAACCTGATCTGGTTGGGATGACTGCAGAGGGGGTTGGACTGGATGAGCTTTGGAAGTCCCTTCCAGCCCAAACCATTCTGAGATTCTATGGTATAACAAGATACAATGGTTGTAAGCAAGGTGCAGACAGTCTGGGTTAGCAACGTAATTACAGTGCAAGTGGTTAACCATAAGATACCTTAGAAATATTTGCTTTATGGGTGGGACATGTAGGATTCTCCATCACTAGAAGCCAAGTTGAGCTGCTCAGCATGACTGTAAGACACCCCAGGGACCAGGTAGAGAAACTGGTTGAGGATAAAGGTCATGCCTGGGTTGAGCTGGAGATGACAGAAGAGAGTCATTAAAGCCCACCTCATTCTTGGCATCACAGATTTGCTTTAAGGAGGTAATTCCAGACAATAGACCCTTTAGATCTCAGTCCTTGTATAGGTGACAGGTGAGTTCATCTGCAGGGGACTTTAACCCCCAGAGACTTCTGCAGTTTTGGGTTGAAAATGCAGTTGTGGTGTTCGTAGCTGGAGCTGACCGGGCTCGTTGGCATTAGTGTGAGCCTGCAAGAGACGGTCTGGGGAAATTCTGCCACTGCGTCTGATCAGCTGCATGGGATGGCAGCTGGGCAGGAGTTACAGGAGGTGGAAATCACAGAATCACAGCCAGGGGCTGGAAGGGACCTTGAGAGATCATCCAGTCCACCCCCCATGCCAGAGCAGGATCACCTAAAGCAGGTCAACAGGAACACATCCAGGTGGCTTTTGAATATCTCCAGAGAGAAAAGAGACTCCACAGCCCCCTGGGCAGCCTGTTCCAGTGTTCTGTCACCCTCACAGGGAAAACGTTTTTCCTCCTGTTTCCATGGAACTTCCTCTGCCTCAACTTCCACCACTGCCCCGTGTCCTGTCATTGAGCATCACCCAGCAGAGCCTGGCTCCATCCTCTGGGCACTCACCCTGCACATCTTAATCAACATGAATGAGGTCACCTCTCAGGCTCCTCCTCTCCAAGCTACAGAGCCCTCAGCTCCCTCAGTCTCTCCTCATAAGGAAGATGTTCCACTGCCTTCATCATTTTTGTGGCTCTGTGCTGGACTCTTTCAAGCAGTTCCCTGAGGTCCTTCCTGAAGTGAGGGGCCCAGAACTGGACACAATATTCCAGATGCAGTCTCAGCAGGGCAGAGAAGAAGGGGATGAGAACCTCTCTTGACCTACTAACCACAGCCCTTCTAATGTACCCCAGAATAGCATTGGCCTTCTTGACCACCAGAGCTGAATGCTGGCTCATGGTCAACCTCCCATCCATTAGGACCTGGAGGTCCTTTTCCCCTTCAGTTCTCTCCAACAGGTCAGTCCCCAGCCTGTATTGCTCCATGGGGTTGTTCTTTCCCAGGTAGATGAGATGCTTGGTGCAGGTAACAGCAAACCTCCTGCTTGTCTGTTCCAGCTGTCAGGATGCAAAGATTAGGCCAGGGACTTCTTGGTGGCTCCGTCCCTGAAAGAGGGATGCCCCAGCACGCTGATGAGGAGATCTGGGGTTCTTAGGCTCTGGCAATATCAAGATGCTTCCAAGGGGGTGCAGAGCTGTGTGGCTCGGCAGATCCTGTGCAGGAGTGATGCCATCTTTTCCTGCCACTTCTTTCTGGTGCCTGTCACTCACAGGCTGTGTCTTCTCATCAGGTGGGATGGATAGTACATCCCCACTCCTCCTTTAGCCCTGTGCAGTAGGCACAGGATGTGCTGTTTTGGAAGAGAGATATCATCAAGGAGAAAGGTCAGCAGAAAGGACAGTGCTGGGTGGATCTGCAGGTGGTTTCCCTCACTGCCCATGAGAGTCCTTCTTCAGCAGCTCTTTGCCCTTCCTGCAAACAGAGCCTAGTGAGGAGACCCTCCTCTACACTCAGCGCTCAAGCCTTGGTCCTTCTGACATGCAGGGGGTCCAGTGCTTCTGGAGAGCTTTATTTGTTTATTTATTTACAAACCAAACTCAAGTTTGCAGCAAGCCAGAGTGGGTTTTTTGTGTGCACACAAGAACTGGAGCTCAGGCTAATGGGAGCAGCGAAGCTTCGAACTTCAAGCTCGGCTTTGTTGCCCACGAAGCCAGCAAACGTTCGGTTCTCCTGCTTGCTGGGGAGGGAGGAAAGAGAGGAATTTCAAAACTTCATTCCTCCAGTTTGCCTCTCCCTCAAATATGCTGCTCTTCCTTCAATTTCTCCTCTGGTCTCCAGCCCAAGCCAAGTTTTCATAACTCCTCTTTCCCCCCCCCCCCCCCCCTCCGCCCTCTGGTTTGAATTACCGCAGCGTCTGTCACTTGGAGCTGACGTTCTGGGTAAACTCTCCTAACACGGGGAACATCTTGCTTTCTAAATCACTTGAAGTGATAATCAAATTTAGAGCAGGATGATTTAGAGCCCAGGAAAGTTTGGAGAGTGTGTTTGCTTTAGCAGGGTTTCTTTTAAGCACACCAAGTGTCCGTCCTGCTGACTATCCCCCGTGAGGAGCTCCCGGTGGGAAGGACTCCGCAGTTTGTTTCGCTGCTTGATTCCCACTTCTGCTGTAATCCAGTGGTTTGGTGGGTGCTAAAATCACAGCTTCTGTTGCTGGAGATGGACTGATGCTGAAAACTCCCCAGAGAGAAAGGAGCTTTCATCCAAGTGGAAACCAGACAGCCAATTATATAGATATATGTATATTTTTTCCCCTCCCTAATAAGAACAACAACCCCTTGATGCTGCATCGTACTCCAAATTAATAATGAGTTAAATAATAACAACAGCAGCAGCTGGTGGAAAGTGAAAGAATACCAGGAAATAGCTCCTCAGGCATCCTATGGCTGGCTTGTGGACTTCGTTGCTGCAGGGGATGGTGGTGATGACTGCTGCTGTACGAACACCATGGCCCTGGCTCAAGAATAACTGCTGCTTATCTGCAGAGGAAATCTCCGAGGGAGCTTTCTGGAAGAGCTTGGTGGTAGCAGTAAGGTGGGATAAGAATGACTCCATGCCTTGCTGTGCAGGCAGGGTGACTGCTCACCACGGCTAGGAAACCCTCTCAAGGATCCTGGGAAGCCAGGCTAGCCTAAAATAGATAACTTGGGACTAGCTGTTCCTGGAATCATAATGCTTAATCTGCCATGCTTCCTCAGTTCCCCTGAGCCCCCCTCTACTCCTTCCAATTAATGGTCAGCTGAGCAGAAACGGGGTTGTGTGTGCAGCAGCTGTCAGCTTTCCATTGCACAATCACTTGTCAGCTCATCTGATTCTGCAGGGGGAAAAAAGCAAAACCCCACTTCTTTCCCAGCCTGATTTTGGATCTTAATTAATGCCTATGCAGTCAGTGCTGTGTGGTGCCATGGAAAAGCAGTTTGTGAGCTCAACAAGCAGCAGGGGGAGGGTGGGCAGCTTGTCCCCAGCCTGAGATTTCCATCTTGACATTGACAGATGCTGCCTCAGGCAGCTCTAATTAGGTGCAAGATTGTGTGAGGATCTGAGCAAAATTTATTCAGTTCTTCTGCCCTGTCTTGACACCAGCAAGGTTTTCTCCAGAGCCCTGCACATTCATTTTGGCATTAAATTTCCTTTATGGGTTTGTAAGTTTTGTTCCTTGTAATACACTTGGCCTGTGCCCTTTTTTTTGCCACCGATGCCCATAATATGCTTCATTCTTAAGGCCAGTTGGAAAAGCTGGGATCTTTCTAGTTGTTTTCTTTCCACAGTGCAGGCTGGAAATGACACAAGGAGCTAAAAAAAAATACCACCCACCCCATGAATAAACCTCTTATCATCATGATCAGATGCAGTGTTGCCTAGGAAGGACTGTCCATAGCACAACTGGGAGAAGGTGTGAGTCATCCCTTCTTACTCCATATCTGTAAGAGGAACATCACCCCACAGCTCATAAGATGTAATTAGATGTGAAAGAGAAGATTTGAACCATTCAGGGGTTATCACTGAGATTTCATGTTGGTTTTTTGTTTTCAATAGAAATGACCTGTGATTCACTTCTCATTTCTGAGGGCTTTGCAGTTTTCCTGGAGCTAACAAGGAGCAACAAGGAACTCTTCCCTGTAAAGCAGCCAGAGCCCTCCGCTGGTCTGGACGCCTAAAGGGCAAAGGGCTTGCCAAACAGTTGTGTCCTGACACTTCACTATTGGCTGAAAATTGACATCCACACATGACTCCATACCAGCTCAGCTGGGTCTTGTACTCATTATATTGGCTCAGGAGCTGGGGCTGGGGTTACTTTGTGCAGCCACGAAGCCACACGTAGCTCGTGTGCGTGTGCGTTCAAGCTGTCTTGCTGGAGAGCTGCCATCAGCCAAAGAGATCATGTGGATCTGATGGCCAGAAGGCCAAAATGAGTCTGAGAAAATCAATTAAAAAAAGAGCTCTAGAGAGAAGCAAAAGAATCCTTCCAAATGATGGGGATCTGCTAACCCTACATTCTCGTGCATTCGGTGCAATTTCGGAACGCTCAGCCCCAGTAAAAAGAAAAGGAAAACTGCTAAGGAAGTAAAAGGATTTTGTGGTTTTCTTGTCTTCTGAAGGCAAAGTCCATTCAAGGCAGCAGAAAGCCTGCTGCTTCCATTCCCCAGGCTGTTTCCTTCTGACTGGACAATTGTCATAGTCCTGTCGTGAAGTCTCGTGATCAATAAATGAAGAGCCAAGCTGCAGCCAGCCTGTGTCTTGGGAACATGACCAGGAGGAAACACAAGGTAGAAAACCCCAGGAACACAAAATGTCCTGGTAGTTAACTCAATAAGCCAGAACAAATTGCAAAGTTTGGGAGCTTTTAGGTGAAAGCAATGCTGCCAATTCCCAGGAACTCCTCTACTTGCTGGCTGGCTCATGGTCATACCCTAGATCATAGAATCATAGAAGGGTCCAGGCCAGAAGGGACCTCCAAAGGTCAATCCAGTCCAACCCCCCTGCAGTCAGCCAGGACATCCCCAACTAGATCAGGTTGCCCAGGGCCTTGTTGAGCCTCTCCTTGAATATCTCCAGGGAAGAGACCTCAACCACCTCCCTGGGCAACCTGTTCCAGTGTTCCACCACCCTCATGGTGAAAAACTTGTTCCTAACGTCCAATCTAAATCTGCTCTTCTCTAGTTTGAAGCCATTGCCCCTTGTCCTGTCACTGCAGACCTTTGCAAACGGTCTCTCTCCATCCTTCCTGTAGTCCCCTTCAGGTCCTGGCAGGCTGCTATTAGGTCTTCCCAGAGCCTCCTCTTCTCCAGGCTGAACATCCCCAGCTCACAGCAGCCTGTCCTCACAGTAGAGCTGCTCTAAGCCCCTGATCATTTTCATGGTCCTCCTCTGGACCCTCTCCATCAGCTCCATGTCCTTCCAGTATTGAGAGCTCCAGACCTGCACACAGTACTGCAGGTGAGGTCTCAGCAGAGCAGAGCAAAGTGGCAGAATCACCTCTCTGGATCTGCTGGCAATGCTGCTTTTGATGCAGACCAGATGTCCAGATTGCTTCCTCTTTTCAAGACCTGGATATTCATGTTGACCAAATATTGGGTTTACAGCAACAGTTAAGTAGTTGTTCTTGCTCAGGACAAACAAAGAGCAGTGCTAGAGGAAGAAGTCCAGCTGAAGTTGTGTAGGCCCTTTGAATCAAGGACAGACAGAGTTTGTCTAGAGGACCCTGTGGCTGAGACCCTCACATCTGAATTCCTTTGGAAATATTAGAGTCAGGGCTTTTGCAAGAGGGCAGCTGAGCAGCTGGAGCAGTGTTTTCTGGATTTCAGATCTGTGACTCCATGATCCTCTCATTAAAAAGGTCTGATTCCTAGGTGGAGTACCTACCTCCAGCCATCATGAGATATGAAACACCTCTCTTACCAACATCAACCTAGGGCCTGGAGAACAAGATGTATGAGGAGTGGCTGAGGGAAATAAGGTAGCTTATTCTGGAGAAAAGGAGGCTGAGGGGAGACCTCATGGCTCTTTACAACTACCTGAAAGGAGGTTGGAGTGAGGTGGGGATTGGTTTCTTCTTCCTAGTACCAAGTGATAAAACAAGGGGAAATGGTCTCAAAATTGCACCAGGGGAGGCTGAGGCTGATTATTAGGAACAATTTCTTTACTGCAAGAGTGATCAGGTATTGGAATGGGTTGCCTCTGGGGGTGTTCAAAAATACCTGTAGACATGGCACTTCAGGACATGGTTTAAAGGCCATGGTGGCAGTAGCATTATAGGATGTTAGGGATTGGATGGGACCTCAGGAGATCATCAAGTCCAATCTCCTTGTCAGAGGAGGACCATAGAATCTAGCACAGGTCACACAGGAACACATCCAGATGGGTGTTGAAAGTCTCCAGAGAAGGAGACTCCACAACCTCCTCTGGGCAGCCTGTTCCAGTGCTCTGGGACCCTCCTGGTGAAGAAGTTCCTCCTCATGTTGAGGTGGAACCTCCTGTGCTATAGTTTATATCCATAGCCCCTTGTCCTATCACAGGGTGCAAGTGAGCAGAGCCTGATCTTAGAGATCTTTTGCAACTGAAACGATTCTAGGGTTCTATGATCACTACAGCTCTTAGCCAAAGTCCACTGGACTTGCAGCTCTTCACTGACTCTTGCTGGCCCTGGGCTGGTGCCTTTCTACCCAGAAAAAGCTGTCTTGACAATTTCTTTTGTATGGAGGCTTGGGTTTAGCTGCCACTTTACATATTGAACATGACTGAGGTTTTGGTAATTGTTCCAACGGTGAAAAGCAGAAGGAAATTCAACTCAGCCGAACAATCGCTCTCGTCTGATGATCTGGGTTTGATTACAGCCCTTTGTAGATGCCTGAAAAAAGTCAGTTCATCCCCTGCTCTTCAGAGGCACAGCCCATAAAATGCATTTAGTGTCCCACTGAGCCTTGCTCACGTTGAATTCTCTGTTTATTTTTGGTCACAGAGGCGGTGGGAAACTGCGTAAACAAAGCTGCCGGGCGCGCGTACGCTGCCGAGAGACTGCCAGGCAAACGGTGCCAAGCTGGGTAAGCCTATTGTAAACACCACGTCTAGACAAAATGATCCTGTGACAGAAGCCAGCTCTGATGTCAAAGGAGATCAAATGTTGATAAAATTGCTAGAACCAGGAAGCCAAGGGGAAGGGAGTGTGGTGTGTGTGTGTGTTAGGCTCGGGAGAGCGGCTCACGGTGATGTTTTCACCATGGAGTTTTTGACCTAATCTATGACTTCTGCTCTGGTGAGACCTCACCTGCAGTACTGTGTGCAGGTCTGGAGCCCTCGATACAGGAAGGACATGGAGCTGATAGAGAAGGTCCAGAGGAGGGCCATGAAAATGATCAGGGGGTTGGAGCACCTCTGCTACGAGGACAGGCTGAGGGAGCTGGGGCTGTTCAGCCTGGAGAAGAGGAGGCTCCAGGCAGACCTAATAGCAGCCTGCCAATACCTGAAGGGGCTACAGGGAGGATGGAGAGAGACTGTTTGCAAAGGTCTGGAGTGACAGGACAAGGGGCAATGGCTTCAAACTAGAGAAGAGCAGATTTAGATTGGAAATCAGGAGGAAGTTCTTTACTATGAGGGTGGTGGAACACTGGAACAGGTTGCTCAGGGAGGTGGTTGAGGTCCCTTCCCTGGCGATATTCAAGGTGAGGCTCAACAAGGCCCTGGGCCTGGGGATGTCCCTGCTGACTAGGGGGGGGTCAGACTGGATGACCTTTGGAGGTCTCTTCTGGCCTGGACCATTCTGTGATTCTATGATTCTGTCTTTCAGACTTCCTAACTCTGCATCCAGCATCAGTTAGCAGGTCTGAAAAGCCTTTGCCTTTGTTGCTCCCTAGATGCTTTTCTGGACTGCAGGGTATGAAGCCCATCTTGCAGCTCTGGGTGAAAGCTCAGTACCCTAACATGTCCTCCATGATGTTCCCTGTGTATGGTCCCAGGGATAGATCACAGAATCACAGAATCAAGCAGGTTGGAAGAGACCTCCTCCAAGATCATCAACTCCAACTGATCACCCAACCCTATCTGATCAACCAGACCATGGCACTAAGTGCCTCATCCAGGCTTTTCTTAAACACCTCCAGGGACCTCGACCCCACCCCTCCCTGGGCAGCCCATTCCAATGGCCAATCTCTCTTTCTGGGAAGAGCTTCTTTCTAAGATCAAGCCTAAACCTCCCCTGCACAGCTTGAGACAGATAACTCACCTGGTCTCCAAATTCCCTTTTTGTGTTTGTTACCTCCCATAACGGTTCCATGCGCTGCAGGATCTCTGCAGCACAGAGTCACTGTCCCTGGAAGTGTTTAGGAAGAGACTGGATGGGGTGCTTGGTGCCATGGTTTATTTGATTAGGTGGTGTTGGGTGGTAGGCTGGACTCGATGATCTCAAAGGTTCTTTCCAACTTGGTTAACTCTGTGATTCTGTACCAGGTGGCATTACCTTCTGTACTACAGATACTCTCAAGTGGGTAATGTGGAGATGGCTGTGGGCAATGCAACAGAGAAAATGGCTCAGAAGCTTCTAAACCTTTATTTGCATTTCCAAGCAGGGCTTCAAGGTAAAGAATTGTCTAAGTCCAGCAGCTGAGCAACCCTTACCATCTGGAAATAGCCTCCCAGCAGAACTGCAACAATGAAATAAAGCAGGATCTCCATCTTATCTGTGCATGCTTAGCTTTGCCACTAAAGCAGTGGTGTGGCTTCTTGAGGCTGTGCTAATGTTGCACATCATGAAAGCCTTCTATTCTTCATGCCTTATCTGAGACCTGTATCATATTTTCCACTCACCCATTGTGCCGACCGGTCTGGTTGCAAGAGCGCTTGATCAGGTCTCAATTTGGCTTGGAGCTGTCCTGCCAACATCTGCACACTGTTTCAGAAGGGAAACTGTTAAGCTGATTTCTGGAATACAGCAGCAAAGGTTCCTCTAAGAGAAGAAAGCAAACTAACAGCAAAAAAAGTTAGGCGTGGGGACTGATTTTGAGTTCAGAGCAGTGTGTGACTTACTACACAGGTAAAGGTCAGTGGCATAATAAGCACCATGAAAGAGAAAATCTGTGTGTTTCCTGTGGTGGGACAGGTGTCCCCCAGCCTGTGTCCTCCACTGCCTGCTCTGGTCAATGTCTAGGATTCAGGGCAACCTGATCTGGTTGAGGATGCCCCTGGGTACTGCAGAGGGGTTGGACTAGATGACCTTTGAAGGCCCCTTCCAACCCAGAACGTTAGATGATTCTATGGTTCTGTGATTCTATGATGTTATGAGTGGCTGGAGAGCTGCCAAACAGAAAGGGACCTGGGGGTACTGATTGACAGCTGGCTGAACATGAGCCAGCAGTGTGCCCAGGTGGCCAAGAAGGCCAATGGCATCCTGGTCTGCATCAGGAACAGTGTGGCCAGCAGGAGCAGGGAAGTCATTCTGCCCCTGTACTCAGCACTGGTTAGGCCACACCTTGAGTCCTGTGTCCAGTTCTGGGCCCCTCAGTTTAAGAAGGACTTTGAGACACTTGAGCGTGTCCAGAGAAGGGCAATGAGGCTGGGGAGAGGCCTTGAGCACAAGCCCTGCAAGGAGAGGCTGAGGGAGCTGGGGTTGTTGAGCCTGGAGAAGAGGAGGCTCAGGGGAGACCTCATTGCTCTCTACAACTACCTGATGGGAGGTTGTAGCCAGGTGTGGGTTGGTCTCTCCTCCCAGGCAACCAGCAGCAGAACAAGAGGACACAGTCTCATGCTGTGCCAGGGGAAGTTTAGGCTGGAGATGAGGAAAAAGTTCTTCACTGAGAGAGTTGTTAGCTATTGGAATGTGCTGCCCAGGGAGGTGGTGGAGTCACCATCCCTGGAGGTGTTCAAGAGGGGATTGGACATGGCACTTGGTGCCATGGTTTAGTAGCCATGAGGTCTGTAGTGACAGGTTGGACTTGATGATCTTTGAGGTCTTTTCCAACTTTATTGATTCTATGATTCTTTGATTCCGTGAGTCTATGATTCTGTGACTAGCGGCAAACCTCTCCTGGAAGATGATCTTCATTGCTTCCAGTCAGGCAGTTGTTTTGTCTGCTGGGTGCTTCGTCTCTAGCTCCTTTGCCAATGATTTTTTAGTGAACATGTGGTACTGAACTGTGGCATTGATGCTTCAGGAGATCACAGGATCACAGGACATTAGGAGTTGGAAGGGACCTCAGGAGATCACCGAGTCCAACTCACCTGCCAGAGCAGGACCAGAGAACCTAGCACAGGTTGCACAGGAACACATCCAGATATGGCTTGAAAGTCTCCAGAGAAGATCTGCTACAAGGAACCAACAGGAAAGTCACAGTCCTGTCTTTAGTAGCGCAGCTCTGGCCCTCCCAGTACCTCTCCTGGGCACAAGATATTTGAAGTTGAGGTGTGCCCCTGCTGGCTGTGCCCCTCCTTCCATCCTCCCTCAGCCCTCACTGGGGAAAGCTCTGGGGAAGATGCTCTTTCGCATTTCCCCCATCTGTCCCTTAAAGGCACAGAAAAGGCCTGGAACGAGGGAAGTCATATAATCTATGTTTTGGATTGTGCTTAAAAGCAGAGTAACCCCCTCTCCTTTTTTTTTTTTTTCTTCTTTTTTTTTTTCCTGTTGATGGGATTTCCTTTGTTTTACTGAGCAGCTGCAGGCTGCAAGGTCCCAGATTTGTCATTCTGGACTGCAGCAGCAGCCTGCTCTGTCACAGCCTGTGTTGCAGAGCCTGACTGTTGTATCCCCCGGGCACTCTTGGAAATCATTGCTTGTAAAAGCACATCCTCATCTCAGCTGCACTTAGCTAGGGGACCAGCCACAGAAAAGGCCCCCTGACTTCCCAGCCTGTGAATTCTCCTTATCCTCACACATTATGCTCAGCCTTCATTGCCCCCAGCCCCCCAAAATAAGCTTTTCCAAGGGAGTCTTTCAATGTTTGTCTCTACTCCTTCAGTCTCATTCAAGGCTGCATGGAAGTGGCCCAACACGGAGTAGAGGAAGTGCCTCAGCGTCAAGGGCATGGTAGGTAGAGGCAGTGAGATAGAAGGAGACCTTTTCCATCTCCTCCTCCTTTCTCTGTGCACAGAGAAGCAGCAGGGCCAGACTGTGGCACTGACTGTTGACTTGGCCACAAGGCCATCATGCCACCCTGATGACTGCCATCACTCTCTGTGTTTGAGCACAGGTTATTGTTCAAACATCAAGACTCCTGAAGAACACCAAAGACAAACAATCTTTGCAACCAATGTGGCCTACAAGCCCCAGAGACTTTTCCTTTCCTCCTTCCCTCTTAAATCCTCTGTGCAAGCAAGGAGCTCATATCCATTTTTTGGCTGTTTCACCCTGTCTCAGGGTGACTGTTAGAAATCAGTGCTGAGGGAATAGGCAGTGCTTCGCAGTTTGGGGTCACTTCACTTCCAGTAAGCATCCAAACATTCCCAGCTGAGCTAGCCAGAGCTCATTTGGCCTGACAGTTTCTCACACAATTTCAGGCACGAGTTCTTCTGGCCACAGATGGAAATACCAAGAGAATAAATAGCCTGCTTGGCTGTGTTTTGGCATCTGTGCACCTGGGGCTAGCCACAACTGGAAGTTAGGAGGCAGAAAAACAGTTCTCTATGTGTCTGTCTGTCTACCTATCTATCTACCTACTACCTACCTACCTATCTATCTACCTACCTACCTATCCATCCATCCATCCATTTATCTACCTACCTATCTATCTATCTATCCATCCATCCATTTATCTATCTATCCATCCATTTACCTACCTACCTACCTACCTACCTACCTACCTACATGTCTACCTACCTACCTGTCTTACAGATGGGCTATAATGGGGTTGGGGCTGTTCAGCCTGGAGAAAGGGCTCCATATGAAAACCTTATAGCAGCCATCTTGTACCTGAAAGGGGGCCTGAAGGAAAGCTGTGCCTGTGGTGATAAGACAGGGGGAAATGGTTTTAAACTAGAGCAGAGTAGATTTAAATCAGACATTAGGAAGAAATTCTTTGCTATGAGAGTGGTGAGACACTGGAATTGGCTGCCCAGAGGAGTGTGGCCATCTCATCCCTGGAAGTTCTTAAGACCAGGCTGGATGAGGCCTTGAACAACCTGGTCTAGTGGGAGGTGTCCCTGCCTATGGCAGGGGGGGTTGGAACTAGATGATCTTCAAGGTCCCTTCTGACTGAAGCTGTTCTATGACTTTATGTATGTGTGTAAACAACTCTAAACCCTCAGAATCCTAACAAAGCTTTATTCAAAGATGGTTTGAGCTAGGTCTAAACATGGCTCTTCTTTTCTAACACAGCATACTTAGCCTGGAGAAGAGGAGGCTCAGGGGAGACCTTCTTGCTATCTACAACTGCCTGAAGGGAGGTTGTAGCCAGGAGGGTGTTGGTCTCTTCTTCCAGGCATCCAGCACCAGGACAAGAGGACACAGTCTCAAGCTGTGCCAGGGGAAGTTTAGGCTGGATGTTAGGAAGAAGTTCTTCCCAGAAAGAGCAATTGGCCATTGGAATGTGCTGCCTAGGGAGGTGGTGGAGTCACCATCATTGGAGGTGTTTAGGAAGAGACTGGATGGGGTGCTTGGTGCCATGGTTTAGTTGATTAGATGGTGTTGGATGATAGGTTGGACTTGATGATCTCAAAGGTCTCTTCCAACCTGGTCTGGTCTGGTCTGGTCTGGTCTATTCTATTCTATTCTATTCTATTCTATTCTATTCTATTCTATTCTATACACAGGGGGACGTTTAGGCTTGATCTTAGAAAGAAGTTCTTCCCAGAGAGATTGGCCATTGGAATGAGCTGCCCAGGGAGGTGGTGGAGTTGAGGTCACTGGAGGTGTTTAAGAAAAGCCTGGATGAGGCACTCAGTGCCATGGTCTGGTTGATTGGATAGGCTTGGGTGATCCGTTGGAGTTGATGATCTTGGAGGTCTCTTGCAACCTGGTTGATTCTGTGATTCTGTGACAGACATCTTAGGAGCCAGCATTTTGAATCCATTTTGAAGGAAAGAAATCCTGAGCTGTGAGAGGGCTGGGGGTTTTTATTTGTGCGTCTGTGTTTGCAAGGTTATCCACTGCTGGAAAAAGTTGATCTGCTGACAGGTCATTGCGAGAATTCCAGGCAGGGGCTTGCTGCAATATTGACACAAGGTGTTTCATTGTGCACTTTTCTGAAGGTGCAAGTATTGAAACTCCAGAAGCACACAACAGCAGCTTGCAGAAAAGCAATTCTCCTGCCTTTCATTTCTCTACTTATGAGCAATCTTTACCAGTCCTCTTTCCATTCCAGAGCACAACACTGCCCATAAAAGCCCAGAGTGTCTGCTCTGTGCAACATTTCTCCTTGTTTAATACAGGACAGGAGGAGGTGGGGGGGGGACCCCACAAAAAAAAAAGGTTGAATTTATCACAGCTGGTGGAGGAAATCTGGTTTTGCCTATTTTACCTGCCTGCTGCTGAAACCATATGTAGGATATAAGCCTCAAGGAGCATACCTGTAAAGAATTTCTGCTGTTGAGCTTTCTTGCAGGGTTTTCCTGGAGCCTGACCTTTGGCAATCAGGGCTCTTGCCTTGTTTTACAGAGCTCTAATTGTTGCTAATTTCCTGTTGATAAATGGTACAAGGTGTGGGGCTGCACTTTTGATGTTTGATTTCAGTCATTTGTCTGACTTAATAGATGTGAGGAGATCTTGCAGATCAGCGTGCTAGCAGCTCATGTAGGACAGATTTAGGCTCCAAAAAGATCTGTTTTAAGTAGGCAAAGCCATTATTCAGGATGTTGGGAAAGAGTTCTTACCTACAGCTGGAGGGAAATGCTTCTTACCCACAGCTGCTGAGCTCTGGAGGAGCCAGGGATCTTCTGATCTCAACAATTGGGCTCTGTAAGATGATTTTTTTTTCATTTATTCTTTTTTCTTCTAGTGAAACTCATGACAGATTCCCTCTTGACACAGATATCTACAGACAGATATGTCACATGTAGCTCAACAGCTTGCAGATGTCCTTCCCACAATACTTATCATAGGATCATAGAATGGTTTGGGTTGGAAAGGACCTCCAAAGGTCATCTAGTTCAACCCCACCCTGCACTGAGCAGGGACATCCTCCTTCAGATCATTCTATGCCCAGAGCTCTATCAAGCCTGACTTAAAAGCAAGAGAGGAAATCACCCCCATCCAGGCTGTTGCAGTGAAGGATGCATCTCAGGAGAACCCCACTCAGGGTCCAAACAGGTTTTCAGTCATCAGCTCTTCCTTGTCTGCTTTCAAGAGCAGCAGGAAAACAAACAGAGTGACTAAAGCACCCAGAGCCAGCAGAAAACAGCAATGAGAATGGAAACCCAACACATGGCACTGGGCTCTGTCTCAGACCATGGGATAAATAGGATTAGTAGTCATGAGGCCTTGGGCGACAGGTTGGACTTGATGATCTTTGAGGTCTTTTCCAACTTATTGATTCTATGATTCTATGATTATTTGCAGGTGTTAAGTATCCAGGGTAACAGCAGGAACTGACACTGCTAACACCAGCTGCTGGACTATAACAGGACTCAATTTCAGCCTCGGCATCCATCAGCTTCCCTGCTCTGAGCACAACCATGCTGGTACCCACTGGGAACAGGCTAAGGTGAGCAAGTGCTTTGTATCTCCAGTTTAAAATGAGTGCTGAAATAATCTCATCCCAACTCTCCTCTCACAGCACCTCAAAGGATTAGAGGAGCTCACAGAATCACTATGGTTGGAAAAGACTAACAAGATATCAAGTCTAACCATTGTTTAACTCTATTACTCCACCATATCCTTGACTTTCATATTCATCCAGGGATGGGGCCTCAACTACCTCCCTGCCTACCTGCTGGAATGTTCTACCACCCCCATGGTAAAGAAGTTCCTCCTAACATCCAATCTACTCTTCTCTCATTTCAAACCATTGCTCCTCACTGTATCCCTGCAGGCCTTTGGAAACAATCCCTATACAGCCTTCTTGTAGCCCCCTTCAGGTACTGGCAGGCTGCTATTAGGTCTGCCTGGAGCCTTCTCTTCTCCAGGCTGAACACCCCCAGCTCCCTCAGCCTGTCCTCACAGCAGAGGTGCTCCAACCCCCTGATCATTTTCTTCTTGGAAACGTTGGTGGTCCTTTGGCATCCTTCTCCTCTTAGACATGATTTCTAGTCAAGACAAGTGGGTTTAATGGTTGGATTATTGTGTAATTCATAAATGTGTCTTGCAGGAATCTGCTTTTTGCAGCTGGTTTCTCTTGCTGTTACTGATAGGGGCTTCCTTAGGTTAAGGTAGGCTGGAAGCAAATCAGTGCATCAACTTTAGGGATTCATTCTTCAGGGACTGGCTCCTCTACAGTCTTCTCCTTCTGCCTACAGAGGCAGACAGGGAAGCTTCCTGTGTAGGAACTGCAGCATGGGCTGCCCTGAGTCACAGGGCAGCAGCTAAGTACCCATCTAGCTCTGGGAAAGGAGTGATGCTTGCCTGACTTGAAGCATCTGTCAGAGCCCCCATCCCAGTGCCTTCATCTAAAATACATGGCAATATTTCTGCTGGATCTCAGCAGTGCTCAGTGTGAGGCAGAGAGAGCTTTTCCTACCAGTTAATGCTGCAAAGAGGCACCAAAGTCTCAGGGAAAATTGCTTTTGAGCTGTGATGGTGCAGCAAAGGACTTACAAAACTGTTTCAACAGAATGCAGGAGAACTTAGAAGAGAACTGTTAATGGCATCTGATGAAGCAGTTCGGGTAAACCAATTTGTGTGTGGATGTTAAGTGCTTAACCTCATTTTAGACATGAGTCAGGCTTCAGCAAATTACCAGTGACTGAAATCTTGAAGTCAGCAGTCATTTATCCTCTCAGGCTTCCACAGATGAACCTGGGCCTGCCTGGCTAAACACACCATTTAGGAGGTGATTTAAACAACAGCAACAACAAATGTGACTCACCACATAATTTATTTACTTCCCAGCCAATATGGCCCCTGAATCAGACTAGTCCAATTATAACATACTCATGCTTGCTGTTTCTCATTCACTGTTACACACTGGTTTGAAAGCTCTTGACAGGACACTAAATTTTGTCTGAGTCTTTTCTGCCTTTCTGAAGTGCTCAGCCCCCACAAACCCAAAAAAGAGAAAAAAAAAATCAATTATTTCAGTCTGGAGAAGAGAAGGCTCCGAGGAGACCTCATTGTGGCCTTCCAGTATCTTAAAGTGGCCTGCAAGAAAGTTGGGGAGGGACTTTGTAGGGTGTCAGGGAGTGATAGGGCTGGGGGAATGGAGCAAAACTAGAAATGGGGAGACTCAGATTGGATGTTAAGAAGTTCTTCCCCATGAGGGTGGTGAGACACTGGCACAGGTTGCCCAGGGAGGTGGTGGAAGCCTCATCCCTGGAGGTTTTTCAGGCCAGGCTGGATGTGGCTGTGAGCAACCTGCTGTAGTGTGAGGTGTCCCTGCCCATGGCAGGAGGGTTGGAACTGGCTGATCCTTGAGGTCCCTTCCAACCCTGACAGTTCTGTGATTCTATGATTTCTCAATGTAAGGACCTGTTCTTTTTGTTGTGTACCATACCACGTTTTGAGCACTGAAGCAGCTTATTTTCATGGCATAGGGCGTGTTGGAGAAGGGCAGTCTGCATTGGATTCAAAACTGGCTGGATGGCCAGGTCCAAAGAGAGGTGGTGAATGGAGCTGAATCTGGCTGGCACCCTGTCCCCCAGGGTTCAGCACTGGGGCTTGTCCTCTTTAATGTCTTTATCAATGATCTGGGTGAGGGGATTGAATGCACCCTCAGTACGTTTGCAGATGACACCAAGCTGTCCATCTGCTAGAGGGTAGGGAAGCTTTACAATGGGATCTAGGCAGGTGAGACCCATGGGCCAAGGCTCATTGTATGAAGTTCAACAAGTGCCAGGTCCTGCACCTAGGTCACAACAACCCCATGGTGAGCTACAGGCTTGGGGATGTGTGGTTGGAAAGCTGTGAACTGCAGAAAGACCTGGGTGTATTGGTTGATAGTCAACCATAAGTCAGAAGTTCATAAGTCAGCAGTGCCCAAGTGGCCAAGAAAGCCAGTGGCATCCTGGCTTGTGTTAGAAACACTGGCCAGCAGGGACAGGGAGCTGATCATCCCCCTGTGCCTAGCACTGGTGAGGCCACACCTTCAGTGTTGTGTTCAGTTCTGGGCACCTCACTGCAGGAAGGACATTGAGGGGCTGGAGCATGTCCAGAGAAGGGCAACGAGGCTGGAGAAGCGCCCAGAGCACCTGGGCTATGAGGAGCAGCTGAGGGAGCTGGGGTTGATTAGTCTGGAGAAGAGGAGGCTGAGGGGAGACCTCATTGCTCTCTACAACTGCCTGAAGGAAGATTGGGTACAAGGAAGGAGCAGCCACTTCTCCCTGATGGAAAGTGACAGGACCAGAGTGAATGGTTCCAAGCTGCCCCAGGGGAGGTTCAGGCTGAATGTCAATAAATGTTTCTTCACTGTAAGGGTTCTCAAACACTGGAATGGGCTGCCCAGGGCAGGGCTGGAGTCACCATCCCTGGAGGTGTTCAAGCAGCCTGTGTGGACCAGGTGCTTAGGGCCATGGTTTAGTGCTGACCCTTCAGTGCTGGGTCAAAGGTTGGCCTGGATGAGCTTGGAGGTCTCCTCCAACCAGCTATATTCTGTGATTCTGTGGTTGGTTTTTTGGGTTTTTTTCTATGAACAAAAGATGTGTATCAGAGCCTTTCCATAACAGAGAGTGTGTTTTAATATAATTCAGCTCATGGCTAATCCCCTCCTGCACAGATAACATTTTATACTCAATTTTTGCTCTTTTGGAGCTTTTCAGCCTTTCAATTCCAGCCCTGGATCCGTATCAGGTTTCCTCTCTTAAATAGCTCTCCTGTCTGTTTTGTGTAACTTCCAAAGGTTTGCAGGGGATCTTTGCTTCAAAATCTGTTGCTCTGCCCTGCTGAGGGACTGCAGATGTCTGTGTTGTGTTCAGCTATCTCCTGCAACCTGTTAATATATCATAATGGGGTTTGCAAAGATAAAGGCAATGATGTTCCTTTCACTGCAAAATTCACCCTGAATATATATATATAAAAGAAAAGAAACACAAATAAATACAAGTGGATGCTTGAAAATGAGAAATACTTTAAGAGAAGCACTATCTAGGTCACAGCTTTTCTCAATTCTTGTAATTTAATGCAGCTTGGAATAATTGCTGCCTGCATTCTTTTTGAAATCAAGCCCCAGAGTGTTCTTCTTGCTCAAGCTCTCTGTCTGCCAGTGTTGCTGGTAATGGAGATTTGTTCTGTTTGCTAAATAACTGCCTTGTAAAAGTGCTAAAAGAGTGAAGTTGAATCAGAGTTTATCCAAATATTGAAGTGTAGCCATCCCCCCATCAGCCTTGAAAAGCGATGCAGCCATCCCCATCAGCCTGGTAGCTGCTGGTTTCTTCGTGGGACATTAAAGGCCACTCCTGAAGGTCCCAAACTCTGCAATAAAAGGCAATGTAGTGGCAGAGAAGGGGAAGTGAGAGGCTCCTGGCTGAAGTCTCAGGTAATCCTGGGAAATGTGAGGAAATAAAGCTGTGTGTAAATGATGCACAGACTTTCTGCATGATGGATGCAACTCCCTTTGGAGAAAACAGTGGGATCATGCATGATTTGGGGTACCTCAGTACAAGGGAGATGTGGAGGTGCTGGAGCCAGTGCAGAAGAGAGCAATAAAACTGGGGAAGGGCCTGGAGAAGAAATCTGATGAAGAGCAACTGAAGGAGCTGGGGATGGTTAGTTTGGAAAAGAGGCTGAGGGGAGACCTCATTGCTGTCTGCAAGTACCTGAAAGGAGGTTGTGGAGAGGCTGGTGCTGGTCTCTTCTCACAGGTGATTAGTGATAGAACAAGAGGGAACGGCCTCAAGCTGTGACTGGGTAGGTTTAGACTGGACATTAGGAAGAATTTTTTCCCATCAAGAATGGTCAGGGGTTGGAATGTGCTGCCCAGGGAGGTGGTGGAGTCCCCAAGCCTGGATGTGTTGAAAGGTGGTTTGGATGTGGTGCTTGGGGCTGTGGTTTAGGGGTGACCCCTGTAGAGTAGGGTTCTGGGTTGGACTCGGTGATCCTGAGGGTCTCTTCCAGCCTGAATGTTTCTGTGATTCTGTGATTCCTTCTCCAGGGTTGTACCCTTTTTCTCTGAGGCATCCTGCAGGAGGCATTTTCAGGGCACCCTAAAGCAATTTTAATAACATTTGATGGAGATGAAAAGGCTTTGTGGGCAGTCCCTGGGAACTCCCTGGTAGTCTCAGTAAACATTACCCCCAAAAATGGCTGGAAGAACAGTGCTGGGAGGTTTTGCTTTGCTGGGCAGCTCGGGAGTGCAGGCAGAAGGTTCTGCTCTGGCAGACCCTGCTTTAGATTGGGGTTTGGACTTAAATGATCTCCAGAGGTCCTTTCCTACCTCTGTCATTCTGTGAAGAGCAGAAAAGGAATTGCACCCTGATTTGTCAGAATCAGAAAAGAAAAGGTGGGGACAAAATACCCCCCAAAGTATTTTGCTTTCCTCTTAGCTCCACATTTTTCTGCACACCACTTCATAAGCCAGCGGGCCAGGGGAAAGATATGGAAAGAGAGGTGCTGAAGAAAAGTACCTCCTCATCTGCCAAGAGAGAAAATCCTGGCAGATTTTCAGATCAGGCAGAAGTGTTTGAAAAGCCAGGCTGGGAAACTGAAAGATCATTTTCCACTCTGTAACAACAACAACAACCAAAAAAATCAAGCACTCTCAAAATCATCTCAAGATGCTCACATGTTTCAGGAATCCTTCTTGAGGAGTTGTTGAGTGCAAGTATGAAGTGGAGCTCGTGAGCTACACATTCCTCAGGTGTCTCCTTTGCACACATGCCCTTTGAAATGAAGAGACTTCACCTCTCCCCTCTGTTCTGTCTGAAGAGAATCAGTTTTCAAGTGGGAGAAGGAGGAAAGCTTAAGCCACTGTGGTGACTAGCTGCTTGGCCTCCCTCTTGACCACCCCACTCCATCACCATCTCCCTGCAGTCATGTGCTGTGGTTTTGAGTGAGACCTGCCCTGTTCCTGCTGGTGAGCAGCCTGATGTGCTTCCCACACAGGAGCCCAACAGTATCTCAAGACAAGTCAGGAGCATCCAAACCTCTGTTTAAGTTACTGACAGATTTCCTGTCAACATAGAATCATTGAATCACCCAAGTTGGTCATCCAGTCTGACCCCCCCACAGTCAGCAGGGACATCCCCAATTAGATCAGGTTGCCCAGAGCCCTGTCAAGCCTCACCTTGAGTATCTCCAGGGATGAGGCTTCTACCACCTCCCTGGGCAACCTGTTCCAGTGTTCCACCACCCTCATGCTGCAGAACTTGTTCCTAACATCCAGTCTAAATCTGCTCTTCTCTAGTTTGAAGCCGTTGCCCCTTGTCCTGTCACTGCAGGCCTTTGTAAACAGTCTCTCTCCATCCTTCTTGTAGCCCCCTTCAGCTACTGAAAGGCTGCCATTAGGTTTCCCTGGAACCTTCCCTTCTCCAAGCTGAGCAACCCCAGGTCCCTCAGCTTGTCCTTATGGCAGAGGTGCTCCAGCTGCCTGATCGTTTTCATGGCCCTCCTCCGGACCTGCTCCATCAGGTCCATGTCCTTCCTGTATTGAGGGCTCTGGAGCTGCACACAGCAAAGTGTCAGAATCCTCTCTCTTGATCTGCCACCTCTCTGACCACATCCAGGCAGGATTTGAAAGTCTCCAGAGAAGGAGACTCCACAACGTCTTTGGGCATTCAGCACCCTCACAAGAAAGATTTTCCTCCCTTTCCAGCAGCCCAGCTAAGTTACTATGCCATTTGGAACTCCAGAAACTGTTGGGTTGGGGGGGGGGGGGGTGGAATTTATTTCTTTTCTCCACTTTCTGTCTTCTAAATGGCCCTGCAAAATGAATCTTAAATGAGAAAACCCTTGACTGAAGTGTTTGCTCTCAACCCAAACCTCTTACTACTCTTGAAGGAGCAGAGGTGAACCAGTTGGGTGCAGTGAATTTTGGATCTTCCCCTACAAGGAAGAGTTTTAAGTCCTGGGGCAGGGGGGGATTTGCCTTAGTTTTAATTATGCTACAGAGATTGTTCAGATTTTCAGGCACTTTAGTCCTGTTCCAATTTCATTAAAGTGTTGGGGTTGGGTGGTTGTTGTTTTCTTCTTGAGAAGTCATCACTGTGTCCATATTAACAAAATTGTCTGCATTGCCCTCAGGAGTCTTTCTGAGGTGTTAAGTCCTTGTTTTTAACTGTTGATGGTGCTGATGGGAGTTGGATGGCACTGCTGGCCTTTGGGTGAGCTCAGTGGGATCTTGTTTTCCCTGTTTATATGGTTAGTCATAATGACCATAAAGAACCATAATATCTCCATCTGAATTAGTAGGCACAAGCTGACTAAGGCAGGAGTTCTCATGCAGCAGAAGCCAAGCTCTCCTTGGGTGTCTGATAGCACCATGTTGAATGGGCAGAGTTCACCAGGGGTTAAATCTGACATCCTTTCATACTCAGCATAGCTACACACTGCTGATGTGACAGAGCATGCACCATACACGCTGCTCCTGCCCCAGAAAGCTTCTTTGTCAGGTACAAATAACATCAGAGTAGATCTGAAGAAAGAGACTTGGGGGTGTTGGTTGCTGAGAAGCTCCCCAGGAGCCAGCAGTGCCCTCATGCAGCCCAGAAGGCAGCACTGTGCTGGGCTGCAGCAAGAGGAGTGTGGCCAGCAGGGCAAGAGAGGGGGTTCTGCCCCTTGACTCTGCTCTTCTGAGACCCCACCCCCAATACTGCATCCAGCCCTGGTGTCCACAGTATAAGAAGGACACAGAGCCATTGAAGTGAGTCTAGAACAGGCTACAAAGGTGATCCAAGGGCTGGAGCTCGTCTACTATGAGCACAGGCTGAAGGAGCTGGGGTTGTTCAGCCTAGGAAAGAGAAGACTCGAGGGGGACCTTAGAGCTGCCTTCCAATAGCTGAGGGGATCCTACAGGGAGGCTGCAGAGGGACTTTTCCTGAGGGTGTCTAGAGACAGGACAAGGGGGAATGGTTTGAAGCTGAAGGAGAGCAGCTTCAGACTGGATCCTAGGAAGAAGTTCTTCAGTAGGAGGGTGGTGAGACTCTGGAATAGGCTGCCCAGGGAGGTTGTGGAAGCCTCCTCCCTGGGGGTGTTGAAGACCAGGTTGGATGAGGCCTTGAGCAGCTGAGTCTAGCTGAGAGGTGTCCCTGCCCATGGTGGGGAGCTTGGAGCAGATGATCTCTGAGGTCCCTTCCAACCTGAGCCATTCTAGGATTCAGGTATTGATCTTTTCTTTGTTTTCCCTTATCTGGGCTAGTCTAAGAACATCATCAGCCTTCTGAATCACTACACAACTTTCTTCACAAGTAATCAATCAATCATCTGTCATTTTTTTTTTCCCTGATCAATATCCAAGCATCCTCTGGTTTTTAATTAACCATTAGATTTACAGGAGAGCAGGACCCACCTTCAGTCCCTGATCAAAGGAGCAAACCCTTTCGTGCCAGGTTTCCAATATGAATATTAGAGTTAGTCAATTTCTTTCCATTAACTTGTTGCTTCCTTAATTGCTCTTGTCAGCAAATGTGTTCATTACTGGAAAGAGCAACTTGAAAAGAACAGAAGACCAGTTGCAGTGCATTCAATAAGGCATTAAAATGAGGTATCCCTGGGAATGCTTTTTGCAGCATTTTCCCAGCAGTGCATCTTCCAATGGACAGCTCTGCAGAAAGCTCAGGGAGAGAGGGAACCCAGGTCATTTTCCATCCAAATCCTCAACTGCTGAGCCCAGAGACTGCAGGACTGGACACTGCTTGGCAAAGCCTTAATTCAATAACAGCATCTTGCCTGCCTGGGAATGTAACTGAGTTGCTTGGTTTATCTGAGAAAGCTTGTGTGAGCTTTGCAGCGTGGAAATGAGCAGCTGGTTAAGAGGAGGATTTGAAGCAATTTTGGTGGCAAATGTGGCCCTTTGCAAAGGGTGAGGCTCAGCTATCTGTCTTCTTTGGGAAATCTGAGATGACTGCTATTGCAGAGAGATTAAATGTACATCTATTCCTGGTGGCAAGCCCTGTGTTTTCATATCCATTTCTCTGATGAATAAGAAACTTGAGACAAATTGCAGAGAAGGGCTCTCCCCCCCTCCCTTTTGCCAAGGAAAGCTAAAAGAGCCAAGAGAGATGAGACATTTTATTTGGGGCACCACATCTCAGATGAAAGATCATGGTATCCCTTCATGTTCCTCAGATGGCAAAGTCTCTTTTCACAGAATCACAGAATTATCAGGGTTGGAAGGGACCTCAGGGGGCACCTAGTTCCAACCCCTCTGCCATGGGCAAAGACACCTCACACTGCATCAAGTTGCCCAGAGCCACATCCAGTCTGGCCTTAAAAACCTCCATGGATGAGGCTTCCACCACCTCCCTGGGCAACCTGTGCCAGTGTCTCACCACCCTCATGGGGAAGAACTTCTTCCTAACATCCAATCTCAATCTACCCATTTCGAGTTTTGTTCCATTCCCCTAGAATCACCTCTCTTGACCTGCTGGCCACACTTCTCTTGATGCAGCCCAGGCTCTGGTTGGCTTTCTGGGCTGCAAGTGCACACTGGTGGCTCATGTTCAGCTTCTCATCCACCAGCACCCCCAAGGCCTTTTCTCCAGGGCTGCTCTCAAGCCAGTCCCTGCCCAGCCTATATCAGTGCCTGGGATTGCCCCAACCCAGCTGCAGGACCTTGTAGAACCTCGTGAAGTTGTCTTGGGCTCAGCTCTCCAGCCTGTCAGGGTCCCTCTGGATCCCTTCCCTCCAGTGTGTCTGCTGCACCACACAGCTTGGTATTGAGGGTGCCTCAATGCACTGTCCAGGTCACCAAAGAAAGATGTTAAACAAGACTGGTCCCAGTACTGATCCCTGAGGGACTCCACTTGTCCCTGGCCTCCACTTGGCCATGGACCCATTGACAGCCACCCTTTGGGTGTGTCCATCAAGCCAGTTCTGTATCCACTGAATGGTCCAGCCATGGAACCCATCCTGCACCAGCTATCACTGTGAGAGTGATGGAGCACTGGAGCAGGCTGCCCAGAGAGTGGAGTCTCCTTCCCTGGAGACATTAAAAACCTGCCTGGATGTGCTCCTGTGTGACCAGCCCTAACACTCTGTGCTTCTGTGACTAGCTGGGCCTCCAAGGGAGCACTTAAATAGAACTTTTAAAAGTGGATTAGGGAGCCCTGATTCTCCCCCTCACATTTCCTTGGTTTAGACCCATTGGAAGTTGTGAAGAACTGCAGGAACAGAACAAAGGAAGCCACTTACAGTGAGCAAAATGCTATCTGGAGCATCTGAGAAGCTTCATTCTGTAAGTTTAAAGAGTGCTCTTGAAGGTTGTACAAGGTGGGGATCAACCTCTCAAGTAACAAGTGACAGGACAAGAGGAAATGGCCTCAGGTTGAGCCAGGGGAGGTTTATGTTGGATGTTAGGAAAACTTTGGCTAGCAAAAGCCTTGTCAAGCCCCGGAACAGGCTGCTCAGGGGAAGTGATGGAGTGCCCACCCCTGTTGGTATTTTAAAGCTGTGTGGATGTGGTGCTGAGGGGCACGGTTTAGTGGTGCCTTGGCAGCGCAGCGTTACTGGCTGGATTTAATGATCTTGTGGGTCTCTTCCAACCAAAACAATTCTGTGATTCTCTGACCCAGTGACTCTTTGCAATTGACCCAAGGCTGCTGGGCTCAGGTCCTCCCCAGCACAACGCTTGTGGGATCCCTAGGTGGTCGCTCAGCTGCCTTTCATGAAGGTGTTTAAAAGATGTGCCTGACCTGCAGGAAATTTCTCCTAGTCCCCTTGCTTAGGAGTGAAATGCTGTGCCCCCCTCTCCCCCCCAAGTCATGTGGGAAGATTACAACCAGATTTTCACGTTGCAGTATGTTCTGTTTAACAAGTGGAGGCCAAACTGTGCCACCAACTCACAACCCCTTATTAGAGGGGAAAGGCTGAGCCCATGGAGTGCTGTGCACCGCGTGGATGAGTTGGAACCACTCTGCTGTTCCTGAGCTCCTTGGCACAGGATCCAGGAACGTGGGTCTCCAACCAGTGGTTCCACACATAAAAGCCTGCAGTTGTGTGAGCCTTTCCACTCTCCATTCAGCTGATGAAAACACACAGATGTGAGGGTGAAAGGTTGTGTGAGATGCAGGATGTCGCCAGCTCCTCTTTCAATAGGTCTCCCCATGGCTGCTCAAACGTTCTGCTAATAATAATAATAGTAGCTATATTCATTTATTGTGAAGTGGGAAAGGGGAGCTAAAGCAAAGGAAAGCTCTGCCAGAATCCTCCAGGAAGACACACACACACACACACACAATTTTGGAGGAGCCTCTTCTTCTTCTTAGAATTGAAAAGCCACCCTGGGGGGACATGAGGGCTGTGCTCTTCTACCACCCACGTTGTCCTCACTGTGTGCATTTGCACAGCACTTACAGCCAAAGCAAGAGTTGTGCCAGCCACCCATGCTGGCTGTGGGTGGTCAGTTGTGGGTGCCCAGAGCACCTTGTACCACACCAGCATCGCCCCTGAGCGCTCTGCAGCCGTCGCTGGCAGTCCCAGCCAGCTTGCACAGGAGCTGTGTGTCAGGTGCTCCACCCAACCCCTCCCAAGTGGTGACCTTCACCTTGCTGCCAGCAGAAGTGCCAAGCTTGCCCTCAGGGGGGGACTTTTTGGAGCAGCTGGGCTTGCTCTTCTCACATGCCAGCTCCCATCTGACGTGCTGCACGGGCGTTTGAGCAGCTACCCAACCATAAAACAAGCACAAATGTTTCTCAGGGAGAGGATGAGGAATGTGCAACCACTCCAAGATCTCCCTAAAATAACGACTCCGTGTCCACGGGCAATAATCTTATTAGCACACCAGGAAGCTAGAACAAAACAAGCACACAAAAAAAAGGAGCTCCAAAGGACCTTTTTTTGGGGTCACATACTGCTGCTGGCTTGTCCCTTTCCAGGCACTGTGGATTTGACATCTTTGCTGGTTTTTAGACACCCTCCATCTCACAGGGAAGGGCTGAAGCACTGACATGTGGTTAAGATAGTAAAGCATCCCAAATCTTTCCAAGCCTTAGCTGAATTTCATCCAAAATTCCATTAAAATGCATACTGAAATAATGTGGAGGAAAAGAAAAGGCAAAAAGAAGAGGAGGATTCCTTTCTTCCTGTAGCCATCTCTGCGGGGTTTGGGTGTCTCGGTGTCACCGTGAGCCTCGGCTCGGATCCCTTGAGCTCACACACCTCGCACAAGAGGCTGCCTTGACTTCGGGGCCAGAGCTGAGATCCATGAAGGGAAGTTTAATCTCCTGGGCCCTCAATTCTAACACCCCCAAATTGACACCAATTGTGGTTAGTTTCTTCATCTGCACTCCCTCTTGGGTGCTGGTTTCTGGCTGTGTGCAAGCGCCGACAGGAAAGATGTGTTGGAAAGATTTAACTCGAACAGGGCGCCAGCCGAGGATGCTTCAGAACATCCATTCTTGGACAGGGCTCTGGACACTGCTGCATGTATGGAGGCAATTTGGAAAGAGGTTTCACAGTATCACAGTACATTAGGGGTTGGAAGGGACCTCCAGACATCATTCAGTCCAACCCTTCTGTCAGAGCAGGATCACCCAGGTTAGGCTGTGCAGGAATGCATCCAGGCTGGTTTTGAATGTGTCCAGAGAAGGAGACTCCACAACCTCTCTGGGCAGCCTGCTCCAGGGCTCTGTAACCCTCGCTGTAAAGTTTCTTCTCATGCTGAGGTGAAACCTTCTATGTTCAAGTTTGTATCCATTGCTCCTTATCTTATTACTGTGCACCACCAAAAAGAGTTTGGCCCCCTCTACTTGACACCCACCCCTCAGTTATTGATAGACATTGATCAGATCCCCTTTCAGTCTTCTCTTCTCCAGACTAAACAGCCCCAGGGCTCTCAGTCTCTCTTCATAGGGGAGATGCTCAAGTCCCCTAATCATTTTCATGGCTCTCTGTTGGTTTCTCTCCAGCAGTTCTCTGTCTCTCTTCAACTGGGAAGCCCAAAACTGGACACAGTATAGCAGGTGTGGTCTCACTAGGGCAGAGTAGAGGGGGAGAAGAACCTCCCTAGACCTGCTGGCCACAGTTTTCTTGATGTCCCCCAGGATGCCATTGGCTCTCTTGGCCACAAGGGCACATTGCTGTCCCATGGAGAACTTGCTGTCCTCTGGGACTCCAAGGTCTTTTTCCATGGAGCTGCTCTCCAGCAGGGCAGCCCCTAACCTGTTTCTGGTGTTTTCATTCCTCAGACCCAGTCCTCTGGTCATCAGGGCTGTAATGAGTGGGCTTTGTGCAAAGGCAAGCGGTGGAGTCACCATCCCTGGTGGTATTTAGAAGACGTGTAGATGTGCTGCCAAGGGATATGGTTTAGTGTGGGATTAATAGTTAGACTTGATGATCTTAAAGGTCTCTTCCAACCCAAATGATTCCAAAATTCTATAAAATCCTGCCTCACCCTCCCAAACCCTGTTCTATCACCTTCAAAATGCCAGGAGGACTCATTTGTTCCCCTGAGTTCCTTTATGGGAAGGATGCAGGAAGAGGTTGCCCAGAGATGTGGTGAAGCCCCGCCCCTGGAGACATTTGAGGTCAAACTTGATGGGGCCCTGAGCCACCTGCTCTTGTTAAAGATGTCCCTGATCACTGCAGGGGGGTTGGACAAGATGACCTTTGAGGATCCTGTCCAGCTCAATGCATTCTCTGATTTTATGATACAGAATAGTCCACTGTGGGCTATGGTGTCTTCAAAGAAAAGTAAGAGGCATCTGGGTGATGGCTTCTGTCAAGACCTCCAAGCAATACTTCTTTGGCTAGCTGGTAGCAGTGCAGTGCATGCCATGACCTGATTTCAGAAGTACCAGGAGGTGTGAAGGAAGGCTGAGAGCCCTGGGGCTGCTTAGTTAGGAGAAGAGAAGCCTGAGAGGGGATCTGATCAATGTCAATCGATATCTGAGGGACTGGTTTCAAGATGGAGATGCCAGGCTCTTGTTGGTGGTACCCAGGGACAGGACAAGGAACAATGGGTACAAGCTGGAGCACAGGAGGTTCCCCCTCAACACAAGGAGACACTTCTGTATGATGAGGGTGCCAGAGCCCTGAAGCAGGCTGCCCAGAGAGGTTGTGGAGCCTCCTTCTCTAGAGACTTTCAAAACCTACCTGGATACATTCCTGTGTAGACCACCCTGGGTGCTCCTGCTCTGGCAGGGGGGTTGGGCTGGATGATCTCTGGAGGTCCATTCCATCCCCTAGCATTCAGTGATGTTGTGATTTTCCTGTATTTGTCCAAGATGCACAGCTTGAAGAACAGCAGAAATAACTATGAGAGCGACAGATTACGTGAGATGATCGTGCCAGGCTGGCTGTGGCTGTGAGCAACCTGCTGTAGTGTGAGGTGACCCTGCCCATGGCAGGGGGCTTGGAACTGGCTGATCCTTGAGGTCCCTTCCAACCCTGACAATTCTATGCTGAAGCTCAAGTGTTGGGACTTCTTTGCAGGTGGGCTATGAATACATCTTGCAGTCAGGTGTGGCTCCACACCTGAATGGTGATGAGACATCTCTGCACCTGTAGCTGATTTGCCCTGAAGAGGAAATTGTATTGCAGGAAGACTTTTGCACTCAGGCTGTGTTTTCATTTCTCACTGGTGAGATTTTCATAGAATCCTAGAATTGTCAGGCTTGGAAGGAACCTCAGAGATCATCTACTCCAAGCTCCCCACCATGGGCAGGGGCACCTCTCAGCTAGACTCAGCTGCTCAAGGCCTCATCCAACCTGGCCTTCAACACCCTCAGGGAGGAAGCAGCCACAGCCTCCCTGGGCAGCCTATTCCAGAGTCTCACCATCCTCCTACTGAAGAACTTCCTAAGCTCCAGTCTAACCCTGCTCTCCCTCAGCTTCAAACCTTTCCCCCTTGTCCTGTCTCTAGACTCCCTCAGGAAAAGTCCCTCTGCAGCCTTCCTGCAGGATCCCTTCAGGTATTGGAAGGCAGCTCTAAGCTCCCCCCAAAATCTTCTCTTCTGCAGGCTGAACAACCCCGGCTCCCTCAGCCTGTGCTCACAGCAGAGGAGCTCCAGCCCTTGGATCATCTTTGTAGCCTGGTCTGGACTCTCTCCAGCAGCTCTCTGTCCTCCTTATGCTGGGGACACCAGGGCTGGATGCAGACCAGAGCAGAGTCAAGGGCCAGAATCCCCTCTCTTATGAAACAGAACTATTCCTTCATAGCCACACAGAAGAGATTTTTTTTTTTTCAACCTGAAATGAACTTTTTTTCCCTGATTTTTTTTTCCTGGTTTGGCAGCCAAATTAAAGAAAAAAAAAGAAAAAAAAAGAAAGAAAAAAAAGAAGAAAAAAGAATAAAAGTTAGCTAGAGTAATCATATTGATAATAATAAATCAAATCCCTGCTTTGCACAGCTCTACATGACACGCTTCAGAAATAGCCCAAGCAGATTCCTTCCCACAGAAACAGATTCTCTGTTGTTTTTCAAGTCACCCAACAGAGAGAGGAGGGAAAAGGAGGGGGGAAAAAAAAAATACCCAGGGATCAGAAGCTCCTCCAAGTTTCCTTCTGCTGGTCCTCTTAAAACAGGGGAAAACACATTTCTGACCACATTACATGTTTTAGTTGGACACCACTAAATGCAAGGCTTCTGCTGCAAGGGAGAACGCCACCAGGCCCGAATGCAAAGTCGGGCAACCAGCCACGAAGCCAAAATCTGTCCTGAGCACAGACACAACAGAGGCTTGGAGCATCCTTCTGCTTCTAAGCACCTGCCTGTGGTGGTCCCTGCCTCCTTTATCTGGGTATTTACCCTCCCTTTGAGACACAGCCAGAATTTAGGTGTGTGAGGACTTTGGCTGCCTCATCCCCCTTCCTTCATCTCCCTCCTCTCTGGCTGGAAGCTAAGGCATCCTGCAGGAAGGCTGCAGAGGGACTTTTCCTGAGGGTGTCTGGAGACAGGACAAGGGGGAATGGTTTGAAGCTTGGGGAGAGCAGGGTTAGACTGGAGCTTAGGAAGAAGTTCTTCAGTAGGAGGGTGGTGAGACTCTGGCATAGGCTGCGGATGCCTTGTCCTTGAGGGTGTTGAAATCCAGGTTGGATGAGGCCATGAGCAGCTGAGTCTAGTTGAGAGGTGTCCCTGCCCATGGTGGGGAGGTTGGAGGAGATGATCTCTGAGGTCCCTTCCAACATGAGCTATTCTGTGATGATTCTATGATCTTCCCTGCTGTGTTTTGTTTTGGGTAGTACTTGAAGGCACCATCAAAGCTTTCAGGGAGGGCACTGAGGTATGTGTGGTCCATGAATGGATAGAAGGAGGACAAATAAGCTATTGGAAAGGGGCAGCCCTTTCCTCTGAGGGCTTTGTTGTAGCTTCTTCATCTCCCCCTTGTTGGGCAGGTCTTGGTCCTTTTCACCTCTGATTGCCTTTCCCAGTTGGTTTGCCATGGCAGCAAATATTTGTGCTTTTTTCCCACAGCCAAGAGCTGGTCATTCCTGAGCATTTCCCCTCAGGCTTGCTTTTGGCATCAGAAGACTCTCTGGGCCACCCAAAACTCCCTGAGTTGTGAGCTTCAGGCAAACCAGAATACAGAATTAACCAGGTTGGAGAAGAACTTCGAGATCATCAAATCCAACCTCTCACCCAACAGCATCTAATCAGCTAAACCATGGCACTAAGTGCCTCATCCAGGCTCTTCTTAAACACCTCCAGGAAGTCCAGCTTCTAAGAGTGAGAGTGAGAGGATCTAAAAGAGTGATGCAGGAGCCCTGGATGCCTCCATGCCAGGCAATGGATGGAACATGCAGTTGGCCTGGATGCCTCCATGCCAGGCAGTGGATGGAACATGCAGTTGGCCTGGATGCCTCCATGCCAGGCAGTGGATGGAACATGCAGTTGGCCTGGATGCCTCCATGCCAGGCAGTGGATGGAACATGCAGTTGGCCTGGATGCCTCCATGCCAGGCAGTGGATGGAACATGCAGGAGCCCTGGATGCCTCCATGCCAGCTGGCCACATCTCCTGACTGGTCCTTGATGAGGTGTGCAAACTGCTCCACCACAACCCCCCTCACAACTGGTCCTAGAAAAACCTCTTTGGACCTCAACTCCCCCACACTTCAAACCCTGGCTTCCACTGTAACCAGAGAGGCCTTCACCCTTTGTTTGGGCTGAAGCTGCTGGCCAAAATTCAGGGCTTAGCACATTTTCCTTTCTTTCCTCCCCCCCCCCCCCCTTCTTTTCTTGCCCCCTTTGGCTGGAGGTAAGAGGAATGCCTGGCTTGAGTCAGCTCCTCTGGTGATGAGGGCCATTTCTTCCATGGGGAGCTATGAAGTCCCACTTCCCCCTGCACACCAGGAATCAAAGAGCAGGAAAGGTTCTTCTAGCTGAGAAAGCCAAACACCGTTCCCAACCAGCTCTTGGCCTCAAAACCTTCTCTTGGGAGTTTCTCAGTTCCTCTGCTTATTCTGGCCCAGTCCTCTGCTTCCCACCACTGCTCCCAGGCTGCGGGCATGCTCCAGGCACTCTTCCAACCACCACATCCACCAGACACCAACCAGCACCTCCGTGACGGGATGGAGTTTGTGGTCCTGCCAAAGGAGGTCACCTCAGACCAAGCCTTAGTCAGAGCTGAGAAAACCCTTGTCCACAACTAGGAGAATTGCCCATGGGCAAGGCTCTGTGTGTGGAGTGGAATAAGGTGTCAAGAGAAGAATGCAACCATGCAGTGCTGCTGGTGGTCTGCAGGCTCTGGAAACCAGCAGGACCTGGCATGTCTCTCCTCCTGGTGCTAGCCGCAGCTGGCTGCTGGTGGCAGCTGCAACCTCCTCTTCTCCAGCCTGGAGAAGAGGAGGCTCAGGGGAGACCTTATTGCTCTCTACAGCTACCTGAAAGGAGGTTGCAGCCAGAAGTTGGTTGGTCTCTTCTCCCAGGCAACAGTGACAGAACAAGGGGACACAGACTCAAGCTGCACCAGGGGAAGTTTAGGCTGGAGGTGAGGAGAAAGTTCTTCACTGAGAGAGTCGTTGGCCATTGGAATGTGCTGCCCAGGGAGGTGGTGGAGTCACCAGCCCTGGAGGTGTTCAAGAGGGGATTGGACGTGGCACTTGGTGCCATGGTTTAGTCTGTGGTGAGAGGTTGGACTTGATGATCTTTGAGGTCTCTTCCAACCTTGGTGATTCTGTGTGTGATTCTTCCCAGAAAGAGAGATTGGCCATTGGGGTGGGCTGCCCAGGGAGGGGGTGGGGTCGAGGTCCCTGGAGGTGTTTAAGAAAAGCCTGGATGAGGCACTCAGAGCCATGGTCTGGTTGATTAGATAGGGTTGGGTGATGGGTTGCACTTGATGATCCTGGAGATCTCTTCCAACCTGCTTGATTCTGTGATTCTGTGAGTAGAGTAGCTTGTGGCACCACCACTGGCAGCAAGGAAGTGGGATCAAAAAAGATTGTACTTGGGAGTAAGTATGTCTCTTAAAATTGGGTTGCCACCCCCAAGGTGCCTTAAATCCCCCTGTTGGGGCAAAGTGGCAAGCGATTGGTTGCTGCCAATCTCTCTTGAGAGCATGGTAAGAGTTAATTGTGCCAGGGTACCTTGTCAAGCCTGTGGTGTTAGAAATCCTCACTATCAATACAGCCTGGGGGAAGAGGTGATAGAAAGCAGTCCTGAGGACAAGGACTTGGGGGTGCTGATGGATGAGAAGCTGGACATGAGCAGGCAGTGTGAGCTGGCAGCACAGAAAGCAAATCACAGCCTGGGCTGCATCAAAAGCAGCACTGCCAGCAGATCCAGAGAGGTGATTCTGCCACTTTGCTCTGCTGAGACCTCACCTGCAGTACTGTGTGCAGCTCTGGAGCCTTCAATATAGGAAGGACATGGAGCTGATGGAGCAGGTCCAGAGGAAGGCCACAAAAATGATCAGGGAGTTAGAGCACCTCTGCTTGAAGGACAGGCTGAGGGAGCTTTGGGTATTCAGTCTGGACAAGAGGAGGCCCCAGGGAGACCTAATAGCAGCCTGCCAGGACCTGAAGGGGGCTACAGGAAGGATGGAGAGAAACTGTTTGCAAAGGCCTGCAGTGACAGGACAAGGGGCAATGGCTTCAAACTAGAGAAGAGCAGATTTAGACTAAATGTTAAGAACAAGTTCTTCACCATGAGGGTGGTGGAACTCTGGAACAGGTTGCCCAGGGAGGTGGTTGAAGTCCCTTCCCTGGAGATATTCAAGGTGAGGCTTGATGAGGGCAGCCTGATCTAGTTGGGGATGTCCCGGCTGACTGCAGGGAGGTTGGACTGGATGACCTCTGGAGGTCCCCTCCAGCCTGGACCATTCTATGAACACGGTGTGTAATACTCTGAAGCAGTCCCAGCCCTGAGCTTCAAGCAGAGCTTGAAGAGCTGTTCTGTTGTAATTGGTGAACCAAGAGCATTTCATGAGTGCCATGCAGCACCTTTTTTTAAGACTCATAGCAGTTGTACAGCTTGGGGCTTCCTCTCTGAAGGAAACAGAGCCAACATAATTCCATGTACATCGTGCTGCTTTAATAAACATACTCAGGGATGCTGTAAAAATAGCACATTTTCCTGGCCCTAAGGGTATGGATTTGTCTGCAAGCACTGCTGAAGGGTGACGTTTCAGGATCCTTTTCTGCAGAGAAAAATGAAAAGGTTTTTAGCAAGCACTTGATTTAAAGGGGGTGGGGGGACATGAAGCAAAAATATCACTGGAGCTGTCTGCAGTGCAAAAAACTTTGTGACCGTAGTTGTTTGCATCATCAACAAACAGCCTCCAAGAAGTGGTGTGCAGGGGTGTGGGAAAAAAGAGCTTTGTGGTTTTTGGTTTCAGCTCTGCCTGTGAATCACTTTGCAGTCTTGGGCAAGTGGCTCACCATCTCAGGGCCTCAATCTGCTGAGCTCTGCAGGGGGCTGATCAGTTGAGAGTGGCCCTCATTTAAGGGGGAGGATGGGGGGGGGGGAGGGGGATGGTTGGTTGAAGTGATCCAGGAGAGATGAGAAGACGCAGAGTCCCTGAAGGAAGACGGCATGTGAGGTGTGAGGTAGTCTTATCATGCTTGCTGGAGTATCATGGCTCGCTGCATCCAGAATTCCAGATGGCTCACATGAAGAGGGTGTTAGTGCTATATATGCAGGGATTTTTCTTCCTTAGAGGCAAACAGAGCAACATCTTCCAGACAGGGACTGAGATCCTGACATCCTCATCAGGCAGGCTCCCATCCAAGCCAAGTCCGGTTTTGCCTGAGCTGGAAACTGGCTCTTTTGTGACTTATCCAACACAATCCATTGACTCTTTAACCCATAAATTGTCCAACTCAATCATCCCCCAGCTAAGCAGACGGCTGCCAACAAATAACCTCGCCAGATAAGGCACCCTGGCCCCGGTTTTAAAGTCAAGCTCAAGTTTGCTAAACACAAACATTACAGTTACATAAATAACGAGAGAAGAAGGAAAGGGGAGGGGGAGGGAAATCGCCCCCAAAGCCAAGAGAGCTTTTTTTGTGTTCCCCCCTCCCCCCCCCTACAAAACCCATGGAGGATCAATTTCTCTCGTTTAGCCTTACCAAACTTGGCAGCCATTCACGTTTTGAAATATAATGATGTCATCTGGTTGGCCTTTTCCCACTGCAAACAGTAAATCTTGCAATCTGGAGCGATCTTTTATTTGGTTATTCATATTGTACTGCATCAAGGGGTTACAACACATGTGCCTGGGCTTATTAAAATCATCTGGAAGAGAGGGGCTGGCTCTTTAAAGGCACAGTGCTTGAGCCCAGGCTGGTTTTCTTGGAGCCTGGGGGGGTGTTGGTGTGGGTTTGGTTTTTTTTTTCATTTTCCTGATGGCCCTCAGTTTAGGAAGGACATCGAGACACTTGAATGTGTCCAGAGAAGGGCAACGAGGCTGGGGAGAGGCCTTGAGCACAAGCCCTATGAGGAGAGGCTGAGAGAGCTGGGATTGTTTAGCCTGGAGAAAAGGAGGCTCAGGGGAGATCTCATTGCTCTCTACAACTACCTGAAGGGAGGTTGTAGCCAGCAGGGGGTTGGTCTCTTCTCTCTAGCAACCAGCAGCAGAACAAGAGGACACAGTCTCAAGCTGTGCCAGGGGAAGTTTAGGCTGGAGGTGAGGAGAAAGCTCTTCACAAAGAGAGTTGTTAGGCATTGGAATGGGCTGCCCAGGGAGGTGGTGGAGTCACCATCCCTGGAGGTGTTCAAGAGGGGATTGGACGTGGCACTTGGTGCCATGATCTAGTCATGAGGTCTGTGGTGACAGTTTGGACTTGATGATCTTTGAGGTCTCTTCCAAACTTGTGATACTGTGATTCCTCTCCACCTAATTGTGGCCTTCCAGTATCTGAAGGAGGCCTACAAGAAAGCTGGGGAGGGACTTATTAGGGTGTCAGGGAGTGATAGGACTGGGGGGAATGGGGGGAAAAGAAAACCTAGAAATGAGTAGATTGAGATTGGATGTTAGGAAGAAGTTCTTCCCCATGAGGGTGGTGAGACACTGGAACAGGTTGCCCAGGGAGGTGGTGGAAGCCTCATCCCTGGAGGTTTTTCAGGCCAGGCTGGCTGTGGCTGTGAGCAACCTGCTGTAGTGTGAGGTGTCCCTGCCCATGGCAGGGGGGTTGGAACTGGCTGATCCTTGAGGTCCCTTCCAACCCTGACAGTTCTATGATTCTGTCAGCTGCGCTTCCAGTGGTGCACTCACCACCACTTGTGTCACGTTGAGAGGGCTCTTTGTTTGGAGGTGGCTTTTTGTAGTGCCTGGAGATAGTCACTCTGACCCATGGACTTCCAGCCAGCATCCAAGGGACTGGGAGTGCACAGTGCTTTTCTTTCTCAGCCACAAAATCATAGAGAATCATAGAAGGATCCTCAAGGATCATCTATTTCCAATCCCCTGCCATGGGCAGGGACACCTCTCGCTGCTTCAGATTGCTCAGAGCCACATCCAGTCTGGACTTAAAAACTTCCAGGGATGAGGCTTCCACCACCTCCCAGGGCAACCTGTTCCAGTGTCTCTGATTGGAAGAGACCTCCAGGATCATCCAGTCCAACCTTTCACCCTCTAGACCACGTCCCTACGCTGCTTGAACACCCCCAGGGATGGTGACTCCAGCACTGCCCTGGGCAGACCATTCCTGTGTTTGAGAACCCATCCAGTGAAGAAATATTCTTAACATCCAGCCTGAACCTCCCCTGGGGCAGCTTGGAACCATCTCCTCTGGTCCTGTTGCGTGACACCAAGGAGAAGAGGCTGCCACCTCCTCACTCCAACCTCCCTTCAGGTAGCAGTAGAGAGCAGTGAGGTCTCCCCTCAGCTTCCTCTTCTCCAGGCTGAACACCCCCAGTTTCCTCAGATGCTCCTTGCAGGCCATGTGCTCTCCCAAAGGCTTCTTTCTCTTGTTCATCTTTACTTATCTTTCTAAGGTCTACATTGCTGGGGGGGGTGGTTTGGGCTGGTTGGAAAAAGCCATGGTGAAGAAAACATAGGACATCCTCATGATGCTGTTTGGTGGAAATGTCTCTTGCTGGAGATGGCTTTGTGTTTCTCCAAGCCATTGAGCCAGCCCAGCAGTAACAAGCAAGCTGTGTTTTTATTCAGTCAGTGGAGCCCTGGAGCAGGCTGCCCAGAGAGGTTGTGGAGTCTCCCTCTCTGGAGACTTTCAAAACCCACCTGGGTGTGTTCCTGTGTGCCCTGAGTGACTGTGCTCTAGCAGGGGAGTTGGACTGGATGACCTCTGGAGGTCCCTTCCAACCCCTACCTGTGATTCTGTGGCAATGACAATCACCATGGGCTTGCAATAGGTGATACTAAATCCTATCTCAAGAGACTTAACAGCCTCCTCACCACATTGCTGGTAGGCTGTCTGGGGAGCAAATCTTACAAGGAGGGGCTGAGGCAACTGGGGTTGTCTAGTCTGGAGAAGGCGGCTGGAGGCTGAGAGGAGACCACATTACTCTCCAGGACTACCTGAAAGGAGGTTGGAGTGAGGAGGAGGTTGGTCTCTTCTCCCAGGAAACTAGAGATAAGACAAAAGGAAATGGCCCTTAAGTTGTGCCAGGGGAGGTTTAGATTGGACATTAGGAAAACCTTCGTTAGTGAGAGAGTGGTGAAGGGTTGGAACAGGCTGCCCAGGGAGGCAGTGGAGTCACCATCTCTAGAGGTGTTCAAAAACCTCTGGGCACTCTGGGTCCTAGTTTGGTGAGCATGGTGGTGGTGTGTTGATGGTTGGGCTTGATGATCTCAGAGGTCTTTTCCAACCTTCATGGTTCTTTGATTCCATGGTTGCAGTCTGTAGTCTCAGCCTTGCTTGCGTGATGGTGCAGGATGACGCACCACCACTGATGATGACGATGATGATGATGATGATGATGATGATGACTGTCGCCTACCTTTGTGGAAGCAGCTGCCAAAACCTCACTATGACTCAATTTCTTCATCTCCATAAGGGATTCTGCACTCTCCTTCCATCTCCCAGGGCTGGGCAGCAGCACCATGAGTGTATGTTTGTAGATGCAGCTCAATTACCAGAGAGTGTAGCAAGGAAAGGGTTGAAACTAGCCACAAGTGTCCAGCCAGGCTTAGAACTTGAATCACCTTTTAGTTTTCTTCTCTTCTTTTTTTTCTTTTTTCTTTTTTCTTTTTTTTTCCTTTTCACCTTTTTTTTTTTTCATTTTTTCTTTTCTTTTTTCCTTTTTTTTTTCTTTTTTTCTTTTCACTTTTTTTTTTCATTTTTTCTTTTCTTTTTTCCTTTTCTTACCTTTTCCCCCTTTTTTTCTTTTTTCCTTTTTTTGTTTCCCTTCTTTTTTCCCCTTTTAGCTTTAGGTTTTTTTCTTTTTTTTTTCTTTTTTCCTTTTTTTTTTTTTTTTCTTTTTTCCTTTTACCTTTTTCCTCTTTTTCCCGTTTTTTCTTTTTTCTGTTTCTTTTTTCCCCTTTTTCCTTTTTTCTTTTTTTTCCTTTTACCTTTTTCCTTTTCCCCTTTTTCTTTTTTTCCTTTTTTTCTTTTTCTTTTTTCTCTTTTTTCCTTTTTCTGTCTTTTTTCTTTTTCCTTTTTTTTTTCTTTTTTCCTTTTTTTTCTTTGCTCTTTTTCCCCCTTTTTCTTTTTTTTTCTTTTTCCTTTTTTCCTCTTTTTTCCTTTTTTTTTCTTTTCTCCTTTTCCCCCCTTTTTTCCTTTTTTTTTCCTTTTCTATTTTTCTTCTTTTTTTTTTTTTTCCTTTCTCATTTTCCCCCTTTTTTTTCTTTTCTCCCCCTTTTTTCTCTTCTTTTTTTTTTCTTTTTACAAGCAGTGCCTTCTTTCTGGGAGGGGGGGGAGAAAATGACAAGTTTGTAACCCCAGTGAAAGCTTTTTGATTATAATATTATTATTATTATTATTATTATTATTATTATTATTATTTTTTTATTAGTTTTCACTAAATCATAACAGTCCTAGGAAAGAAAAAAATCTCCTTGGCTGGTCCTGGTTGATTTCCTCTGTGTCCAACTGATCACTGCCTGCCTTGACTTTTTCTTAGGCTGGGAAAAAAACCCAGTCTTTTTCTTAGCTTTGGAAAATGAGGTTTGATTAATACCATTGTAGAAGCCTGGGAAATGACAGTGGATGTTTCTGAGCTCTTGTACTGCTCAGTCAAACAGAACGGCTTCCATTAGCACTGCTCTGCACTGCCTCCAAAGAAATGTGTAAGTCATTATCAGCTGGGTATCACAGGTTTGGAACCAAAACACATCCCAAAGGAAATGTAGAACAAATATTTCATATCAGTTGCATAAATCATGGGAAAATATGCCTTGGTTGTTGTTTCTTTCTCTTTCTCTCTCTTTGCTTGGGATGCTGCACCCCTTAAAGCTCTAAAACTTCTCTGTGCATTTTGCTGGCTGAATGCAGGGCTTGGTCACCACCACTCTTCTGCAAGTGTCAGCTTCATAGTGAATCAGGATCAGATGGTGACAGCTGCAAATGAGCATGACCCAGAAAGTCAATCACATCCTGGGCTGCATAAGAGGAGCACACCCAGCAGGTCCAGGGAGGTGATTCTCCCCCTCTACTCTGTTCTGGTGAGACCTCCCCCTGGAGTACTGTGTCCAGTTCTGGAGCCCCTAGTACAGGAAGGATCTGGAGGTGCTGGACGGTGTCCAGAGAAGGGCTATGAGATGATCAGAGGGCTGGAGTTCCTCTGCTATGAGGACAGACTGAGGGAGTTGGGGCTGTTCAGTCTGGAGAAGGCTCCAAGGAGACCTAATTGTTGCCTCCCAGTATCTGAAGGGGGCTACAAGAAAGCTGGGAAGGGACTTTGTAGGGTGTCAGAGAGTGATAGGACTGGGGGGAATGGAAAAAGAACTAGAAATGGGTAGATAGAGATTGGATGTTAGGAAGAAGTTCTTCTCCATGAGGGTGGTGAGACACTGGCACAGGTTGCCCTGGAAGGTATTAAGGCCAGGCTGGATGTGGCTGTGAGCAACCTGCTGTAGTGTGAGGTGTCCCTGCCCATGGCAGAGGCATTGTAACTAGATGATCCTTGAGGTCCCTTCCAACCCTATCAATTCTCTGATTCTATGAAGAAGCAGGGGTGAAAAAGAGAGTTGTCTCAGGGGAGTGGTCAGAAGGGTCACTCCTCCGGGGCATGTTTCGTCCCTGTGCTCCACTTGTACCCAAGAAAGCTGTGGAGCACTCTGTCCTCAGCAGAGCAAAATCTTCCTCTCTTCTGGGTTGTGTTTCAGTCTATAGGAGATGGGAGTGTACTTGTATTTGATCTTAGAGTCATAAAATTGTTTGGGTTGGAGGGGACCATAAAGATCATCTAGTTCAAACACCAATGCCATGAGCAGAAACATCTCCCACTAGCCCAAGTTGCTCAAGGTCTGAAGGAGTTGGGGCTGTTCAATCTGGAGAAGAGAAGGCTCCGAGGTGACCTCATTGTGGCCTTCCAGTATCTGAAGGGGGCCTACAAGAAGGCTGGGGAGGGACTTTTAGACTATCAGGGAGTGAGAGGACGGGGGAATGGGATGAAGCTGGAGGTGGGGGAGATTAGGCTGGATGTGAGGAGGAAGTTTTACGTGAGGGTGGTGAAGGCCTGAATGGGTTGTCGAGGGAGGTGTTGAGCCCCGTCCTTGAGGTGTTTAAGACCAGGCTGGATGAGGCTCTGTCCAGCCTGATCTAGGGTGGAGTGTCCCTGCCCATGGCAGGGGGGTTGGAACTGGATGATCCTTGTGGTCCCTTCCAACCCTAACTGAAACTATGAAGGTCTCATCCACCCTGGCCTCGGACACCTCCAGGGAGGGAGTATCCACAACCTCCCTCGAAATGGTTGCAGTGTCTCACCACCCCACTGTCAATGGCATCTAGTTACTGGGAAATAAAACAAAGCATCTGCCCACTGCCTTTAGTCAGTGTTAAAAACCTGCAATCATGGCTGAGCTGAAAGAAGACAGCATTTACTGTTAACATTTAAGTCCTTGTTTGATAAACTTCAGCTTCTCCCATCAAACCTCAAACACTGACAAATAATTTGGGTTGGCCTGCTGTTAAACCTTGGGTGGAGCATCTGAGCTGCTCACAGATCAGCTGAGGTTTGGCCAGGGATTTCTGGGACTTGATTTTCTGTGATGTAGACAGAACCAGTGTCCTTTAAATTAGAGGCTGTATTAGTGGATATAAATTAGAGGATATAGAGAACTCTTGATAGAGTAGTGTTTCTGTTGGTGTCCTACATCCTATGACCTACCTTAGAATCACAGAATCATAGAAGCATTAGAAAGGTCAAGGCTCGGCAGGTGGAAGGGACCTCCAGAGGTCATCCAGTCCAACCCCCCTGCAGTCAGCAGGGACATCCCCAACTAGATCAGGTTGCCCAGGGCCCTGTAAAGCCTCACCTTGAATATCTCCAGGGAAGGGGCTTCAACCACCTCCCTGGGCAACCTGTTCCAGTGCTCCACCACTCTCATAGCGAAGAACTTCCTGATGTCCAATCTAAATCTGCCCTTCTCTAGTTTGAAGCCATTGCCCCTTGTTCTGTCACTGTAGGCCTTTACAAACAGTCTCTCTCCATCCTTCCTGTAGCCCCCTTCAGGTCCTGGCAGGCTGCTTTTAGGTCTCCATAGAGCCTCCTCTTCTCCAGGTTGAATACCGAAAGCTCCCTCAGCCTGTCCTTCAAGCAGAGGTGCTCCAACTCCCTGAGCATTTTTGTGGCCTTCCTCTGGACCTGCTCCATCAGGTCCATGTCCTTCCTATATTGAAGGCTCCAGAGCTGCACACAGTACTGCAGGTGAGGTCTCAGCAGAGCAAAGTGGCAGAATGACCTCTCTGGATCTGCTGGCAGTGCTGCTTTTGATGCAGCCCAGGCTGTGATTTGCCTTCTGTGCTGCCAGCTCACACTGCCTGCTCATGTCCAGCTTCTCATCCACCAGCACCCCCAAGTCCTTTTCCTCAGGGCTGCTTTCTATCACCTCCTCCCCCAGGCTGTATTGACAGTGAGGATTGTTCCAGCCCAGGTGCAGAGCCCTGCACTTGCTCTTGTTGAACTTCATGAGGTTCACCTGGGACGACCTCTTCAGCTTGTCCAGGTCCCTCTGGATGCCATCCTGTCCCTATGGTGTATGGACCACACCACTCAGCTTGGGGTTGTCTGCAAACCTGCTGATGGTGTCTTGATCCCTCTATGTCATTGATAAAAATATTGAACAGCAGAAGTCCCAGTAGGGACCCCTGTGGGGCACCACTGTCACTGCTCTCCATCTGGACCTCAAGCCATTGAGTACCAGCCTCTAGATGCAACCATCCAGCCAATTCCTTATCCACCCATCCAATCCCTGTATCTCCAACTTGGCAAGCTGAATGTTGTGGGGGACTGTGTCAAGAGCCTTGCAGAAGTCCAGCTAGATCACATCCACATCTACCTTGCAGAAGGTAAGTTCTGTGCAGCTATTTTTAAGTTCAGCAAATGCAGAACACAGAATGCAGAATTAACCAGGTTGGAAAAGACCTCCCAAGATCATCCAGTCCAACCTATCAGCCAACACCATCTAATCAGCTAAACCATGGCACTGAGTGCCTCCTCCAGGCCTTTCTTAAACACCCCTAGTGATGGTGACGCCACCACCTCCCTGGGCAGCCCATTCCAAGGGCCACAAACATTCAGTGCTGCCAGAAGAAAACCAAAATAAATGTGAGTGGGTATGTGGCCAAGTGCCACTGAGGAATTTGGGTGGGATAGCTGAAGAAGAGAAACACACAGAGGCCATGCAGAAGGTGCCATTCTCCACCTGGAGTGGAAGACTCTGGGGCTAGAAGGTGCTGGATCTTCTGTGGGAGGAAAGTAGTTGAGGATGTGAGGGATATTAAAATAAAAGAGGGATCTGAAGGGCTTTCAGGGCTTTTAAAACAAGAGCCCTGTGTTTACATACTTTATGAGGCTGCACAGGAACTGGTTGGAGGGATGCTGCGCAGACATGTTGTCCAAATCAGAGAGTGTTAAATGCTTGGATGCTATTCAACTATGCATAATCACCATGTCACCCCTTGGCTTCCAGCAGCAGCAGCCCAAATCCCAAAGGGCCCCTATTATTAATTTATCCCTGATCCTTAGATAGGGCACCAGGCTATTTTGATAAAGGGAGGAGAGCTATTGTGACTTTGCTTCCTTTATTGCTCCACCCAAGATAAAGCAGACAGGATATTTTACAGTCAATACATCGTTCAGCAGAAGGTGCTGGACCTCAGAGACCAGACTTCCCTTTAGTTCTGGGCCCCTGAGTTCAAGAAAGATGTTGAGATGCTCAAATGTGTCCAGAAAAGGGCAACAAAGCTGGTGAGGGGTCTGGAGCACAGCCCTGTGAGGAGAGGCTGAGGGAGCTGGGGTTGTTTAGCCTGGAGAAGAGGAGGCTCAGGGGAGATCTTGTTGCTCTCTACAACTACCTGAAGGGAGGTTGTAGCCAGGTGGGGGTTGGTCTCTTCTCCCAGGCAACCAGCACCAGAACAAGAGGACACAGTCTCAAGCTGTGTCAGGGGAGGTTTAGGCTCTCTTCCCAGCAAGAGAGATTGGCCATTGGAATGTGTTGCCCAGGGAGGTGGTGGAATCACCATCCCTGGAGGTGTTTAAAAAGGGACTGGATGGGGTGCTTAGTGCCATGGTTTAGTTGATGAGATGGTGTTGGGTGATAGGTTGGGCTTGATGATCTCTGAGGTCTTTTCCAACCTGGCTAATTCTGTATTCTGTATTCTCTGCTGGACTCTTCAGTTCAAATATGAAACTGGAGAAGTGGATTTTTTCAGGATTTTTTCCCCCCCTTGCTCCTAAATTACTCTTTTCCTTTTTCCCACATTTCAGATTGTGTTATGGAAGTGCCTGATAAAGACACATGCTTGGTCTCTGCTTATCTTTGAACATAACTCAAAGGATAAAGTCCCTGTTGAATCAACATGATGCCAAAATATTTTGGTGCTTCAGTTTCAGTTAGTGCTGCCTTGAGTCCTGTTTTTGCAGGGAGAGGCCTCTGGCCAAGCCATTGATTCTGAGGCTGTAGCAAAGAAACACAGCCTCGAGTCATGGAATCCTAGAATGGCTCAGGTTGGAGGGGCCCTCAGAGATCATCTGCTCCAACCTCCCCACCATGGGTAGGTCCACTAGACTCAGCTGCTCAAGGCCTCATCCAACCTGACCTTCAACACCCCCAGGCAGGAGGCATCCACAACCTCCCTGGGCAGCCTATTTCAGAGTCTCACCACCCTCCTACTGAAGAACTTCTTCCTAAGCTCCAGTCTAACCCTGCTCTCCCTTGAGCTTCAATCCATTCTCTAGACATCCTTACAAAACATCCCTCTGCAGCCTTCCCGTAGGATCCCTTCAGTTACTGGAAGGCAGCTCTAAGGCCCCCCTGGAGTCTTCTCTTCTGCATGTTGAACACCCCCAGCTCCCTCAGCCTATCCTCACAGCAGAGGTGCTCCAGCCCTTGGATCACCTCTGTGGCCTCCTCTGGACTGGCTCCAAGATCTCTGTGTCCTTCTTAACAGCACAACAGCCTTCAGCCCAAATTCAGTAGGAATATAACCTTATCCCTGCAAAGAATGCATTCCAGAAGCTCCTTGTACATGTTGTGGTAGGATCATCATGATCCATCCCTTTTGGTAAAGCAGGTCTTTGGTCACTCTTGCTCCTGACTTCTCACTGTTGTCTCTCTGCACAGACCTTTGAGCTGGTTTTGCAAAACACCCTGGGAGATGTGCAGTGCTTTTTTTTTGTTGCCCACCACATCTCTCAGGCCCCTGACTGGAAGGCTTGCATCCCCTGTGGGAAGAAGTAGGTTTGGAAGGAAAAGGCAAAAAATCTGCTTTATTGTCCATTTCCTTTCTGCAAGCCCCATCCTTCTGTCCTCATGGGTAGGGATTTTACCCATAAGAAAAAGAGAAAGGTCTCTGTACACCTGAATTACCCTTAAGCCTCCCTAGATGTAGGAAAAAAGTTGGCTGATGTTATTTCTGATACTGATCACAAAACATCCCTCTTGCAGTTAGCACCTGGGCCAGATCCAGCCACCCACTGCAGAGCACAGCAGCTGTGTATGTGCCTGGACCCAGAACACAGCATAGAATTGTCAGGGTTGGAAGGGACCTCAAGGATCAGCCAGTTCCAGCCCCCCCTGCCATGGGCAGGGACACCTCACACTACAGCAGGTTGCTCACAGCCACATTCAGCCTGGCCTGAAAATCCTCCAGGGATGAGGCTTCCACCACCTCCCTGGGCAGCCTGTGCCAGTGTCTCACCACCCTCATGGGGAAGAACTTCTTCCTAACATCCAATCTGAATCTACTCACTTCTAGTTTTACTCCATTCCCCCCAGTCCTGTCACTCCCTGACACCCTACAAAGTCCCTCCCCAGCTTTCTTGGAGCCCCCTTCAGATACTGGAAGGCCACAAGAAGGTCTCCTCGGAGCCTTCTCTTCTCCAGACTGAACAGCCCCAACTCTCGCAGTCTGTCTCCATAGCAAAGGAGCTCCAGCCCTCTGATCATCCTCATGGCCCTTCTCTGGTCCCATGAGTCAAGCTTAGCCTTTTGGTGACTCTTCAGCCACACTTTCCAAATGTGGAAAAGAAAACAAATCTCTTCTAGGAAAAGAACAATGCAAGGGATGCTGAAGGAAAGGGCTTCTGAGGCAGTCACTGGGAGCTTAGCCCAGAGTCATGGAGTGGAAATGACGAGTTTCGTGTAAGAACCTGGTATCAGAGGGCTACAGGACTGCTACCATGTTTACCCAGGCCCTCTGAACCAATCCAAACTACTCAGACAAACCTGGATTGGTGCCTCCTGAAAAGGGGGCACCTGTCCTATCATCCTTTCAAGGAAGAACAGCCTCCAAAACAAATGAATGAGCAAGGCTGCTTTAATGAGATGTGGAAATCAGCTGCCACTGCCAAAACACAACTCCTCCTCCCAGCCTCCTGGGCTGATTGTAAGAACAGCAATTTGCCAGCTCCAACATCCTGTTATTAAGCTAGTTGTTCAGTTTTCAGAGAGATTTGTGATAGGAACTTGAGACTCGGGGATCGACATTCACCCACTGCAAACGATTACCACCTCCTCCTCCTCCTCCTCTCCTGAGGCAGGCTGCAAAGCCATGATACGAGGGACAGCTTCATGTCCCTGAGCACTGAGCCTTCTGTGAGGGGCAAGGAGTGATAAGATTCTATGAGTCTATGATTCTATGAAAATGATCAGGGGGTTGGAGCACCTCTGCTAGGAGGAGAGACTGAGGGAGCTGGGGGTGTTCAGCCTGGAGAAGAGGAGGCCCCAGGCAGACCTAACAGCAGCCTGCCAGTACCTGAAGGAGCCTACAAGAAGGGTGGAGAGAGATTGTTTACAAAGGTCTGGAGTGATAAAATGAGGGATAATGGTTTGAAATTAGAGAAGAGCAGATTTAGATTGGATGTTAGGAACAAGTTCTGCACCATGAGGGTGATGGAACACTGCAACAGGTTGCCCAGGGAGGTGGCTGAGGCCCCATCCCTGGAGATACTCAAGGTGATGTTCAACAGGGAGGATGCTCCTGCTTGCTGCAAAGGGAGTTGGGCTGGATGACCTTTGGAGGTCCCTTCCAAACCCAGACCACTCTGTGATTCTCTATGATTTTATGATCTCCATGTGGGAGGGGGAGCTGCAGGAGACAAGAGGTCCCTGGCACCAAAAGCAAACAGAATTTCCCAGAGGCCTTGTTGCCACAGCACAGACCTTGTTTTTTCCTTAGAGAAAAAACAGCCTTCCTCTGAAAGGAGCAGTCCTTTGGATGGAAAAAACAACCTACATAGCGTGGTAAGATCCCTGCACATTCTGAAATCTGTTCAGAGAGAGGATATCTACAGTAAGAAAAGGACTTTACCTGCCTGCCTTCTGCTCTGCTGCTTCCAGAGCTGTGTTTTCCCACTTTTCTCTTTTATTAATTATTGCTTCTCACCCAGAATCTTTGTTCTAAAAACAACCATCACCACCACCACCACTGCATCTCCCTTCTGGATGTGAGGGATGAATGCAATAGAGAGGATCAGGACACGATCACAGAGAGGCTCCACTCTCTCCTCATGCCCTTACTTGTCTCCTAAGTCATGCCCCAGGAGCTAGCCTGCACTTGCAAACTGTAGTTTAAAGCCCATTGATCACCTCCTTCATACCAGTTGTGCCAACATGGCACAGCTGCTTGTTTATTCTCTAGACAGTCTCCTTCTCTGGAGACTCTCCAAACTCACCTGGATGCATTCCTGTGCAGACTACCCTGGGTGATCCTGCTTTGGCAGGGGGGGGTTGGACTCCATGATCTCTGGAGGTCCCTTCCAACCTCTAATGTACTGTGGTACTGTGATACTGTACAGGTGTTTGACCAGCCCTCCAACCTCCAGTAAAATATTACAGCCCACTGTGAAGTTTGCCAACCCCTTGTTAAAGTGATCTCCTTGATGTCTTTAGCTCACCAGAAGATAAACTGCACCGTGAGGGTGGTGAGGGTGGTGAGGCCCTGGAATGGGTTGTCAAGGGAGGTGGTTGAGGCCCCGTCCCTTGAGGTGTTTAAGACCAGGCTGGATGAGGCTCTGGCCAGCCTGATCTAGTGTAGAGTGTCCCTGCCCATGGCAGGGGGGTTGGAACTAGATGATCCTTGTGGTCCCTTCCAACCCTAACTGAAACTATGAAACTATGAAACTAAGGTGATGTGCTCCCACTCCAAAGTTCAGAGAGCCATTTCCACCAGCAAACAGAGATTATGCAAATCACCTTTGGTGCTGGAAGCCATTGGTGTCCCTGGTTGAGATCCATGATGTTCAAGGTTTAGATCCATGACATTAAACCAAAGTCAGACACAGTGTTTTTGCTCTTACCTGACACAGTGGTTAATTGCCTTCCTGATTCCTCATATCTCTATCTCCTCCTTTGCCTTCCTGCTCTTCTCTTAGTGCCCCAATGGACTGGCTGCCACAGGGTTGATCTTCTTGCAGCACTCATCTTAGAATCATAGACTTGTTAGGGTTGGAAGGGACCTCAAGGATCAGCCAGTTCCAACCCCCCTGCCATGGGCAGGGACACCTCACACTACAGCAGGTTACTCACAGCCACATCCAGCCTGGCCATAAAAACCTCCAGGGATGAGGCTTCTATCACCTTCCTGGGCAACCTTGGTCATCTTGGGATTAGCCCTGAGGAAGGCAACATCTCTATACTTCAAGACCAATGCTCAGAGCTTGACCTGCAGCAGTGGTTTTCCTTGCAACAGCAGCAAAGGGATGCAGGAACAATGTTCCTGTTCCCACTGTGCCACCATTTCTGGTCCTTGCCCTCCATGCACTCTCTGGCCACTGAAGAATGGTTATGCTTGGCCCATCCAACAAGACAGCATGGCAGACATGTCTGAGACCCAATAGCAAAGAGCTGGAGCAAGATAGAGGACAACAAATGGGCAAGAGAATGAGCTGACCATGGCCAGCAGCAACACAGAATCACAGAATCAAGCAGGTTGGAAGAGACCTCCAGGATCATCAAGTGCAACCCATCACCCAGACCTAGCTAATCAGCCAGACCATGGCACTGAGTGCCTCATCCAGGCTTTTCTTAAACACCTCCAGGGACCTCCACCCCACCCCCTCCCTGGGCAGCCCATTCCAATGGGCAATCTCTCTTTCTGGGAAGAACTTCTTTCTAAGATCAAGCCTAAACATCTGCAGTGGTCAGCACAGGGCACAATAGCCTCAATCAAAGTGATCAGACTGGGGATGCTTCTGAGAGAGGCTTTTCTTCACCCATACTTGTTGCTTCTCCAGAGCTGCCTAATGCAGCCCACAGCTTGCATTTTCTTTGTGACTCCATTCCCCAGGTTCTCCTCTCTCAGTCTTTTCTCCCTCCTGCCCCACCCTTCCAGGAATTCACATTGCACACATTTCTGGTTCCTCTTTAAAGTTATGGGAGAGGAATGCCCTTTCTGCTACTGCTTATCACCATGCCCTGCTTCAATAAAGATTCCTTGTAAACCAAAAAGAATGTCCTGAGCAGTGCTGGGGCACTGAGCTGCCTGAGATGTTCTGTGTCCAGGGCTAGGCCCCTGCACAATCTTAAACACAGAGAGGACACCAAGTACCAGCTTAAGCTGACTCAGGGCAGTGTGGTTTGTGTGTTGCTCACTGTACAGCATTGGCTTTGGGACTTCTTTTTGTTTTCTCTGTAAGAAATCCTTCACAGAAAGAGAGCTTGGCCATTGGAATGTGCTGCCCAGGGAGGTGGTGGAGTCACCATCCCTGGAGGTGTTTTAAACAAGACTGGATGAGGCACTTAGTGCCATGGTTTAGTTGATGAGATGATGTTAGGCAATAGGTTGGACTTGATGGTCTCAGAGGTCCTTTTCAAGCTGGTTGATTCTGTGATTCTGTAAATACTTCTCAGACTCCAATGCAATGGATGAAGCATAGACAATTAATGATTCACCATGGTGAGGTCTCTGCAGGGATCTCATGGACAAGGGGCAATGGCTTCAAACTAGAGCAGAGGAGATTTAGATTGTATGTTAGGAACAAATTCTGCACCAAGAGGGTGGTGGAACACTGGAACAGGTTGCCTGGAGAGGTGATTGGGGTTCCACCCCTGGAGATATTCAAGGTGAGGCTCAACAGGGCTCTGGGCAACCTGATCTAGTGGAGGATGCCCCTGCTGGCTGCAGAGAACCAGACCATTCAATGACTCTGTGAAATGTCCTGTGGCCCCCCTCCTTTCCCAAGGAAATGAGGCACATATGGGAGACAGACCATGTTCAGTGTCCAGCAAGGAGCCAGGACACCACCAGCCTTTGCACCCAGGCCTTTCTCTTCCATCACCATCATTTCACAGAAAGCTTTCCCAAAGTTGTCACCAAGTCAGCAAGCAGCAGCACAGCAGTGTATGGCATCAACCACAGTGGGACTGCTGCTGCAAATGGCCAGAGTTCCCAGAAACACAGAATTGTCAGGGTTGGAAGGGACCTCAAGGATCATCTGGTTCCAACCCCCCTGCCATGGGCAGGGACATGTCACACAACATCAGGTTGCTCACAGCCACAGCCAGCACGCCTGAAAAACCTCCAGGGATGAGGCTTCCACCACCTCCCTGGGCAACCTGTGCCAGTGTCTCACCACCCTCATGGGGAAGAACTTCTTCCTAACATCCAACCTTGAACCTACCCATTTCTAGTTTTGCTCCATTCCCCCCAGTCCTATCACTCCCTGACACCCTCAAAATTCCCTCCCCAGCTTTCTTGTAGCCCCCTTCGGATACTGGAAGGCCACAACAAGGTCTCCTTGGAGCCTTCTCTCCAGACTGAACAACCCTTTGGTGTCCTTGGTAAGATGCAGTCACAGGATCTGTGTGACCAGAAGGTGCAGACTCTTTTCACCTGAGCAGCTCCTTCAGCTGGTATCAGTAACAGTTTTCCAGCCCCCATGTGCAAGAGGCACTCAAGAGGGATACAATGTGGATTCTGAGCACAGTGCAGATGTAGAGCAGAGCATCTGGGTTGACTGGTGGAAGGTTTTTCTCAGTTCCAAAGTCAGTCTTTCACGCTTTGGACCCTGGTAATGATATTTGATAACATAGAGCATAAGAAAGATGGAGCTTCTATGTCCCAGACAACAGGCTCCACAAATGCATTGCTAAAATAACTCAGTGAGAGATCATCTGTTACACTTGTGCAGGATGAGAGGGAAACTGTCCAAAATCTGTGTCCTAATGGGAAAAACAACAACAACAAAAAATAATCCTTGGAAGCAGAGGCAGGGAATCTGCTGGCTGAGAGAGCCCAGAAAGCTTTGAGTGTTTCAGGGGCTGTAACTGATACAGAGACCTTTGGGCAACTGGACAAAGGAATTCTTGAAGGCAGTCCTCTTTCAAGCCTTAAAATGGACTCCTTTCCTCTTTTTCTTTGGTGAAGAGACATCTTTATGTTTTGGTGGAGAAGGTTGTTGGCTGTCAGAGCTTCAGGAGGTTGTTTAACTTCTTCCATTCGCAGTCCTGGACGTTGTGGTCTTCTGTCTTTATTTCTAATGAATTTCTGTCTCAGCTCCGCAGTGTCTGGTTCCCATTCCAAAGACTGAATTTGGCTTCACAGAATCACAGAGTCACAGAGTGTTAGGGGTTGCAAGGCACCTCAAAAGGTCCTCCAGTCCAACCCCTCTGCCAGAGCAGGATCACCCAGGGCAGGCCACACAGGAACACATCCAGGTGGGTTTGGAATGTCTCCAGAGAAGGAGACTCCACAGCCTCTCTGGGCAGCCTGTTCCAGGGCTCTGGCACCCTCACAGGGAAAGTTTTCCCTTCTGTTCCCATGGAACCTCCTCTGTTCCAGCCTGCACCCCCTGCCCCTCGTGCTATCATTGGACATCACTGAGCAGAGCCTGGATCTGTCCTCCTGACACTGCCCTGCACATCTTTCTAGACATGAATGAGGTCACCCCTCAGGCTCCTCTGCTCCAAGCTAATGAGCCCCAGCTCCCTCAGCAGGAAAATGTTCCACTGCCTTCAGCGTCTCTGTGTCTCTGTGCTGGACTCTTTCAAGAAGTTCCCTGAGGTCCTTCTTGAACTGAGGGGCCCAGAACTGGACACAATATTCCAGATGAGGCCTCACCAGGTCAAAGCAGAGGGGCAGGAGAACCTCTCTTGACCTACTAGCCACAGCCCTTCTAATCCACCCCGGGAGGCCATTTGGCTTTCTTGGCCACAAGGACACATTGCTGGCTCATGGTCATCCTGCAAGAAGGGCCCGGGCTAGATGGCTGAACTTGAGCAGCAAAGCTGGGCTGAGGAGATAAACAGGCTGCTAAATCCCAGCCCTGCAGCGCTGCCAGATGATCTTCTCTGCCCTTTGAAAGCGGCGTCTGCGAGGAAATGACCAAGCCTTTTCCATCTGCAGAGCTTACAGTGAGTAACTGGGAGGCCTTTGACTCTTTGCAGTATTCCTGTCCTTCCGGAGAGCCGTGGCCAAGCCGAGTCCCCAGGGAGGGCAAGGAGAGCCTCCTCGCTCCTGGAGCTGACAGCGCGGCGAGCCGGCGGCTAGCAAACGATGAGGAAAGGGCCCCCGAAGTGATGTGCAGGATCCCAGCAATACGTGGGCTCACCGCCACGGGGAGGTCACAGAGGGCAATAAATCAGTGGCTGGAGAGCCCTGCCGGTGCAGCTGGCTGTGATTCCTGCCCCCTGCTCCTTGTAGGGACGCCAGGACCTGGCCTCTGTATGTCAGCGCCCCGGTGGAAATGCAGAATCCACATCCTTACAATGGAGACCGATGAAGGGAGGTGCTGGGGAGAGCTGCTTAGCAAAGGAAGTCATCAGCCCTTAGCAGCTGCAAAGATGTTGCCTAGGATGAGAAAAACGGGGGGGGGGGGAAATAAATAGACACAAGCAAAGCCTGCATTAAAGCCTCAGAGCAAATGAAGTCACTTCCAGAACAACCCCGGCGAGGGCTTTGCTCGAGTAACACAGGGGGCTCTGCGCCGCCGTGCTGCGACCACAGCCTGCAGCCAACTCGGCAGCAGTGAGGAGAGGTTGGGGTGCAAGGCAGTGGTGGATTCCCTGCAAGGTACTCCTCTCAGATGCCCCCAGGGCTGGTCACGGCTTGTGGGTGTTCACTGCATGCAGTGAGGGCAGGATCCTGCTACTTTTCCCTGCCCAGGAAACCTTTCCATCTCAATCACAGAATCAACCAGGTTGGAAGAGACCTCCAAGATCGTCAAGCCCAACTGATCACCCAACCCTACCTAATCAATTAAAACATGGCACTAAGTGCCTCATCCAGGCTTAAACACTTCCAGGGACCTTGACCCCCACCACCTCCCTGGGCAGCCCATTCCAATGGCCAATCTCTCTTTCTCTGAAGAACTTCTTTCTAAGATCAAGCCTAAACCTCCCCTGGCACAGCTTGAGACTGTGTCCTCTTGTTCTGGTGCTGGTTGCTTGGGAGAAGAGACCAACCCCCTCCTGGCTACAACCTCCCTTCACATAGTTGTAGACAGCAATAAGATCTCCCCTGAGCCCTCTCCTCTCCAGGCTAACAGATTTTGAGCCAACAGCCTTCCTTGCTGCAAAATATTCCTGGTGAAAGTGGTTTGGTTTTGTATTTCATTTTGGTTTATTTTGGTTTGGTTTGGCTTGGTTTTGCTTTGCTTTTGATTTGTGTTTGTTGTGCTTTGGGTTTTGTTTTGTTTTGATTTGATTTGATTTGTTTTGTTTTCCACCACCTCACCCCCCTGCCTGGATCAGTGAAGGGAGTGCACCTTCCCATGTTGCATCTGAAGGATGTCAAGAGGGAGGGGACAGGTTCTGCTCACTTGTGCCCTGTGATAGGACAAGGGGCAATGGATATAAACCACAGCACAGGAGGTTGCACCTCAACCTGAAGAGGAACTTTTTCACTGTGAGGGTCCCAGAGCCCTGGAGCAGGCTGCCCAGAGAGGTTGTGGAGTCTCCTTCTCTGGAGACTTTCCAGACCCACCTGGATGTGCTCCTGTGCAACCTGTGCTGGATTCTCTGGTCCTGCTCTGGCAGGGGGGGTTGGACTCAATGATCTCCAGAGGCCCCTTCCAACCCCTAACATCCTGTGATCCTGTGATCTGACAGTGGGTGATGGCAGTCTAGGGCACCAACGAGCTGGCAGAGCCTCTGTCAGCCCTCAGCCCTCCTGCTTTATTAAAAAATAAGAGAGCCAGAACTGGACACAATAGTCCAGATGCAGCTTCAGCAGGGCAGAGGGGGAGGAGAACTTCTCTTGACCTACTAGCCACAGCCCTTCTAATCCACCCCAGGCTGTCCTTGGCCTTCTTGGTCACAAGAGCACATTGCTGGCACATGGGCAACCTCCCATCCACTGGGACCCCCAGGTCCCTTTCCCCTTTAGGTTGTACACAGGTGGGGCTGGTCTCTTCTCCCAGGCAACCAGCACCAGAACAAGAGGACACAGTCTCAAGCTGTGCCAGGGGACATTCAGGCTGGATATTAGGAAGAAGTTCTACACAGAGAGAGTGATTGCCCATTGGAATCAGCTGCCTGTGGAGGTGGTGGAGTCACCTTCATTGGAGGTGTTCAGGAGGAGACTTGATGGGGTGTTGGTTGCATGGTTTAGTTGATTAGGTGGTGTTGGATGATAGGTTGGACACAATGATCTTGAAGGTCTCTTCCAATCTGGTCTATTCTATTCTATTCTATTCTATTCTATTCTATTCTATTCTATTCTATTCTATTCTATTCCATCCTATGCTATTGGCAATGGAAGCCAGCAGGATGCTGGACTATGTCAACAAAGGCATCACCAGCAAAGATAAACAAGTCATCGTTCCACTCTACACAGCCCTTCTCAGACCACCCTTCACTGCTCTCCAACAGGTCAGTCCCCAACCTATACTGATCCACGGGGTTCTTTCCCAGGTGCAAGACTCTACACTTGCCCTTGTTGAATTTCCTTCAATTTCTCCCTGCCCAGCTCTCCAGCCTGTCTAAATCTAAGCAGAAGCTGCCATTCTTTGTTGTAATTAACAGCCTTCAGCTGGTTCATGCCTGCAGCAGGTCTGCTAGACTTTTGGAAAGCTTCCTGTGTGGCAACGAGGCTGGGGAGAGGCCTTGAGCACAAGCCCTATGAGGAGAGGCTGAGGGAGCTGGGATTGTTTAGCCTGGAGAAGAGGAGGCTCAGGGGAGACCTTACTGCCCTCTACAAGTACCTGAAGGGAGGTTGTAGCCAGGAGGGGGTTGGTCTCTTCTCCCAGGCAACCAGCAGCAGAACAAGAGGACACAGTCTCAAGCTGCACCAGGGGAAGTTTAGGCTGGAGGTGAGGAGAAAGTTCTTCACTGAGAGAGTCATTTGCCATTGGAATGTGCTGCCCAGGGAGGTGGTGGAGTCCCTGTCCCTGGAGGTGTTCAAGAGGGAATTGGATGTGGCACTTGGTGCCATGGTTTAGTCATGAGGTCTGTGCTGACAGTTTGGACTTGATGATCTTTGAGGTCTCTTCCAACCCTGGTGATACTGTGATTCTGTGTGTGATTCTTCCCAGAAAGAGTGATTGATTGGCCATTGGAATGAGCTGCCCAGGGAGGGGGTGGGGTGGAGGTCCCTGGAGGTGTTTAAGAAAAGCCTGGATGAGGCACTCAGTGCCATGGTATGGTTGATTAGCTAGGCTTGGGTGATGGGTTGGACTTGATGATCTTGGAGGTCTCTTCCAACCTGCTTGATTCTGTGATTCTGTGAGTAGAGTAGCTTGTGGCACCACCACTGGCAGCAAGGAAGTGGGATCAAAAAAGATTGTACTTGGGAGTAAGTATGTCTCTTAAACCTGGGTGATTCTGTGATTCTCTGTGATTCTGTGAGATTCTGTGATTCTGTGATTCTTTCATTTGGCTCCCTGTTTTCAGGCAGGATGCAAAGCCTGCATTCCACTGCATGCTCTCTCCTTCGGTGTTTCTTCTTCTTTCCCATAGCTTGCCTGGGGGCTCCTGCTAGATAGCAAGATGTGAAGAACCACCATGCACAGACAAAAACCAGTGTGCTCCTCTATTTTATTTACACAGCTGCCATGAATTGTGTTATGCCTAAACCCCTCTGCCTCTTCCTCCCTCAGTGGGTCAGAGGGAGAAGAATGGGCTGCTTTTTTTTTTTTCCAAGCTTTTTTTGTGTTTACTTTTATTGCTCTTTAAAATATTTTATGGCCTTTTAACAGAGTGGCACAACAAGGTTAAAATAACCAACAACAACAACAGGAAGCAAAAAATGTATTAAAGCATCCTAGAAGTGAATTTAACACTTCAAATACCCCTTCCAGGTGGCACCATGGCCTTGCTTTGAAGCAAAGCAGTAAATCCACTTAATAATTCTTTATTAGGGGGGTTATTGGGAATTAGAGCTCATGTACTAAACACAACGTCAGCTTGTCTATCTGTGGACAAATATTTGCCTACAGCTTGCACCCAAGACAACATATTGTGCATTGCAATTTGTGTTACAGTAGCCAGCAGAGACCCAGTCACTGTCCACACCCCCTCTTTCCCCCCATGCTTAGCATCTGTCTGTACTCCGGGTTCTGCACATTGGCCACAGCAACCCCATGCAGTGCTGCAGGCTGGGGTCAGAGTGGCTGGAGAGCGGCCAGGCAGAGAGGGACCTGGGGGTGCTGGTTGATGGGAGGCGGAACATGAGCCAGCAGTGTGCCCAGGCAGCCAAGAGGGCCAATGGCATCCTGGCCTGCATCAGGAACAGTGTGGCCAGCAGGAGCAGGGAGGTCATTCTGCCCCTGGACACTGCACTGGTTAGGCCGCACCTTGAGTCCTGTGTCCAGTTCTGGGCCCCTCAGTTTAGGAAGGAGGTTGACTTGCTGGAATGTGTTCAGAGAAGGGCAATGAAGTTGTTGAGGGGCTTGGAAGACAAGCCCTATGAGGAGAGGCTGAGGGAGCTGGGGTTGCTTAGCCTGGAGAAGAGGAGACTGAGGGGTGACCTTATTGCTCTCTACAACTACCTGGAGGGAGGTTGTAGCCAGGCAGAGGTTGGTCTCTTCTCCCAGGCAACCAGCACCAGAACCAGAGGACACAGTCTCAAGCTGTGCCAGGGGAGGTTTAGGCTGGAGGTTAAGAAGTTCTACACAGAGAGAGTGATTGCCCATTGGAATGGGCTGCTCGGGGAGGTGGTGGAGGTGTTCGGGAGGAGACTTGATGGGGTGCTTGGTGCCATGGTTTAGTTGATTAGGTGGTGTTGGATGATGGGTTGGACATGATGATCTTGAAGGTCTCTTCCAAACTGTTGTATTCTATTCTATTCTATTCTATTCTATTCTATTCTATTCTATTCTATTCTATTCTATTCTATTCTATTCTATTCTATTGCCAGCCTTGCTCTCCAAAGTAAGCAGACAGATGGTGTCAAAGGGGAAAAGAGCTGAGGTGGATAAGCTCCAGGGTGGCCAGCAAAGCTGTGGCTGATGAGCATCCCTTTGGCAGATCCAGCACTGCCCTGCTGGTGTTGCCTTTCACAGGAGCACAGAGCAGACTCTCCTCAGCAAGAACTGTGCTAAACAGTGAGTCTTATCTGGCTGGAAGGTGGAATTAAAAGTGTACCAAAGCAGGCAATTAGCACAGTGTAGACAAAACAAGAGAGATAGAGGGACAAGATGCAGGCAAGGGGCTGGCACAGGGCGGGCACCCATCCCAGAGAGTGCATGCAGCAGAGGAAGGCAGAAGGGGGGGGCTGTGCCTCTGTGTGTGTCCTTTGTTATAGAAATAGCCACAGGTGCACTTTTTTGTTGCTTTTGTGCTAAATCATGTCCTGAGAACCACTGGGGCCAAATATCATCCTGAGGAATAAAGCCAGGCCAGCACTTCCCCAGGCACCCAGCAACAGGCTGGCATGCAGAGGATGTCTTGATGACAACAGGGACAACAACTCAGACAAACCCCTTAGCTTGCTCAGTGTTGATCCTTTTCCTTCCTGTTCAGGATCACAGGATGTTAGGGGTTGGAAGGGACCTCAGGGGACCATCCAGTTCAACCCCCTGCCAGAGCAGGAGCACAGAATTCAGCACAGGTTGCACAGGAACACATCCAGATGGGTCTTGAAAGTCTCCAGAGAAGAAGATTCCACAACCTCTCTGGGCAGCCTGTTCCAGTGCTCTGTGATCCTCCCAGTGAAGAAGTTCCTCCTCATGTTGAGGTCCTGTGCTGTAGTTTATACCCATTACCCTTTGTCCTCCTGTGCCCCTTGCATTTGCAAAGCTCAATGAGAAATAGTGAAGTAAGAGCTGGAGGGTAGAGGATTATGCCAACATGTGTTGGTTATGTGACATAACTAATCAACATCAGGGTTGTCGCAGAGGAGACTGCCCCTGGAGGAGTCATGGCTGGGAGGAGACCAAATGTCAGTTATGGTACTTGAAACAGTGACAAGCTCCCAGTAGCTCAGAATGAAATCAGAGAGAAATCTAGTAGGTTTGGAAGGGACCTCAAGGATCAGTAGTTCCAACCCACCTGCCATGGGCAGGGACACCTCCACTACAGCAGGTTGCTCACAGCCACAGCCAGCCTGGCCTGAAAAACCTCCAGGGATGAGGCTTCCACCACCTCCCTGGGCAACCTGTGCCAGTGTCTCACCACCCTCACGGGGAAGAACTTCTTCCTGACATCCAATAGAAAGTTGTGGCATCCTGGATTTCAGGAGCTTCCACTCTTTCTGCATGATCCAGCAAACATCCTTGTAGGATCTCCAGTGAATAAGCAGCTCTTTTGAAGTGGCAGCTGTCCCAAGGAGTGCCTGCTCCTCTCTGGCACTGTGTAAACATGCATAGCAAAATCCAGGGCAGGTTTGTTTTGTTGTTGGTTGGTTGGGGGTTTTTTTCTTTCCTCTTTTGTTGTTTTGGTGTGGGTTGTTGTGTGTTTTTTTTGTCTTAGCTAGCAGCCTAATTACTTCTTCAAAGGGCCAACTCTTTCTGCCCGAGTTCATCAAGCTGTCACTCAAGAAAAGTCCAATCTCTGGATGGGCTCCGCAGCCCTCCCATGGGCTCTCTGGTTCCCTGCAGGTCGTGGGCTCGCACGGAAGCTGTTGGGTTCAGCCGGCCGCCGGTCTGGAGGAGGGCACCGGTTTGTGCCGATAAGCAAAGCTCTTTGCAAGGTCAGCTCCCTCCCAGCTGCCTCTCGCCCTGCTTTGAAGCCTGGCGAGTCAGCAAGCTCAGCATCGCCGTCATGGGGTGCGGGGGGCAAGGTTCCCAACCGTCTTAAAGGAAAGAAGCTGAGCGCCTTTCTCCTGACACTTTTTCTCGTTGTGATCCCAGCCCCTGGCTCTCAGGACGAAGCAGGACTGTGTTGAACTGGAACTGGCGTGTCCAGGGGTGGGTTTGCTTTGAAGGTTGCCTTATCCAGCTGAAATTGGAGCCAGGCTCTCCAGTGGTGTAAATCAATGGCCGCTTCTTCAAAGCCATGTGTGAGCAGTCAAACTAGGTCTGATTTACCTCCCCCCAGCAGCTGTCCCTCTGGCCAGAATGAGAAACACTTGGAAGACACCTTCTTTGTCCTACACTGCCAGGAACAGCTTGATGAAGTTATAAATCTGCTCCCCAAACCCCACTGTCATGTTCAAGTTACGCAGGGTGAACCCAAAACCAGGCTGCAAGGTAGCAGCAGGACATTGAATATTAGAGCCAAATCACTTACAGATTTATTCCACCATTTCATTGTGATTTTCCCTCCTTTGAGGAACAGATTTTCCCAAGCATGGCAGGTTTATTTATTCTTTTCCTGTGGCAGGGATTATGATTTGGTTTGGTGGGTTTTTTTTCCCCTGTTGCCACGTTTTGTGCCAGTTCCCCATTCAATCCTAATGAAGCAGATGAGGTGAGAAGTAAGTTTTGTTTGTAGCTCTGGTTTGATTTAGGTCTCTGTGTGTGTGTGTAGCTCATATTTGAGAGCTTACTTTAAACACCACAAGGACTCAAACCCCTTTGTGTGACTGTTTGGAATGAGATAGAATCATAGAATTGTCAGGGTTGGAAGGGACCTCAAGGATCAGCCAGTTCCAACCCCCTGCCATGGGCAGGGACACCTCACACTACAGCAGGCTGCTCACAGCCACATCCAGCCTGGCCCTCAAAACCTCCAGGGATGAGGCTTCCACCACCTCCCTGGGCAACCTGGTGGGTTAGAGGAACAGGAAAAATGTGAGATAAGTGGAAATTACATTTAAAATACATCAAAATTATTACTATTATTATTAATTAATTATTAATTAATTAATAATAATTAATAATAATAATAGTGAGACTGTTTTAAGCATCACATTTAAATGGGAGATTTTCTAAAAGCTAGTGGAACATTTATATATAATCAAAAGGGTTTTCAGGTAAAGACTTGTGGAACATTTCTGCATTTCCCAAGGGGAGTTTCACTCAGTGCACCCAGGTAGGCTTTTAGCTTTCCTCAGATTTCTTTGGAGGTTTCCAAACCTGTAAATGCCTATGATCAGGCATTGCTCTGCCTGAATTGTGTTCATCTGACTTGTTTTGTTTAGTGTTCATTTGAAATATAGAGATAGATAGATAGATAGATATAGATAGGGATAGAGATAGAGATATATAGAGATAGAGATATAGAGATAGAGACAGAGAGAGAGATGTGGATAGAGATAGGGATGTGGAGAGAGAGAGAGATAGGATGTGGAGAGAGAGAGAAATGTGGAGAGAGAAAGAGATATGTGGATAGAGATAGGGATGTGGAGAGAGAGAGATAGGGATGTGGAGAGAGAGAGATAGGGATGTGGAGAGAGAGAGATGTGGATAGAGATAGGGTTGTGGATAGAGAGAGAGATGTGGAGAGAGGGATGTGGATAGAGATAGAGAGATGTGGATAGAGATAGAGAGAAAGATGTGGAGAGGAGAGAGAGATGTGGAGAGAGATAGAGATAGGGATGTGGAGAGAGAGAGATAGGGATGTGGAGAGAGAGAGATGTGGAGAGAGATAGATGTGGATAGAGAGAGAGAGAGAGAAAGATGTGGAGAGAGAGAGATGTGGAGAGAGATATAGATAGGGATGTGGAGAGAGATAGAGATAGGGATGTGGAGAGAGATAGAGATGTGGAGAGAGATGGAGAGATGTGGAGAGAGAGATAGAGAAAGATGTGGAGAGAGATATAGATAGGGATGTGGAGAGAGATATAGATAGGGATGTGGAGAGAGATATAGATAGGGATGTGGAGAGAGATAGAGATAGGGATGTGGAGAGAGATAGAGATGTGGATAGAGATAGAGAGATGTGGATAGAGATAGAGAGAGAGATATATAGAGATATATAGAGATAGATACAACCCATGGTTTATTTTGCTTGACCCCTATTTGATATTTAAGGAAAATAAATAAATCTCCCCTTTAGTCTCCCAAATAAGAGGGGGTTGTCTGTTAACACATGGTAAAGTTAATGCAAACTTGGTGGTGAACAGCTGCCAGAGCAGTTTGGGAAGCTAGGGTTGAGCTGTCCCTGCTGCAAGATGTGTAGAGGAGCTTCACAGAGACCGTGTTTGGTGCTGGTTTGTTCACAGAGACCATGTTTGTTGCACTTCTGTTGTTCCTGTTTTATGGGCTCATTGGTTCCACACTCAGTGGCTGTGCAATGTGGTGCTTCAACGAGATCATAGGATCACAGAACGGCTCAGGTTGGAAGGGACCTCAGAGATCATCTGCTCCAACCTCCCTGCCATGGGCAGGGACACCTCTCAACTAGACTTAGCAGCTCAAGGCCTCACCCAGCCTGGCCTTCAACACCCCTACAAAGGAGCATCTACAGCCTCCCTGGGCAGCCTATTCCAGAGTCTCACCACCCTGCTAATGAAGAACTTCTTCCTAAGCTCCAGTCTAACCCTGCTCTCCCTTCAGCTTCAAACCATTCCCCCTTGTCCTGTCGCTAGACACTCTCGTGAAAAGCCCCTCTGCAGCCTTCCTGTAGGATCCCTTCAGGTACTGGAAGGCAGTTCTAAGGTCCCTCCAGAAGTCTTCTCCAGGCTGAACGACCCCAGCTCCCTCAGCCTATCCTCATAGCAGAGGTGCCCCAGTCCTTGGATTATCTTTGTGACCCTCCTCTGGACCCTCTCCAGCAGCGCTGTGTCCTTATGCTGGGGACACCAGAACTAGACACAGTAGTTGAGAAGTTATAGATGCCTCATCCCCAGAGGGCTCTAAGACCAGGCTGAATGAGGCCTTGAGAAATCTGTTCTAGTGGAAGATGTCCCTACCCATGGCAGCGAGGTTGGAAGCAGGTGACCTTTCAGGTCTCTTCCAACCCTGACTATTCCATGATTCTGTGAAAATGGAGAGAAGTGATGGTGAGCAACATTCTCCCGCCAGGAGCTGATCATTTGCAGGTGGGATAATGAATCAGGCACAGCTTAAACAGCTCCTGTCTTATGTCTGCTTTTACAAGCAAAAAAATGCCATCAGAATCTGGCCCTCTGCTTTCCTTTTGCTCTGTTGTTGGATGAAAAGCATGGCAGCACTGACGTGAGCTTAGCATGACAGAAACCCATCTGAGCTCAGCCCAAATCTCCCCTCCTGCTCTGGCTCCATACAGAGCCACCTTAAAGCCAGGGAGTGGTAAAATAACCAGATGCTGCTGAAGAACATGACCAACACAGGAAGGACATGGACCTGATGGAGCAGATCCAGAGGAGGGCCATGAAAATGATCAGGGGATTGGAGCACCTCTGCTTGAAGGACAGGCTGAGGGAGCTGGGGGTGTTCAGCCTGGAGAAGAGGAGGCTCCAGAGAGACCTAATAGCAGCCTGCCAGTACCTGAAGGGGGCTACAAGAAGGGTGGAGAGAGACTGTTTGCAAAGGCCTGTGATGACAGGATGAGGGGCACTGGTTTGAAACTAGAGAAGAGCAGATTTAGATTGGATGTTTAGGAACAAGTTCTTCACTATGAGGGTGGTGGAACACTGGAACAGGTTGCCCAGGGAGGTGGTTGAGGCCCCATCCCTGGAGATATTCAAGGTGAGGCTGAAGAGGGCTCTGGGCAACCTGATCTAGTTGGGGATGTCCCTGCTGACTGTGGGGGGGGGCAGACTGGATGACCTTTGGAGGTCCCTTCTGGCCTGGACCATTCTATGATTCTATGATTCTATGACTTTTCTCATCAGCCTATTTACACCACAGCCCCAGGAGCTTCCAGCATGGCCCAGAGAGGACTTTGTGTCCCTTTGGACTGCTCTCCTCAGCCCCCTGAGAGATCTCCCACAGAGGTAATGTGCATCTGTTGCTCAATACATCATGGCACTGTTGTCATTCCCAGTGCTTGAGATAGCTGTGCTTGTGGCAGAGAGTCAGTGGCAGTGAGTGAAGGCCACAGTTTGGGTTGAATATCCAGATAAAAGTCTCTAACTGGAGCCTTCTTCCCATTAGAAAGCTGTTGAGAAGATTAAAATATTGAATGTGATCTTGCATGATGTCAGAAATCCAACCCCCCTGCCCTACAGTAAATGATGCATTACAAACAAAAAGGGAAAAGCACCAAATGTGGAGTTTTCTGCCTCCAGGAAGCAAATGCATCCCCCACGAAGGTGATGTTCAGCTAAAAGCATTTTCCTTACCACCAACACCCCCCCTCCACCTCTCCCTCAACCCAATTAAGCTTGGAGATTTTTTTTTCCATCAGCCCTTACCAGAAAGCATGAAAAGCTTGTTCCAAAATCCACTGACATCATAGGCAGCCTTTCCAAAGGCTAATGGGCTTTGGGATCAGGCCCCTGGTTCTTGTTCCAAGCTCACAACAGTGAGCTTAAATGGGTTCGTGTGCAAGAGGAGTTTCCAACATTACGTTTGTTTGGGACAAAGTTCCCCCCTTGCAGTGGGCTTGAAGTGAAGCCCACTTAAATCACAGAATCACAGAACATTACAGGATGGAAAGGACCTCAAGAGATCAAGTCCAACCCCTCTGGCAAAGCAGGGGGGGGCAGTCTGCACAGGGATGCATCCAGGTGGGCTTTGAAAGTCTCCAGAGAAGGAGACTCCACAACCTCTCTGGGCAGCCTGCTCCAGGGCTCTGGCACCCTCACTGTAAAGAAGTTTCTCCTCATGTTGAGGTGAAACCTTTCATGTTCAAGATTGAAGCTATTGTTCCTTGTCTTATTACTGTGCACCACCCAAAAGAGCTTGGCCCCTTTCACTTGACACCCACCCCTCAGATAGTGATATGTATTGATCCCATCCCCTTTCATTCCTCTCAGGACTAAACCAGCCTCTCCAGCCTCTCTGCATAGGGGAGAAGCTCAAGTCCCCTAATCATCCTCGTGGCTGTGTTGGATTCTCTCCAGCAGGTCTCTGTCTCTCTTGAACTGCGGAGCCCAAAACTGGACACAGTATTGCAGGTGTGGCCTCACCAAGGCAGAGCCGAGGGGCAGGAGAACCTCCCTAGCCCTGCTGGCCACACTTTCCTTGATGCACCCCAGGATGCCATTGGCTCTCTTGGCCACAAGGGCACATTGCTGTCCCATGGAGAACTTGCTGTCCACCAGGACTCCAAGGTCTTTCTCCATGGAGCTGCTCTCCAGCAGGGCAGCCCCCAGCCTGTACCTGTGCCAGTTGTTATTCCTCCCCAGATGCAGGACCCTGCACTTGTCCTTATTGAACTTCATGAGGCTTGCCTGCACCCAGCTCCCAGCCTGTCCAGATCTTGTTGGTTCAAACACTGGAAAGGAGACATGAAGAGGACCAGGCCAGTTGAGAAGAAGTGGATTTTTATCTTATACCAGCTCTTATCAGCAAAGCTGAGGGAAAGGACAGCCATGCCAGGCAGCTGGCAGTGGCACCATGCTGAGATGATGATGGTGGTGAGGCTACCCAAAAAATAACTGAGAAGTTTGCAAGGGACAGAGTGGGGAGAGCCCATGGAAGAAAGCTCACAGAGGGTCTCTGCTCTGAGCAGCAGTTTTGACACTGCATGAAAGCAGTTGTGCAAGTAGAGTGCATCTGAATATTTCTGCCTGCTTTCAGTGGTACTCCTCCAGCCACTCTTAGACACTACAGAATCACAGCATGGTCTGGGTTGGAAGGCACCTCCAAAGGTCATCCAGTCCAACCTCTCTGCAGTCAGCAGGGACATCCTCAACTAGATCAGGTGGCCCAGAGTCCTGTTGAGCCTCACCTTGAATAGCTCCAGGGATGAGGCCCCAACCACCTCCCTGGGCAACCTGTTCCAGTGTTCCACCACCCTCATAGTAAAGAACTTGTTCCTAACATCCAATCTAAATCTGCTCTTTAGTTTCAAACCATTGCCTCTTGTCCTACCTCCACAGGCCTTTGCAAACAGTCTCTCTACATCCTCCTTGTAGTCCCCTTCAGTTACTGGGAGGTTGCTATTAGGTCCCCCTGTAGCCTTCTTTTCTCCAGGCTGAACACCCCCAGCTCCCTCAGCCTGTCCCTCTTAACAGAGCTGCCCAACCCCCTGATCCTTTTCATGGCCCTCCTCTGGACCCTCTCCATCAGGTCCATGTCCTTCCTGCTTAACTGACCAGAAGTCCACAGCCCCACAGTGTGTGAATACGGTCCTAATTAGCTCACTTCAGGTGCCACATTGATTTTTTTTCCCTGTGCTGTGCCTTTTGGAGCTGTGGAGCCACTTGTTGGTTTTTTGAGGAGAATATAAAAGAGCATGGGGCAGGGGCCTGGGGGGATGGGGGAGGCTGTTAGTTACAGCCATAAATTTTACAGTTCACTGGAAACCACATTAAATGGCAACATCAGTTTATGGATCAACCCTGCAACTGCTTGGTTGTTAAAGGGGTGGAGGTAGACTATTGTGTTGCAGCCTTGTAAAATATGGGCACAACATCTGCTGGGAGAGAGAACTTTCAAAAGAGCAATAAAAGTCTCCAGTGTCTTTGATTTCTCATTTCTCTCCTGTTACAGTGGGCAGCATGATGCCATCTGCCTATGTGCTGGTTCAGGGGCCTGAGGATTTGCAAGGCTTTCCTCTGATGCTCCAGAAGGCAAAGCTGATGAATCTTTCAGATTGAAGGTTCCACACAATCTTCATCACTCTTTGTCTATTCCAGGCATGGAGGACATGGCTGGACCATCACCTCCATTGCAGTGATCACAGAGTCACAGAATTATTGAGGCTGGAAGAGACCTCTGAGATCATCAAGTCCAACCTATGACCTAACAACACCACATCAAGTGCCACCAAGTGCCACATCCAAGCTTTTCTTAAAGACCTCCAGTGATGGCGACTCCACCACCTCCCTGGGCAGTCCATCCCAGTGCCTAATCAGCCTTTCTGTGAGGTAATGCTTCCTAATATCCAACCTAAACCTCCCCTGGCTCAGCTTCACACCATAGCCTCTTCTCCTGTCATTTAGCTGCCTGAGAGAAGAGCCTGACTCACACCTGACTACAACTTCCTTGTAGGTAGTTGTGGAGAATGATAAGGCCCCCTCTATGTCTCCTCTTTTCCAGGCTAACAACCCCAGCTCCCTCAGCCTTTCCTCAGAGAAAGGAGTTTCCAGTGCCACTGGAGCATGGGCAGTGCTTGTACTAGGCTGGCCCTTAGAACCATTGAGGTTGGAAAAGACCTTTAAGATCATTGAGTCCAGCCATAACCCAGCTGCTGTGACCACTAAACCATGTCCTGAAGCACCAGCTTCTTGAACACCTCCAGGCATGGTGTCTCCACCACCTCCCTGGGCAGCCTGTTCCAAGCCCTCACCACTCTCTCACGGAAGAAGTTTTTCCTAATGTCCAATCTAAACCTCCCCTGGCAAAGCTTCAACCCATTTGCTTTTGACCTATCACTGGTTACCTCACTCCAACCTCCTTTCAGGTAGCTACAGAGACCAATAAGACCTCCCCTCAGCCTTCTCACAATAGAGAATTAACCAGGTTGGAAAAGACCTCAGAGATCATCAAGTCCAACCCATCACCCAACACCATCTCATCAACTAAACCATGGCACTAAGTGCCTCAGCCAGACTCTTTTTAAACACTTCCAGTGAGGGTGACTCCACCACCTCCCTGGGCAGCACATTCCAATGGCCAATCTCTTTTACTGGGAAGAATTACTTCCTCACATCCAGCCTAAACCTCCCCTGGCACAGATTGAGACTGTGTCCTCTTGTTCTACTGCTGGTTGCCTGGGAGAAGAGACCAACCCCAACCTGCCTACAATCTCCTTTCAGGTAGCTGTAGAGAGCAAGAAGGTCTCCCCTGAGCCTCCTCCTCTCCAGGCTAAACAACCCCAGCTCCCTCAGCCTCTCCTCACAGGGCTGTGCCCCAGACCTCTCCCCAGCCTCGTTGCCCTTCTCTGGACACGTTCAAGTGTCTCAATGTCCTTCTTCTATTGAGGAGCCCAGAACTGGACACAGTACTCAAGGTGTGCCCTCTTCCAGCTCAGCCAGGCCCCAGGACAAAATTCAAGTGCATATGGGAAACTTGGAAGTGATTTAAGAAAAAAAATGGAATCTCTTCCCAGACAATACCTAATCTCTGCCTGTCTTCTGAAAACTTAGACATTTATTTTGGACTGTGAGGAGCTGATGGTGAGTGCTTGGCCACTTCTGGAGACACTGAGCTCGTTGGAAAATTCCAACCACACTCTGCTGCCTGATGGCCAACAGATTTTTTGCACTGACATTTCCCTTCCTTATCAGAATGAGAGAGAGTGGCTTGCAGCACTGGAGTGATGTTCACAGGAGGTTCCACCTCAACACGAGGAGACACTTGGATATGATGAAGGTGCCCTGGTGAGACCTCAGCTGGAATGTGGTGTCCAGTTTTGGGTTCCCCGTTCAGGAGGGACAGGGATATGCTGGAGAGAGTCCAATGGAGAGTTACAAGGATGATGAAGGAACTGGAGCATGGCCCTGTGAGAGGCTGAGAGCCCTGGGGCTGTTTAGTCTGGAGAGGAGAAGACTGAGAGGGGATCTGATCAATGTCTATAAACAGATGAGGGCTGGATGTCAAGAGGGAGGGCACAGGCTCTGCTCACTTGCACCCTGCCATAGGACAAGGGGCAGCAGATATAAACTACAGCACAGGAGGTTGCACCTCAACATGAGGAGGAACTTCCTGACAGTGAGGGTGACAGAGCACTGGAACAGGCTCCCAGGGGGGTTGTGGACTTTCCTTCTCTGCAGACTATCCAAACCCACCTGGATGCATTCCTGTGCTTACTACCCTGGGTGACCCTGCTCTGGCAGCAGGGTTGGACTCAATGATCGCTGCAGGTCCCTTCCAACCTCTACTGTACTGTGATACTGTAAAGGATGGCCCAAGCCTCGGTGCTGAAACCCAGATCCAGGCTGGGCTCCTGACCCACTGGGTGACCCACGTTCCCTTCTGCTCTCTGCATCGCAGGAGATTGGGTTGCTGGTGGCTGCAGGCTTGCACTTTGTCACTAAGCTGCCAGGAGATACAAACCAATCTAAATATAGCTGAGTCTGTCAGAGGAACCACATAAAAAATCCCAGGGAAGTGCAGTTTAGACAGTGCTTCCTTAGACTTTGGGATGTCCTAAAGGTAGGTTTGTTTGTTGGAAAAGTAAATTGCTTATGATGGCTTCAAAGGGAGAGGAAAATGGAGTGCCTGACTGCAGCTCTTTGTGGCAGTGCACAGACATGAGACAAGGAACAACAGGTACAAACTTGGACATAGAAGATTTCACTTCAACATGAGGAGGAACTTCTTCACTGGGAGGGTCCCAGAGCACTGGAACAGGCTGCCCAGAGACATAGTATCATAGTATCATAGTATCAGTCAGGGTTGGAAGGGACCACAAGGATCATCTAGTTCCAACCCCCCTGCCATGGGCAGGGACACCTCACACTAGATCAGCCTGGCCAGAGTCTCATCCAGCCTGGTCTTAAACACCAGGGACGGGCCTCAACCACTCCTGAATAACCATTCCAGGGCTTCACCACTCTCATGGTGAAGAACTTCATCCTCACATCCAGCCTGAATCTCCCCACCTCCAGCTTCATTCCATTCCCCCTAGTCCTATCACTACCTGATAGCCTGAGAAGTCCCTAGTGGGACATGGTGGGGGTCTCCTTCTCTGGAGACTTTCAAGACCCATCTGCATGTGTTCCTGTGTGACCTGAGCTGGATCCTCTGGTCCTGCTCTGGCAGGGGGGTTGGACTCGATGATTTTCAGAGGCCCCTTCCAAACCCTGACATCCTGTGACCCTGTGTGACAAGCAGCTGAGTGTCTCTTTGATGGCAGATGCTCAAGACCTGTCTGGATGGCTCAGCCTTTGGGTGTTGCTCTGTTTATTGCTCTGCTTCTAAAAATAGAGACCTTGTCAGGAAGGTTGGACCCTGCCCTTCGAAAGGCATGGCTTGGACTTCCAAATTTCCCATGTCCCCAGCTAAAAATGTGGATGAAAGAGATAAAAGCCTGCAGCTTTCCTTTGGGATTTGGAAGGATTTATTTTTCCATACTAAGGGTCAGGATTTTTCATACAAATCCTTCCCAGACAACCCTGAGCTTCCCCTGCCACAGGGATAAGGTGCACGAAGCATGTTTTGTGCACCCTGAGGGTCCTTTAGACCTTAACACCTTGGTTCCTGGTGCTAAACAGGACAGCTTGTGTATTGAATGTCATTACAGGATCACAGAACCACACAGGCTGGGAAAGACCTTTCCGATCAGCGAGTCCAAATGTTAACCCAGTACTGATGAATCCACCACTAAACCATGTCTCTCAGCACCACATGTCCACATCTTTGAAATGCCTCCAGGTGGTGACTCCACCACTTCCCTGGGCAGCCTGTTCCAGGGCTTTACAGCTCCTTCATGGAAGAAGTTCTTTCTCTTGTCCAGCATAAACCTGCCCTCGTACAACCTGAAGCTGATTCCTCCTGTGCTGTTGCTTGCTACTCAGGAGAACAGAACAACCCCCACCTCTCTACAGCCATCTCTCATGCACTTGTTGAGAGTGAGAAGTTCTCCCTGAGCCTCTTTTTCTCCAGGACAAACAACCCCAGTTGCCTCAGATGCTCTTCAGAAGACCTGTGCTCTAGCCCCTTCACCAGCTTCATTGCCCTTCTTTGGACAGCCTCCAGCAGCACAAGGTCCTTCTTGTAGCGAGAGGCCCAAAAGTGAATACATCATTTCATAGAATCTTTGAATGGTCTGGGCCAGAAGGGACCTCCAAAGGTCATCCAGTCCAACATCCCTGCAGTCAGCAGGGACATCCCCAACTACATCAGGCTGCTCAGAGCCTCATTGAGCCTCACCTTGAGTATCTCCAGGGAAGGGACCTCAACCACCTCCCTGCGCAACCTGTTCCACCCTCATGGGGAAGAACTTGTTCCTAGCATCCAATCTAAATCTGCTCTTCTCTAGTTTGAAGCCATTGGCCCTCATCCTGTCACTGCAGACCTTTGCAAACAGTCTCTCTCCTTCCTTCCTGTAGCCCCCTTCAGGTCCTGGCAGGCTGCTATTAGGTCTTCCCAGAGCCTCCTCTTCTCCAGGCTGAACATCCCCAGCTCATAGCAGCCTGTCCCAGTAATAGACGTGCTCCAAGCCCTTGATCATTCTCATGGCCATCCTCTGGACCTGCTCCACCACCTCATTTGTGGTGCAACCTCCTCAGTACTGAGAACAGGGTGGGGACAATCACGTCCATACTCTTTCTGATAGCAGCCAGGATGGTTGTATTAGGAAGCCTGAGAGAAGAGGCCAGCTTCTTACCACTCAGAAAGCCACAGCCAGTCCAAAGTCTGCACTACAGAGCTCTAAATCAGCCCTGCTGACACCAATGGACAAGTTCAAGTTGAAGTTATCGAGTAGGGAGGTTCGAGTGGCATCCTGTACGTCAGACCCAGCACGGAGTGACCCCTCTTTTCCTTCTGCCAGAGAGACAAATGGTGAGAACCTGTCAGCCTTTTATCTCTTTCATCCACATTTTTAGCTGGGGACATGGGAAATTTGGAAGTCCAAGCCATGCCTTTCGAAGGGCAGGGTCCAACCTTCCTGACAAGGTCTCTATTTTTAGAAGCAGAGCAATAAACAGAGCAACACCCAAAGGCTGAGCCATCCAGACAGGTCTTGAGCATCTGCCATCAAAGAGACACTCAGCTGCTTGTCACACAGGGTCACAGGATGTCAGGGATGGAAGGGGCCTCTGAAAATCATCGAGTCCAACCCCCCTGCCAGAGCAGGACCAGAGAATCCACACAGGAACACATCCAGATGGGGCTTGAAAGTCTCCAGAGAAGGAGACTCCACAACCTTCTCTGGGCAGCCTGTTCCAGTCCTCTGGGACCCTCCCAGTGAAGAAGTTCCTCCTCATGTTGAAGTGAAATCTTCTATGTCCAAGTTTGTACCTGTTGTTCCTTGTCTCATGTCTGTGCACTGCCACAAAGAGCTGCAGTCAGGCACTCCATTTTCCTCTCCCTTTGAAGCCATCATAAGCAATTTACTTTTCCAACAAACAAACCTACCTTTAGGACATCCCAAAGTCTAAGGAAGCACTGTCTAAACTCCACTTCCCTGGGATTTTTATGTGGTTCCTCTGACAGACTCAGCTATATTTAGATTGGTTTGTATCTCCTGGCAGCTTAGTGACAAAGTGCAAGCCTGCAGCCACCAGCAACCCAATCTCCTGCGACGCGGAGAGCAGAAGGGAACGTGGGTCGCCCAGTGGGTCAGGAGCCCAGCCTGGATCTGGGTTTCAGCACCGAGGCTTGGGCCATCCTTTACAGTATCACAGTACAGTAGAGGTTGGAAGGGACCTGCAGAGATCATTGAGTCCAACCCTGCTGCCAGAGCAGGGTCACCCAGGGTAGTAAGCACAGGAATGCATCCAGGTGGGTTTGGATAGTCTCCAGAGAAGGAAAGTCCACAACCCCGCTGGGAGCCTGTTCCAGTGCTCTGTCACCCTCACTGTAAGGAAGTTCCTCCTCATGTTCAAGCTTGTACCTGTTGTTTCTTGTCTTATTACTGTGCACCACTAAAAAAGAGCTTGTCCCCCTCCACTTCACACTCACCTCTCCTGTTATTGATAGACATTGATCAGATCCCCCCTCAGTCTTCTCTCCTCCAGACTAAACAGCCCCAGGGTTCTCACTTTCTCTTCACAGGGGAGAAACTCAAGTCCCCTAATCATCCTCATGGCTCTTCATTGGATGTCTCTGTCTCTCTTGAACTGGGGAACCCAAAACTGAACATGGTATTACCAGAAAAGGGTTGTTTTGTATCACTCCCCTGGTCTGGGGCAGCTGAATGTAGGTGTAGACCCCTTATAATGAGGTGCCATTGGGTGATGGATGAAGGCACGAACCCCCTTGCTATATAGCAGTGAGAGTCCAAAAATGCAGGGAGCAGAGAACCTCAGAATTCCTCCCAGAAGTCCTTCATTGCAGCATTGTAGAATCCCTTGCACTAGAGTCTAAGAGTCCCTTAACAGCAGAAGAAGTCCTGGAAGCCCTTAACAGATGAAGCAGCTAACAGAAGTCGAAGTCCTGAGCGTACCCCACCAGCACCCCTACACCAAAGCCCTAGCCAGAAGCAGCTAACTAGCAGAAGCAGGAGTCCCTAGCAGCCCTAACCCCCCAAACAAGCCATTCTTAACCTAAATCCCTAACCCAAGTCCCTAGCTCAAGTCCCTAGAGAAGTCCTAACTCCCCAATCAATCCTATATCTCAGAGTGGCTATTTTAATTCTGTTTGTTCTCAATCCCTTAAGCAACAAACCCCATCCACATAGATCAGCTAAAGTCTTCCCAGTGAGAGGTGCCAGTGTGCCCAGGAGGTGGCTTCTGCAGTGTGCTTCAATCCAAGGGTGCCAACGTGAGGATGTTGTTCTTGGCACCCATGGAATGCGATTGTTTCGCTCTAGGCAGCTAAGGTATCCTGCCCTCTGCACATGTCCAGCACCTGCCCTCAGAACAGTGGCCGCAACAAGCTTGGCCATGGACAGGAGCAGTGTCTCCATAAGCTTTCCCTCACAGAGGAGACCACCATCTGGGCATGGAATCATAGAATCAATAAGGTTGGAAAAGACCTCAAAAATCATCAAGTCCAACCTGTCACCACAGACCTCATGACTAGACCATGGCATCAAGTGCCACATCCGATCCCCTCTTGAGCACCTCCAGGGATGGTGACTCCACCACCTCCCTGGGCAGCACATTCCAATGGCTAACAACTCTCTCTGTGAAGAACTTTCTCCTCACCTCCAGCCTAAACCTCCCCTGGGACAGCTTGAGACTGTGTCCTCTTGTTCTGGTGCTGGTTGCCTGAGAGAAGAGACCAACCAAGACCTGGCTACAACCTCCCTTCAGGTAGTTGTAGGGAGCAAGAAGGTCTCCCCTGAGCCTCCTCTTCTCCAGGCTAAACAACCCCAGCTCCCTCAGCCTCTCCTCACAGGGCTGTGCTCCAGACCTCTCCCCAGCCTCGCTGCCCTTCTCTGGACACATTCAACAGTCTCAATGTCCTTAAACTGAGGGGCTCAGAACTGGACACAGTACTCAAGGTGTGGCCTAACCAGTGCAGACTACAGGGCAGAATGACTTCCCTGCTCCTGCTGGCCACACTATTCCTGATGCAGGCCAGGATGCCATTGGCCTTCTTGGCCACCTGGCCACACTGCTGGCTCATGTTCAGCCATCTGTCACCCAGTACCCCCAGATCCCTTTCTGCCTGGCTGCTCTCCAGCCACTCCGACCCCAGCCTGTAGCACTGCATGGGGTTGTTGTGACCAAAGTGCAGCACCCAGCACTTGGACTTGTTAAATGCCATCCTGTTGGACTCTGCCCATCTGTCCAGCCTGTCAAGGTCCCTCTGCAGAACCCTCCTACCCTCTAAGAGATCAGCACCTGGTCCCAACTTGGTGTCATCTGCAAACATACCTAAGGGTAGACTCAATGCCCTCATCCAGATCATCAATAAAGATGTTGAACAAGATGGGGCCAGAACTCCCTGGGGGACCCACTAGTGACTGGCTGCCAGCTGGATGTGGCACCATTCACTACCACTCTCTGGGCACAGCCCTCCAGCCAGTTCCTAACTCAGCACAGAGTGCTCCTGTCCAAGCCACGGGCTGACAGCTTGGCCAGGAGTTTGCTGTGGGGGACAGTGTCAAAGGCCTTGCTGAGGTCCAGGTAGACCACAACCACAGGCCTCCCCACATCCACCAGGCAGTCACCTGATCACAGAAGGAGATCAGGTTGGTGAGGCAGGACCTGCCCTTCCTAAATCCATGCTGGCTGGGCCTGATCCCTTGGCCATCCTGTAAGTGCTGTGTGATTGCACTCAAGATGATCTGCTCCATAATCTTGCCTGGCACTGAGGTCAGGCTGACAGGCCTGCAGTTTGCAGGCTCATGAACAAAGAAGTTTTGTTTCCTTCAACCCTTCAGCCCACATCTCATGGCACGGAAGGTGATGCCTGAGGTCTGCTAGCTGGTCAGTGCTTCAGAAATGCAAGCAGCAGGATCTCAAAGATCAAGGCCCTTTATAGCTGCTAGTTCTGGGAGTGCTCTGACAATGCCTTTTGTCTTAGAGAAGAAATGCACTGGGGTTGGAACTGCCTGATCCTTGAGGTCCCTTCCAACCCTAACAGTTCTGTGATTCTGTGATTCCTGCCTCGCACAACTTTCTCGACCACCTCACCCTGGTGAATTCTGCTACAGCTGCTAACGCCCAGGAGTGCCTCTTTATAACTGGGTTTCTGAAAGTGAAAACATGTGACTGTCCAGCCTGATCTAGGGTAGAGTGTCCCTGCCCATGGCAGGGGGGTTGGAACTAGATGATCCTTGTGGTCCCTTCCAACCCTAACTGAAACTATGAAACTATGAAACTATGAGTGGCTACCCCGGTTTAGACACACAGATGTCTCTGGGCAGCTTGGCAGGTTGCACATCCACTGCTGCAGTGCCAAGAGCTTGGCACTTACTTACTTACCCTGATGACAGGACAAGGGATAATGGGTGGAAGTTGAGGCATAGGAAGTTCCATGGAAACAGGAGGATGAATTTTTCTCCCTGTGAGGATGACAGAACACTGGAGCAGGCTGGGGTTGTGGAGGCTCCCTCTCTGGAGATACTCAAGACCTGCCTGGATGTTTTTTCTGTGTCATCTGCTCTAGCTCGGGGTGGGATTGGACTGGATGATCTCCAGAGGTCCCTTCCAGCCCCTAGCATTCTGTGATTCTGTGCTTGGTGGTTTACGGCAGGTAAAGCTCTCCAGCGCCCCATCCTTATGCTCCACTCTTGTGTGTGTGGCTGAGATACTGTCAGAGGTCTGCTTGGATAGCTTACTCCTTTACTTTATAGGGAAAATATGTTCTGAAGTGTATGAGCAAGTAGAAAGGAAAGGGGGGGAAGTCCCTGCTTTCCTGGCTGGATTTAATATCTTAACTCCTTCTTTTGACTCCATTTTCCCCCCCATCTCTCATTTGCCCTCTTCAAGCCAGAACGCATGCAGGGGTTGTTTGGAACTGGTTTGTGTGCCTTATATCAGGATGATTAATTATTCAGAAATGTTCTGTTTATAATAAAACTCCCTTACAATGCTTGGACAGGATCACAAGAGCTTAATGCTGGCACAAAGGAGAGTTCTTCCCCCTTTCAAGGGCTCTTAATTGCGCCAAAAGAGTACAAAGGAGGCCCATAGCACCTCTCTGCTTCAGTATTCTTCACATACACGCTTATTATACAGGTATGCATGAGATAAAGGGACAGGGAGATTTGCACAGCTGTGCCAAAGCAATAAAATTCTACCCCTGGAGAGGCTGACTGGGAAGGCAAATAGGGGCTAGCAATGAAATCACAGATTAGGATCACAGCTAAATGGCTTCTTTGAGCAAGAAGAGGAGTCGGCGTTATTTTCCCTGGGAGGCTGCTCCTGATATGCATGACTTTAGAAAGAAAGAGGCATGAAGCAGATGCCAGGGATGTGAGCCAGAGCTGAGAAAAGCCAGTGGAGTCCTTCGGTATCAGTAGGCTTCTGAGCAGGTCTGTGATGCTGCCAGCTAGGCTTGTTCAGTCTGGGGAAGAGGAGGGCTGAGGGGAGGCCTCATCGCTCTCTACAGCTACCTAAAGGGAGGCTGGAGCAAGGAGGGGACAGCTTCTTCTCCTTGGTGACAAGCAAGAGGACCAGAGAAAATGGTTCAGGCTGGATGCTAGTAACTATTTCTTCACTGAGAAGGTTCTCAAACATTGGAATGGTCTGCCCAAGGCAGTGGTGGAGTCATCATCCCTGGGGGTATTCAAGCAGCCAGTGGACCTGGCACTTAGGGACATGGTTTAGTGTTGACTCTTCAATGCTGGGTCAAAGGTTGGACTGGATGAGCTTGGAGGTCTCTTCCAACCAGATATATTCTCACATTCTGTGATTCTGTGGAAGGAGCTGCTGCAACCTGGCATCTCAGATCTTCCCCTGAACACCGCTGTGGCCTCATCACCACAGAGTTCGGACACTTGGTGCACTGTGCTTAGCATCCCTCGCCATCCCCTAAGGAAGTGCGTCATACCTGTGTTACCAACACATAGTGTGGCTGTAGAGCAACATCTTCCCATGTCTTGGATGTAAAAGTAGCTGGATTAGCAGGCACTGTGGATGCCTGACCTCAGGTTGCTCTGGGCTGGGAGCTCTAGAAGGAACTGTTGTGTTAAAGCAACCCTCCACGCAGTGTGGCTGGAGGAGAGTCATGCAATGATTTCATCACGTCCCTCTTTGCATAGTAACCCTGACTTGTACAATATCTAAGGATCAGTTCTTCTCCCAAGTGTAAACCAGACCACACCTAGGTAAGACAAGAATAGTCTTTAGCATTCAACCAGGTGGCAGTTCAGATGAACCAGATCCAGCTGGAAATGCCACTGCCTCCACCTAGCCACTTCCCAGAAAGCTGGCGAGGTGTTAGAGCTCATGTCCGAGATCTGTTAATTTTCAGCAAGGGTTTTAGAATACATTCCTTCCATGAGGAAGGTACACTGAGGCCTGCTTTGGGAAAGGCTGCAGCTCACAAAGCCTCTTGGCTCGTGGGAATAGGTGGTGGTCCTTTCCTTACTCATCCATGGAGGCTTCCTGCCAAGAACAGGGACACAACTAGCCCAAGAAAGGAGTCGACCCAAAGGAACTAATGTCACGCCATTGGAACACAGTAGAAAATGGTCTGGAAATCCTCTTGGCATTTGTTCTCCAGCAGCAGTGATTTTTCACAGAGGACATTGCCCACTAACAGAGAGCCCAGGAAGAAGTTCCATAATTTTCCTCCCTGCTGTCTTCCCTGGCCACCAAGATGCTCTGAGCAACCTGATGTAGTGTGAGGCGTCCCTGCCATGGGCATGGGGGGGTTGGAACTAGGTGATCCTTGAGGTCCCTTCCAACCCTAACAGTTCTATGATTCTATGCAGGCTCCTGAAGTCAGAAAGATGAATAGAAATATATCATCATTTGGGGGGGGGAGGGAAAAAAATGTGCATATTGGTGGCTGTTGCAAGAAGATTTTGCTTACCTCCAGCATGCTGGGATAAAACTATGAACCTTACACCTAAAAACCTTCTCCCCTCTAGTCAGCCCACTTCCTTGTGTGCCTGAATAGAATAGGATAGGATGGGATAGGATGGGATAGGATAGGATAGGATAGGATAGGATAGGATAGGATAGGATAGGATAGGATAAACCAGGTTGGAGGAGACCTTCAAGATCACCACGTCCAACCCATCAACCAATCCAACCCACTTAAACAACTAAACCATGGCACCAAGCACCCCAGCAAGTCTCCTCCTGAACACCTCCAATGAAGGTGACTCCACCACCTCCCCAGGCAGCCCATTCCAATGGGCAATCACTCTCTCTGTATAGAACTTCTTCCTAACATCCAGTCTAAACCTGCCCTGGTGCAGCCTGAGACTGTGTCCTCTTGTTCTGGTGCTGGCTGCCTGGGAGAAGAGACCAACCTCTGCCTGTCTACAACCTCCCTTCAGGTAGTTGTAGAGAGCAATAAGGTCACCCCTGAGTCTCCTCCTCTCCAGGCTAGGCAACCCCAGCTCCCTCAGCCTCTCCTCATAGGGCTTGTGTTCCAAACCCCTCAACAACTTCGTTGCACTTCTCTGGACACGTTCCAGCAAATCAACATCCTTCTTAAACTGAGGGGCCCAGAACTGGACACAAGCTACATTTGCTCTTTAAATCAGAGCAATATTTTAGTCCTTTTCACAGCATCACAGAATGGTAGGGACCTTGAAAGATCATCCAGTCCACCCCCTGCTGCCAGAGCAGGATCTCCTAGAGCAGGTCACACAAGAACTCATCCAGAGCATTCCACTGCTCTCCACCAATGTATGTTTTAAATAGGTATTGTGTCCTCCTTAGATTTCATTTCAGTTAGCTAAAGAGACCACAGGCTTTAAGTTTCATCTTGTCAGGCAGGCTGCATATTCCCTGGTCTTTCCAGCTGCCCTTTTCCTACATTTCTTCTGGATGGGATTTGCCTTTGTCTGGAAGGGGCACGGCAGTGCACGCACCGCCCCGATGGGCTCTTATCCACACCTCTTGCACGGTTTCCCTGTTCTCTTGGGTCTGCTCAGTCCTTCTTGCCAGAGTCAGATCTGCTACACAGCCTGGGAAGGAGGAAAATTTGAGTTCCTCCAGGACTAGTGAAAAAAACAGAGGCTCATCCTGCCTTTCCCCCAAAGCTCCCTGAACCAGATGCGGTTGGGGGAAACTGCGTTGGACAGTTCTCCAGCCTCAGACAAAAAGCCATTTGGTCAGAATATGATCATCCAGCTGCATGCAGGACACAGCTTGCTGATTTTATGGATGCACATATATCTTTTAGGACTAGGAATCAGCCTTGTTTTTGTCTCCATGTGCAATGTTTGACATGTGATGTAAATTTACTTTAACAACCTACAGACATAAAAAAGCTACTGTGGCTTGGACTTGGAATTTATTGATTGTAGAAAACTGACTACCAGGCTTGGTCATTAATGTTTCTCCAGCCAATGGGGAAGAAGGGAAAAGGGGGAGAAAAAGGGAAAGGGGGAAGAAAAAGGGAAAAAGGGGGGGGAAGAAAAAAGGGAAAAGGGGGGGGAAGAAAAAAGGGAAAAGGGGGGGGGAGAAAAAAGGGAAAAGGGGGGGGAAGAAAAAAGGGAAAAGGGGGGGGAAAAGGGGGAGAAAAAAGGGGAAAAGGAGGGAAAACGGGAGGAAAAGGGGGAAAGGGGGGGAAAGGGAAAGGGGGGGGGGGAAGGGAAAAAAGAGGGGGGAAAGGGAAAAAGGGGGGGAAAGGGAAAAAAGAGGGGGGGAAAGGGAAAAAAAGAGGGGGGGAAGGAAAAAGAGGGGGGGAAGGGAAAAAGAGGGGGGGAAGGGAAAAAGAGGGGGGGAAGGGGAAAAAAAGAGGGGGAAAGGGAAAAAGAAGGGCAAGAAAAGGGAAAAGGAAAAAAAAAGGAAATGGGAAATAGGGGGAAAAGGGGGAGAAAAAGGGGGGGAAAGGGGGAAGGAAAAAAAAAAAGGGGGGGGAGGAAAGGGGGGAAAAAAAAGGGGGGAAAAAAAGGGGGGAAAAAGGGGGAAAAAGGGGGAAAAGGGTGGGGAAAAGGGGGGGAAAAGGGGGGGAAAAGGGGGGGGAAAGGGGAAAAAAAGGGGGAAAAAAAGGGGGGAAAAAAAAAAAAGGGGGAGGAAAAAAAAGGGGGAAAATAGGGGGAAAAAGGGGAAAAAGGGGGGGAAAAGGGGGGAAAAGGGGGGAAAAGGGGGGAAAAGGGGGGGAAAAGGGGGGGAAAAAGGGGGGGAAAAGGGGGGGGAAAAGGGGGGGAAAAGGGGGGGAAAGGGGGAAGGGTTAAAAAAGGAAAAAGGGGAAGGGAAAGGGGGGGAAAAAGGGGGAAAAGGGGAAGGGAAAGGGGGAAAAAAGGGGAAGTGGGGCAAAAAAGGGGGGCAAAAAAGGGGGAAAAGGGGGGAAAAGGGGGGGGAAGGGAAAAGGAAAAATAAAAATAATAAAACAATGAACAAAAAATGAAGAAAGAATGAAAGATGAATGAAAGAGAGAAAGAGAAAGGAACAAAGGAAGATAGGAAAGAAGGAAGAAAGAGGGGGAAAGGGAGAAAGAAAGGAAGACAAGTGTAGAGCTAAGGAAAAAAAGGGAAGAAGGGGGGAGAAAGAGGAGGGGAGAGGGTTTGGGGGAAGGGAAGACTCAAAGTGCATGAGGAAAAATTTGGCACGAGTTATAATTTCCCCACGTCATCGCTGAACACATTTCCCCTGCGAGTATTAAGGTGTCCCCAGTAACCTTCTCCCTATCCACCAGCTCAGTCCAACCAATATCAGTTTCTGAACCAGATCTGTAGGTGCCTGGGTAGTCAGTGGCAGGTTGTAAAACAAGCTCTGCCTCCTCTCTAGTACCAAAATGCCATGGGGGTTTCACAAGACCCCATGGTTTAGTCACGAGGTCTGTGGTGACAGGTTGGACTCGATGATCTTTGAGGTCTCTTCCAACCTTGGGGATTCTGTGATTTTGTGACTCCAACATGCAGTGACAGCATCTTAAGTCGAGGAGAGAAAAGCCTGATGAGGAGCAGCAACAGCCTGAGGCTTTGAGGTGTGGACAGCTGGGTTGGTGCTCCCACAACCTGCCTGTTTGCTTTGCTAGGACACTAGGAGGGCACAAACCCACTTTGCTGGAAGGTGTCCAGAGAAGGACTACGAGGGTGAGCAGAGGGCTGGAGCTGCTCTGCTATGAGGACAGACTGAGAGAGTTGGGGCTGTTCAGTCTGGAGAGGAGAAGGCTCCAAGGAGACCTTCTTGTGGCCTTCCAGTATCTGAAGGGGGCTCCAAGAAAGCTGGGGAGGGATTTTGTAGGGTGTCAGAGAGTGATAGGACTGGGGGGAATGGAACAAAGCTAGAAATGGGTAAATTCAGATTGGATATTAGGAAGAAGTTCTTCCCCATGAGGGTGGTGAGACACTGGCACAGGTTGCCCAGGGAGGTGGTGGAAGCCTGGAGGCTTTTAAGGCCAGGCTGGATGTGGCTGTGAGCAACTGCTCTAGTGTGAGGTGTCCCGGCCCAGGGCAAGGGGGTTAGAACTGGCTGATCCTTGAGGTCCCTTCCAACCCTAACAATTCTATGATTCTATGATGTTTTCTGGCTCCAGGCATGTACACAGCTGCTGTGCACTGCAGTGGGTGGCTGGACCTGGCCCAGGTCCCTTCCAACCCTAACAGTTCTATGATTCTATGCTGTCTTGGTCCTTTTGTGTTTGTTGATGCTTGTCTTTGCCTCAAACTCATCCATCTTTGCTAGCAAAGCTTTCTAACTGCTTACACGTTAGAGAAGCACATAAGGGACAGAAGCTAGCCTCTGGTTGTTGTCATGGACTGGCTCTTATAACATTTTCGAGCATGGCTTTCTAATTCAAACCATTTTGATGCTGCAAACACCCAACGAAGCGAGCCGAGGCCGCTGAGCAAGCTGTGCGTGCAGCCGAGTGAACGTGTTCTGCTGGAAAGCATCATTAAAGCAATTTCCCATAATGTCTGGCAGGGAAAAGGCTCCTTTTAATGATTTTATTAAAAAAAAAAAGTGAATTAAAGGCCAAAGGTTACTTTCCTACAGCCCTTAATTTCCTGTTCCAGTGCCAAATGCTGGGAGCAGGAATCGCTGGGTGCAGAAGACAAGGGAGCTGTCCTGCAGGGTCAGCCCCCAGGGAGGCTGCTGGAGCTTCAGCTCTGGAGCTGCCCGTGTGCAAGGCCATGCTCACACTGCAGCTCAACATCAGAAAGCACAGGGACAGAAGGACAGCTCTCAGCTGCAGATAAAAGCCTGGGGAACTGGGAAAATGCAGTCTTGACTCCAAACACCTCCCAAGTGCTCTGTTTAATATCTGGGATATGATTTTTCTGCTGTCAGTTTGACATCAGGGTGTCATGCAGTTATAGAATCACAGAATTCTTTCAGCTGGAAAAGGCTCTCAAGATTATCACATCCAACCATCAACCCAACACTACCACAGCCACTAGACCATGAAGTACAATCAGAATCCTAGAGTGGCTCAGGTTGGAAGACACCTCAGAGATCATCTACTCCAAGCTGCCCACCATGGCCAGGGTCACCTCCCCAGTTTGGTTCAGCTGCTCAGGGCCTCATCCAGCCTGGCCTTCAACGCCCCCACAAAGGAGACATCCACAACCTCCCTAGGTAACCTGTTCCAGAGACTCACCACCCTCCTAATGAAGAACTTCTTCCTAAGATCCAGTCTAACCTGGCTCTCCCTTCAGCTTCAAACCATTCCCCCTTGTCCTGTCTCTAGACACCCTGATGAAAAGTCCCTCTGCAGCCTTCCTGTAGGATTCCTTCAGTTGTTGGAAAGCAGCTCTAAGGTCCCCCTGGAGTCTTCTCTTCCCTAGGCTGAACACCCCCAGCTCCCTCAGCCTATCCTCCTAGCAGAGGTGCTCCAGCCCTTGGATCATCTCTGTGGCCTTCCTCTGAACTCACTCTAACAGCTCTGTGTCCTTCTTACGCTGGGGACAGAACTGGAGGCAGTATTGGAGGTGGGGTCTCACCAGAGGAGAGCAAATGGGCAGAATCCCCTCTCTTGACCTGTATTTCTCATAAGACAAAGCTTCACCCTTTGGGCCCTTGGATTTCTAGGTCCATGCCCCATAAAAATGCCCCTTGGAGTGGCTGGAAGTCACCCCAAAAGCACAGACTCGGGGCAGGTTCTGCCAAGCCAAACCCAACGTCATTTCTGCTCCACCTTGGTTGCAGTCATCTGCTCTGACACAAAAAAATAGGATTAAGAATCATCTAACTGCTTCCAGCTAATAGATTTAGTCTGTGGTTGCAGGATTATTAATACCAGACCTGTGCACCACCAGCTTCACCCAGGACTATAAATCTCCTGCGGATCAGGCACGGACACATGATTGTGTTTTGTCAAATTAGCCAAGGGACATGAGAGGGAATTTATCCCAGCTTTAGACTCCTGTGCTAGCTGCACCCCTGCTGTGGAAAAGGCAGAAGATAGCTGGTCCAACACGAAGCTGAGCCTGTACTGGGATGGTAAATAACTTTGCTGTCACAAAAGGAGGGATGATTAGGGGACTAGAGCACGTGCCTGATGCGGAGAGGCTGGGGGACCTGGGGCTCTTTAGTCTGGGAAAGGGAAGACTGAGAGGGGATTTAATCAATGTTTATAAATATCTAGAGGCCTGGGTGTCAGGAGGGAGGGGACAGGCTCTGCTCACGTGCACCCTGTGAGGGGCAATGGATGTAAGCTGCAGCTCAGGAGGTTCCACCTCAACACAAGGGGGAATTTCTTTACTGTGAGGGTCCCAGAGCACTGGAACAGGCTGCCCAGAGAGGTTGTGGAGTCTCCTTCTCTGCAGACTTTCAAGGCCCATCTGGATGTGTTCCTGTGTGACCTGAACTAGATTCTATGGTCCTGCTCTAGCAGGGGGATTGGACTCAATGATCTCTTTGGGTCCCTTCCAAGCCCTGATAGCCTGTGGTCCAGTGAGGTTTGGGTTTTTTGGGGGGGTAGGGGGGTGAGGGGGATGGGTAGGGCTTTTTTTGACAAGTGTGAGCCATTAATTGGAGTCTGTCCATGCTCTAGCAGCCTGGGGCTCATCTGGCACATGCCACTGGTGTTATGGTACCACGGATCTTACAGGCTGGTGCAAACCACAGCCCTGAGGAGAACTAGCACTTGGGCTCCTGTCATACAGCTGCCCTTTGGAATCTCTTTCTAGGGCAGTAAGTCTTGCTTCTTTATCTTGTAGAATCATGGAATGGCTCTGCTTGGAAGGGATCTCAGAGATCACACATGGTTGGAAAGGACCTCCAGAGATCATAGAATCATAAAATCAACCAGGCTGGAAAATACCTCAGAGATCACCAAGTCCAACCCGTTACCTAACACCTCATGACAACTAAACCATGGCTCCAAGTGCCACATCCAATCCCCTCTTGAATACCTCCAGGGATGATGTCTCCGCCAACCTCCCTGGGCAGCACATTCCAATGGCCAATCTCTCTTTCTGTGAAGAACTTTCTTCTCACCTCGAGTCTAAACCTCCCCAGGCACAGCTTGAGACTGTGTGCTCTTGTTCTGGTGCTGGTTGCCTGGGAGAAGAGACCAACCCCCACCTGTATATGACCTCCTTTCAGGAAGCTGTAGAGAGCAAGAAGGTCTCCCCTGAGCCTCCTCTTCTCCAGGCAAAGCAACCCCAGCTCCCTCAGCCTCTCCTCACAGGACTGTGCTCCATACCTCTCCCCAGCCTCGTTGCCCTTCTCTGGACACATTCAAGTGTCCCAGTGCCCTTCTTAAATTGAGGAGCCCAGTTCAAAATCCTGTAGGGGCACCCACAGCAGCTTGCCCAGGATCACAATGGTCATGAGGGGTTTGGAAGTTCTCCAGACAAGGAGTCTCCAACTTCCCTGGCAGCCTGCTCCAGGTCTCCAGCACCCTCACACCAAACAAGTTTCTCCTCCTGCTCAGATGGAACCTTCTGGGTTGCAGGTTGTGCTCATTGTCCCTTGTCCTGTTGCCGGGCACCACTGGAAAAGTCTCAGGGCTAGCCCCAGCTGCCATGCAGGAATGCCCACACCATGCCCCAAAGGAGCCAAGATGGCAATAGCCCTCATTTACTCATCTACTCCATCCTCCCCACCACGGGCAGGGACACCTCTCAGCTAGACTCAGCTGCTGAAGGCCTCATCCAGCCTGGCCTTCAACATCCCCATGCAGGAGGCATCCACAACCTCCCTGGGCAACCCATTCCAGAGTATCACCACCTTCATACTGCAGAACTTCTTCCTAAGATCCAGTCTAATCCTTCAGGTAGTTGTAGACAGCAATAAGGTCTCCCCTGAGCCTCCTCTTCTCCAGGCTAAACATCCCCAGCTCTCTCAGCTCTCCTCACAGGGCTGTGCTCCAGACCCCTCCCCAGCTTTGTTGCCCTTCTCTGAGCATCTCAACATCTTTCTTGAACTGAGGGGCCCAGAACTGGACACAGGACTCCAGGTGTGGTCTAACCAGTGAGCAAACATGACACACATCAGCAGCACTTTGGAGCACCGCTTTGGAGACTTGGACACGCTGGAAGGCAGGGAAGGGTAAATCTGGAGGGTCTTACACACTGTACAAGGCTTGCAGGTCAGGATTGCCACTGGAGCGTAACTGAAGTCAGGCTTTGACCCTTAACTTGGAAACACAGGGCTAACTTTTCCCTTCATTTCCCCTCACTTCCACCCCTCCCCCTTCCCCCTTCTGAATCCTGCCTGGTTTGCTATATGGCTGCTCTGTATTATGATCCCTTTAAATAAGCAGCCTGTCATTAGCTTTTATCCCAGTGCTTGCTCAGCCGGACTCGAGCCTATGTCTCTTTGTTTTGAAGCCTTGCATGGTGTGTAAGTGCCAGATGTTTCCCATCTCTTGGCTCTTGGTGAAATAAACACCGAGTGCCATAACCTTCACCTTTCAACTCTTACATTACCTATTCCTAAAGCACACACACACAAAAAAAAGAAGAGGAAAAAAAAGGGCTGTGTGTTTATGCAGCCAGGCTTTGAACTACCTTCCAGGTTTATGTCAGAAGTCCTATTCTCTAGGCAAAGATAACAGATGAGGAGGGGCTTGGGTCTGGATAGAAAAGTCACCTTTTGCACTAATGGATCATAGAACTGTTAGGGTTGGAAGGGACCTCAAGGATCAGCTGGTTCCACCCCCCTGCCATGGGCAGGGACACCTCACACTACAGCAGGTTGCTCACAGCCACAGCCAGCCTGGCCTGAAAAACCTCCAGGGATGAGGCTCCCACCACCTCCCTGGCAACATGTGCCAGTGTCTCACCACCCTCATGGGGAAGAACTTCTTTCTGACATCCAATCTCAATCTACCCATTTCTAGTTTTGCTCCATTCCCCCCAGTCCTGTCACTCCCTGCCACCCTAAGAAGTCCCTGCCCAGCTTTCTTGTGGCCCCCTTCAAATACTGGAAGGCCACAAGAAGGTCTCCTCGGAGCTTTGTGGAGGAAAGCAGTCTGGAGGGTTGGACTCAATCTCCAGAGGTCCCTTCCAGTTCCTAACATCCTGTGATCCTGTGATGTGCCCTGACTTTCTGCACAGACTGGGCAGTTCAGCCCTTTCCTGTTTCAGTCAGCTTTCCAACTTTCCTGTCCCTGCCCTTACAACAGCAAAGCTGATTTGGAAGGGTTTCTAAAGGCATTTGCATCATAAATCACAGCTCATCTAAACCCATCCTGGAGTTATTTTCTTCCTTCATTTTTTCTTCTCATTTTGTAAAATCTTCACAGAATCACAGCATGCCAGGGGCTGGAAGGGACCTCAAGATATCATCCAGTCCAACTCCCCTGCCAGCGCAGGATCACCTAGAGCAGATCACACAGGAACACATCCAGGCAGATCTTGAGTGTCGCCAGAGAGGGAGACTCCACAGCCCCCCTGGGCAGCCTGTTCCAGTGTTCTGTCACCCTCACAGGGAAAACATTTTCCTTCTGTTTCCATGGAACTTCCTCTGCCTCAACTTCCACCACTGCCCCTCGTGCTGTCATTGGGCATCACTGAGCAGAGCCTGGCTCCATCCTCTTGGCACTCACCCTGCACATCTTTATCAACATGAATGAGATCACCTCTCAGGCTCCTCCTCTCCAAGCTAATGAGCCCTCAGCTCCCTCAGTCTCTCCTCATGAGGAAGATGTTCCACTTTCTTAATCATCTTTGTGGCTCTCAAGCAGTTCCCTGAGGTCCTTCCTGAAGTGAGGGGCCCAGAACTGGACACGATATTCCAGATGCAGCCTCACTGGGGCAGAGTCCTGTGTGACTCGGCTTTTGGTGGGGCACAGCCATCTCCTTCAAGTTAATATACATGCATTCACGGGAAGAATAGAGGTTATGTAGCCTCAGCAAGCTGGGAACAATTGCCTGATGAGACACACTCAAAGCTTCCCAGCAGCAGCAAGCCAGGCTTGGGTATCTCCTCAGAAAGTCACGCAGCAGCTTTTCCTTTTTAACTTGCTTCAGCAGCGTTGCACAATTAAATAAGGAACAAATGGTGCAATTAAGGATTGCAAAAGCATCCAAGTCAGAATTCTGAGTGAATTATGCAAATAGGTTGTTTAATTTGTGCTAATTCGTCTCTTCCCAGAAAAATAAAGCCTTGCTTGGGGGGATGGCATTTCTTTGGTCCTAGGTCTCAGCTGGAAGGTGAATTAGCAAGGCCAGAGCACTGAAATGCTCGAGCCACTCATCACTCGTGCTGTGAAGAGGCCAGTAGCTGCAGCTTTTCCCAGCAGAAAGCTCAAAGCAGCTTCCCTGCAGACCTGGGAAATTCTTGCAGAGAGTCAGCAGCAGCAGCAGACTGCCTTCTGTTTTGAAATCATCAGAATCTTCTGCGGGCCTTTGGTTTTAATCCCCCAGCCAAGCACTGACTCCTCGAGCCCGTGCAGTTGAAAGAGCGTCCGATGGTGCAGCCGGACTGCAAGATCCGTGGGGATGAGAGAGAAGCTGTAGGAAAGCAGAGCCTGAGGGACAGCTGTCTCCAGGCCTGGCCTCCTTTACGACCTCTCAGTGCATATTTCCTTAAGCAAGTTGACTCAGGATGCTGGGGTCACTGCAACTCAAGTAATTTCAAAGGCTGGGCTGAAGTGCACATGCCATGATCTGCTGTAAATTCATGCTAAAGCACAGCCCTCAGATCAGGAGCAATTAGTACAGCTTCTGAGGGGGCCAAAGACATTGGCACACAGTGAGACTAATAGATTTTTGGGGGTCTTTCCAGCACTTTTCACAGAAGCATAGACTGGGCTGGACTGGAAGGGACCTCCAAAGCTCATCCAGTCCAACCCCCTTTGCAGTCAGCAGGGGCATCCTCAACTAGATCAGGTTGCCCAGGACCCTCTTAAGCCTCATCCTGATTATCTCCAGGGGGCTACAAGAAGGCTGCAGAGGCACTGTTTCCAAAGGCCTGCAGCGATAGGAGAAGGGGCAATGGCTTCAAACTACAGCAGAGTACATTTAGATTGGATGTTAGGAACAGGTTCTGCACCATGAGGGTAGTGGAACACTGGAACAGGTTGCCCAGGGAGGTGGTTGGGGCCCCCTCCCTGGAAATATGTACAGGTCTGGAGCCCTCAGTATAGGAAGGGCATGGACCTGATGGAGCAGGTCCAGGGGAGGGCAAAGAAAATAATCAGGGGGTTGGAGAACCTCTGCTCTGAGGACAGGCTGAGGGAGCTGGGGGTGTTCAGCGTGGAGAAGAGAAGGTTCTGGGCAGACCTAATAGCAGCCTGCCAATACCTGAAGGGGGCTACAGGAAGGATGGAGAGAGACTGTTTGCAAAGGCCTGCAGTGACAGGACGAGGGGCAATGGCTTCAAACTAGAGAAGAGCAGATTTAGATTGGATATCAGGAACAAGTTCTTCACTTTGAGTGGTGGAACACTGGAACAGGTTGCCCAGGGAGGTGGTTGAGGTCCCTTCCCCAGAGATATTCAAGATGAGGCTGGATGAAGCCCTGGGCAGCCTGATCTAGTTGGGGATGCCCCTGCTGACTGTGGGGAGGTCAGACTGGATGACTTTTGGAGGTCCCTCCCAGCCCAGCCCAGCCCAGCCCAGCCCATTCTGTGATTCTACAAAACACATTACATTTGAGGTTTTTTATCCTGTTACCTGAAGGCAGTAAATCACAGAGTTACAGATGTCAGCTCAGCTAGGAATGAAACCCTCACCTTTAGCACAGGTCTCAGTGTAAACACAAACACTTCTACAGCCAAAAGACAAAGTTTTATGGCTGTGGTTCTTTGAAACAACTGAGAAATATTTGTTTGCCATTTCTCTCTGGGGCAACTGTCCATTTGCTAATTTACACATCACCCAGAGGCCATTTACCTCTTGCCTGTGGGTATTAAACCCTATCCATTAGGGTGTCATTGAGGATATAAATTGTTGAGAGGCTTGGGAGACATTTGGAAAGAAGTAAGGGCAGCTTAAGCCCATGGTAGGTCATCCTGAAGGAGAGCTCAGGAACTCTCATGAGCCTCATAGTTTGTGATGTGGCTTAACAGCAGCGTTTGTGCCCTAAAGACTGTGCAGTGCTGTGGAGCACTCATCCAGAACTGTCACTCTCCTCTGGAGAAGATGGAGCTGCCTAACACTTGGCTTCCACATTTCATAGGTTCATAGAATGGGCTGGACTGGAAGGGACCTTAAGGATCATCCAGTTCCAACCCCTTGCCACAGGCAGGGACACCTCCCACTAGCCCAGGCTGCTCAAGTCCTCATCCATCCTGGCCTTGAACACCTCCAGGGAGGGGGCATCCACAACCCCCCTGGGAAACCTGTTCCAGTGTCTTCCCACCTTCACAGCACAGGTCCATCCAGTCAGTGTTCCCCATGGTGTAAGAGAACTTCTACTTGCCACAAAGAGGGAGATGAGAACAAGCCATCCAACGTTGAGGTTTCCTCTGTCACTTGTCCTGCTTTTCATGAGCTGCACAGAGAAGTGGCATCACCACCACCACCTATTCTTCAGCTTTTCTTCACCTTCCTCTTCTGCTGCCACATCCAGGCCAACAGCCATCACTCTCTCTACTGTTACCTCTCTTATCCAAGATTTATACATACCAAAATTGCCCTCCTCCCCCCAAACTGTTTCTGTATCTGTACAGTGTGGATCAAGTCTTCAGCCTCCTCTTCCAGCTCCTACCCCTCAGTCTGTGAATCAGGTGTCCAGCTCTTCCCTGGGTTTATTTTAGATGTGCATACATCTTAGGGGTTTATGTGTTTATGCTCTTTGCAAACCTCAGCTGTTTCCCAGGAGATTTCTGCTTCATCAGCTCCTGGCTGTGGGTCCCTGTGTTTGATAACCTGACTTCTAAAAGCCTGTGAACTAGCTGGCTGGAGTTGGTTGGTTGTTTCCCTTCCTGTTTGGCTTGGGAAGAAAAACAAACAGTAAGCCCCTGCTCTCTGCAAAAGCTTGTGATTAAAAACTGGGAGAGAAATGCTCCTGTGTAATTGATTTTGGTCCTTAATGACAATTGTCCATTTTGCCTTCTTGTGTCGATGCTCTCTGCTTCACAGCTTCACAGAAGGTTAGGGGCTGGAAGGGACCTCAAAAGCTCATCCAGTCCAACCCCCCTGCCAGAGCAGGATCACCTAGAGCAGATCACACAGCAACACATCCAGGCAGGTTTTGAATATCTCCAGAGAGGGAGACAACACAACCCCCCTGGGCAGCCTGGTCCAGTGTTCTGTCACCCTCACAGCAAAAAATTTCTTCCTCCTGTTTCCAATAATGCCAATGGCAGAGGTGCATGGTAGAAAGGTCTCACCAGGTTCTTTCATGTCAGGATCACAGGATGTCAGGGCTTGGAAGGGACCTAAAGAGATCATTCAGTCCAACCCCCCCTGCCATGTCAGGTCACAGAGGAATGCATCCAGATGGGCCTTGGATGTCTCCAGAGAAGGAGACTCCACAACCTCCCTGGGCAGCCTGTTCCTGTGCTCTGTGACCCTTAGAGTAAAGAAGTTCCTCCTTGTGTTGAGGTGGAACCTCCTGTACATCCGTTGCCCCTTGTCCTATCACAAGGAGCAACTGAGCAGAGCCTGTCCCCTCCCTCCTGACACCCAGCCCTCAGATATTTATAAACATTGATTAAATCCCCTCTCAGTCTTCTCTTTCCCAGACTAAAGAGCCCCAGGGCTCTCAACCTCTCCTCATCAGGCAGTGCTCCAGTCCCCTAATCATCTTTGTAGTCCTCTACTGGACCCTCTCTAGTAGATCCCTGTCCCTCTTGAACTTGGGAGCCCAAAACTGAACACGGTACTCAAGATGAGGTCACCAGGGCAGATGAAAACCTCCTTCAATCTGCTGGACACACTCCTCTTAATGCACCCCAGATTCCAGTGGCCTTCTTGGCCACAAGGGCACATTGCTGACCCATGGAGAGCTTGCTCTCCACCAGACTCCCAGGTCCTTCTCCACAGGGCTGCTCTCTGGCAGACCACCTCCTGACCTGTACTGGTGTAGTTTATCATTCCTCCCCGGATGCAGGACTCTGCACTTGTCCTTGTTGAACCTCATTTGGTTTCTCTGTGCCCAGCAACCATCCTGAAGCCTCCTGCAACTTTGCCAGTGACATCTCAAGTACTGCCAACAGCAGTGATCAACACATGAGGTGTTTATGTGGCCCTGGGAACAGGTGTCCATGCAGAGAGCTGGAGAGAAGCCTCATTTAATAACCTCCCAGCCTGACAAGTGTTTTTCCCAGGGATTGCTGGACTCTGTACTTCTACTCCTGCTCAGCCATTGCAGATCATTCATGCACAAATGCTGCAAAACACTTGAAAGCTGACATTGTTTATGGCTCCTCAGACTGCCTCCCTTGTGCCACTGACTGGATGCCCCCAGAATCCCAGCAGCATCTATTTATTCATAGTTTCATAGTTTCATAGTTTCAGTTAGGGTTGGAAGGGACCACAAGGATCATCTAGTTCCAACCCCCCTGCCATGGGCAGGGACACTCTACCTAGATCAGGCTGGACAGAGCCTATCCAGCTGGTCTTAAACACCGCAAGGGACAGGGCCTCAACCACCTCCCTGGACAACCCATTCCAGGCCTTCACCACCCTCACAGTGAAGAACTTCCTCCTCACATCCAGCCTTATTCCAAAGGAAATAAATAAATAAATATATAATCTCTTTGCACATAGAATCATCCAGCCTGGCCTTAAAAACCTCAAGGGGTGAGGCTTCCACCACCTCCCTGAGTAACCTGTGCCAGTGTCTCACCACCCTCATGGGGAAGAACTTCTTCCTGACACCCAATCTGAATCTACCCATTTCTAGTTTTGTTCCATTCCCCCCAGTCCTATCACTCCCTGACACCCTAAAAAGTCCCTCCCCAGCTTTCTTGTAGCCACCTTGAGATACTGGAAGGCCACAAGAAGGTCTCTTGAAGCCTTCTCTTCTCCAGACTGAACAGCCCCAACTCCCTCAGTCTGTCTCCATAGCAGAGGCGCTCCAGCCCTCTGATCATCCTCATGGCCCTTCTGTGGGAACATTCCTCCACCTCCAAATCCTTCTTCTAATTGGGCTTCCAGAACTGGACACAGTACTCCAGGTGAGGTCTCACCAGAGCAGAGTAGAGGGGAAGAATCATCTCCCTTGACCTGCTGGCTATGCTTCTCTTGATGCAGCCCAGAACACCAGCCAGATCCTGGGCTGCATCAAGTGCACACTGGTGGCTCATATAGTGCTTCTCATCCACCAGCACCCCCAAGTCCTTTTCTCCAACCATTAATTCTATGATTAAGACCTCTTATCCAAGCTGGAAAGCACATCCAAGAGCATCAAGCCCAGATCATATGGTGCTGGACCATATGCAACTCACAATATGCACCCAGTCCAACACTGGGTTCACACTGAGAGCTTTCCTGGAAGGCCATGAGCTCCTGGGACCATACCTGTCCTCCCAGCAAAGTGCTCCCTGTGACAGGACAAGGGGCAATGGATGTAAGCTGCAGCACAGGAGGTTCCACCTCAACACTAGGGGGAACTTCTTTACTGTAAGGGTCACAGAGCCCTGGAACAGGCTGCCCAGAGAGGTTGTGGAGCCTCCTTCTCTGGAGGCTTTGAAAACCCATCTGGATGCATTCCTCTGTGACCTGTGCTAGATTCTGTGGTAATGCTCTGGCAGGAGGGGTTGGACTGGACGATCTCCTGAGGTCCCTTCCAACCCTGACATCCTGTGATCCTGTCCTGCAACCCCCAGAGCAGCTGTGTAATGCAAGTGCTGGACTGTAAAGCTCCTGTCTGGTGTGGGACGCTGCAAGTGCAGCGGAGAATTCCTGGCCTCTGGCAGAGGAGGGCTGCACTTTGAAAGCAAATAATATTATTTCAGCCAACAAAATTGCATTCTGCAGCCTGAGACCAACTGCAGCAGCACATGAAGCAGGGGGGGGGGAAATGTACAACTGCCTTGCCCCCGAGCTGGTTATTATTTATACACCCCTGTGCCTAGGCAAAGTCCTCCTTGAAAGGGCAGGGCCCAAAGAATTCTGCAATGGGGAAACAAACTACCTATTTAAAGTGATTTTTATGCCTGAATGGCCTCATTATAAAAACAGTCTGCATGCAATAACTCCCCCCCCCCCCTTAATATTATCCAATGAACTGCTTTTTGTCACTCTCACCAGTCCCAGGGCTTTCATGCAGCCACCTCGGTGGAAAGCCTCCATGGTGGTTTCCTTAGAAACGTCTTCCTTCCTGGATGTTGACCCATGGTGGCTGAGGCAGCTAAAAAGCCCTGGAGAGGTCCTGTTCAAACAGGAAAGAGCAGACAGTTTAATGGGCAGCTCTGCAGCTCCACAGCCTACAGTAGTTGAGAGCTTTATGTATGTATTAAAAAGTCATAATGAGTGCTTCTCTATTTTATGGTCAGCTTTCTGTTGATGTTTTGGACAAAGGCTGAACCTGTAGCTCCTGGGCTCCTGTTGGGCAGGGTGGGGTGGAGATGGTTGGCTTGCAATCCCTGGAGGTTTTTAAGGCCAGGCTGGATGTGGCTCTGAGCTACCTGATCTAGTGCAAGGTGTCCCTGCCATGGCAGGGGGTTTGGAACTAGATGATCCTTGGGGTCCCTTCCAGCCCTAACAATTCTATGGTTCTATGATCTCAGAGATCTTTACAACCCAAACAATTCTATAATTCTATGAGATCAGAGGTTCAGGATCACCCTGGAGGTGGTAGACTAGAGAAAGAGGTGACAGCCATGATACTGGAGATACATCACTGTGAGGCTCTCTGGATAGACACAGTAGGTTCGTTCCTCTTGCCTCCTGCAGTGAGGAGCACCTCTGAATGTATTTCTAACAGCATCACAGAACCCCATCCCAGTGGGAGTTGGAAGGTTTGCCAACATCAGATTGCACAGGAATGTGTCCAGGCAGGTTTTGAAAGGCCCCAGAGGAGGAGACTCCAACACCTCTCTGGGCAAGTATTGTTGTAGCCAGAAATAGCAGGAGGTCACACCAGCACCTATTTCTCCTCACACAGGATCTCCTCCTGCCTGCTGAGAGCTTATGTCCCCATGGCAGTGGCATGAGTGCTGGAATGAGCCTGCCATCAACACCTGCTTGTTGGAATCAATTCAGTGTGTGACCTATCATCCCAGACCTCCTGATGAACAGAGGTGATGACCAGTAGCCCTGGAGAGGCCCTACAGCCTAACCAGAGATACAGAATTAACCAGGTTGGAAAAGTCTTCTGAGATCTTCAAGTCCAACCAATCACCCAACACCATCTAATCAACTAAACCATGGCACTAAGCACCTCATCCAGTCTTATTTTGAACACTTCAGGGATGGTGACTCCACCACCTCCCTGGGCAGCACATTCCAATGGCCAATCTCTCTTTCTGGAAAGAACGTCTTTCTAAGATCAAGCCTAAACCTCCCCTGGCACAGCTTGAGACTGTGTCCTCTTGTTCTGGTGCTGGTTGCCTGGGAGAAGAGACCAACCCCCACCTGTATATGACTGCCTTTCAGGAAGCTGTAGAGAGCAATAAGGTCTCCCCTGATCCTCCTCTTCTCCAGGCTTAACACCCCCAGTTCCCTCAGCCTCTCCTCACAGGGCTGTGCTCCATACCTCTCCCCAGCCTCGTTGCCCTTCTCTGGACACATTCAAGTGTCCCAGTGCCCTTCTTAAATTGAGGAGCCCAGTTCAAACCTCTTATAGGGGCACCCACAGCAGCTTGCCCAGGATCACTCTTGTTCTGTCACTGTTGCCTGGGAGAGAGACCAACCCCCACCTGGCTACAACCTCCCTTCAGGTAGTTGTAGACAGCAATGAGGTCTCCTCTGAGCCTCCTCTTCAGATAATGGATGCTGAAGCATCCATGGAGCTTGCTCTGTTCACCACTGCTCTCATGTAAGTTTTGGGGACAGTTTGAGCACACTACCACTGGTTTTCCACAGTTCAGTCCCAAGGGCTCTTGCTTTGAATCTGTCTCTCTCAGCAAGCTGTGGCATTTGTCATTTTCTCATGATACAAGCTTGTGTGTAGCTACCCAAGCAATTTGGTCCCTGCAGGGTGCCCTTTAAGGCAGGGCAGGACTGGGCTGAACAAACAGCAAATATTTAGGAGTCCACAGGGCATGGGGAGGAAAAATAATGGAGATTCCCTTCTCTGAGTTGGTTGTAGCCTCAAGTTTTCCTATAGGCTTGATAGGGAAAGAAAGGAAGTAGGGGAGCTGCTTCTTCTCACCTCTTCCTTGGATTGCTGCCTGCTCATTGTCAGGGATGAATGACGGTAGTGAAAGAGACAAGAAGAGAGGCTTTTGGTATGAGAGACTCAGGCTTTGGTGGGGAGAGCCCAGAAGGATGAAATGCATGGCAGGTGGTTCAGGGAGAGGGGATAACAAAGACCTGCAAGTAAGGGTTGGGTTCAATAGGCTTAAGGGAAGAGCCTCCACCACACGTGCCAGAGAGGTCCAGGCATTGTGTCAGGAGTTTGAGCTCAGGGGAAATAAACAGAAAAAAAAGGTTAAGGAAGGATCAGCCTGAAATGATCCAGACACTCAACAGAGTCCCAGGTTGCTGGAGGGGGGAGGGAGTGAAATTCCTGCTCTCCTGGAAGAGCATGAGTGATTAGCTCCGCAAGCCATGTGCCAGTGCTCCTCCACTGCCTGCCCCTGCTCCAGCTCAAGCAACAGGCCAGCTGTTGGAGCAGAGGTCCCAAGGTCCTTCAAGGCTGAAGTCTAATTTCTCTGCTCCAGGGGCTTAAGTGTTGGCTCAAAGGTTACTAGGCGACACCGGGTGCTGAGCAAGGGCGAAGCTCATTTTCACTAAAAGCAGAGCCCCCAGAGCAGGGCCCTGGGCTCAGTCCAGGCACTTGGTATCTGCGTAGTCTCAGCAGGGAAGGAGACATTTGGAGACCAATAGCCCAGATGAGTGGTGCCAGAGGGCCATGAGGGTGGAGAGACACTGGAACAGGTTGCCCCAGGAAGGTGGTGGAAGCCTCATCCTTGGAGGTTTTTTAAGGCCAGGCTGAATGTGGCTGGTGAGGGGTTTGGAGCACCAAGCCCTATGAGCAGAGGCTGAGGGAGCTGGGGTGTTTAGCCTGGAGAAGAGGAGGCTCAGGGGAGACCTTACTGCCATCTACAACTACCTGAAGGGAGGTTGTAGCCAGGTGGGGCAACAGTGACAAAAGGAGAGGACACAGTCTCAAGCTGTGCCAGGGGAGGTTTAGGTTGGATGTGAGGAAGAAGTTCTTCCCAGAAAGAGAGATTGGCCATTGGAATGTGCTGCCCAGGGAGGTGGTGGAGTCACCATCCCTGGAAGTGTTTAGGAAGAGACTGGATGAGGCACTTGGTGCCATGGTTTAGTGATAGATGGTGTTGGGTGATAAGTTGGACTTGGTGATCACGAAGGTCTTTTCCAACCTGGTTAATTCTGGCTCTGAGCAACCTGATCTAGTGTGAGGTGTCCCTGCCCATGGCAGGGTGTTTGGAACTGGGTGATCCTTGAGGTCCCTTCCAAGCCTGACACTACTCTGATTCTATGATTCTGTTGTGTCACCATGCTGAGATATGGTCTTACCTTCACTCACACAGCCAGACCTGGAAAATAAACCTCAACCACTAAAGAAAAGCCTAAGGGAAGCCCCTCTGACTCCTCCCTTGCACCAAAACTCTGTCTTCCTGCAGGACCCACGTTGCTGCTACACAAAATGTGCCTTCAACTGTGCAATGAATGCTGTTGGTCCCAGCAGAAGGTGGAACTATAGGTCTCACTAAGTTCTTCACCCCCCACACACACACACACCAAAAAAAAGCCTGTTTCTTTAAATGGAAACATTCATATTTGTGGTTTGAAAGGACCTTTCATATCAGTTTCATGCCTCTAGTTACTTATTACTGGAACAGCAAGAGCTAATAGGTTAAAAGTGTAAAACACAGTGGGGACAGCAGCACCTGGAGCACAGTAAACACCCACGGCCTCCCCCTGTGCTTGGCACAGTGATGCCCCTGTCCTGACTGGAAGGAGGGCTACTGTCAGCTGAAACTAGAGGTGGGCTGCCACAGAGCCAGAGCAATGAAAAAAAAAAATCACACACTGCTAGCCTAGAAAAGAGATTTTTTTCTTTCCTTTTTTCTCCCCCCCAGACAGCATGGAAAGACATAGTGCAAAATGCATGTGAAATGAGAACCCAGCCAGGTAGGGCTGCAGGGACAACCTTGCAGCGACCCAACAGAATGCTTGCAGCAGAGGGCCACTGGAGAAAAGTCACTAGAAACTCTGGAAAGACAAACCAAGTAGGATGCTTGGGAACCTGAGACCTGATCTAGACTGGATCACAGAATTGCCTGGGTTGAAAAAGAGACCTTGAAGCTCATCGAGTCCAATCATTAGCCTAACGCTGACAAGCCCTTGACTAAACTGTGTGCAGAATCACCTGGATGTTAGTTCATATTTCACCAGGGCCCTGAATTTCTGCCCTGTGCTCCTCCTTTATACACAACTGTTTGTTTTCCCCTCTAACAAATCAGCTATTTGCAGTCGTTGGTTGAAAAGAAATCTACTGCACCTTCCCCAGAAAGATATACCCCTCAAAATCCCAAGAACCACACAAAAGCTCTCAGGGGCTTGACTGGGGGCCCCTGAAAAGCATTCAAGGTCTTAAAATGTTTGCTTATTAGAAGCAGGAGCAGGTTGGGTTTTATCTCCATTGCAAAGTGATCTATTTCACAGCTTTCAGCCCAAAGTGTCAAGCAACCAAGAAGCAGAGCTCTGCCTTAATTGTTAATATAGCGCTGCTCTGGTGAGACGCCCAACTGTGTCCAGTTCTGGAGGACCTAGTACAGGAGGGATGCTGGAAGGTGTCCAGAGAAGGACCATGAGGATGAGCAGAGGGCTGGAGCTCCTCTCCTATGGAGACAGACTGAGAGAGTTGTGGCTGTGCAGTCTGGAGAGGAGAAGGCTCTGAGGAGACCTCATTGTGGCCTTCCAGTATCTGAAGGGGGCTACAAGAAGGCTGGGGAGGGACATTTTAGGGTGTCAGGGAGTTATAGGTCTGGGGGGAATGGAGTAAAATAGAAATGGGTAGATTCAGATTGGATGTTAGGAAGAGGTTCTTCCCCGTGGGGGTGGTGAGACACTGGAACAGGTTGCCCAGGGAGGTGATAGAAACCTCATCCCTGGAGGTTTTTCAGGCCAGGCTGGCAGTGGCTGTGAGCAACCTGCTGTAGTGTGAGGTGTCCCTGCCCACGGCAGGGGGGTTGGAACTGGCTGATCCTTGAGGTCCCTTCCAACCCTAACAGTTCTATGATTCTATTCCAGCACCTAATGAATCCATTAAAAACAAAAAAGTGGCAGGTAAAGGATAGGAACAGTCCACAGTTAACTCCTGCCCTCCCTCCCCAAGGCTTTTTATCCCCTGCCTCCCAGCCTTGTGTTTTCCCCAAGCAGCAATTAATTAAAAAGATCAAGATAGAAGAAGGATGGAAACCTTATTACTTGGTGTTATGTTTCCAGGCTAGGGTTGGCTTGGTTTATTTTTTGCCCAGGGAAAATGTTTCCCAGGAGATTAGCTAATAGTTAAGCTATCAAAAAGCTTCTCAACTTGGAAAGGTGATTTGTAAGGTCAGGCAGCTTTACTAAGCTGGTAGTTTCAAAAAATTATCCTGGGTTCCTCTGCTAATTATTGGATCCAAATGACACGTTTGAAATTGCAGAGGAAAACGGAACAGATTTAAGCCCTTCCCCTGTCAGGTAAGCCCTACATGAAAGCTACACATTACGAGCCTCTAACGGCAGTCATTCCGAAGAGAAAATGAAGCATTTGTTCTTCTCACTGAGTGTTGATTCACTACACATTCACAAAGAGCTAACCCAGCCTTCAGGCTGAAAACCTGGGATCTCACCAGCTTCTTCCAGGTGTTCAGAGCACTTCATGCAACCTTATTCATAGAACTCTTAGGGCTGGAAGGGATCTCAAGGATCAGCCAGTTCCAACCCCCCTGCCATGGGCAGGGACACCTCACACTACAGCAGGTTGCTCACAGCCACAGCCAGCCTGGCCTGAAAAACCTCCAGGGATGAGGCTTCCACCACCTCCCTGGGCAACCTGTGCCAGTGTCTCACCACCCTCAGGGGGAAGAACTTCTTCCTAACATCCAATCTCAATCTACCCATTTCTAGTTTTGCTCCATTCCCCCCAGTCCTATCACTCCCTGACACCCTAAAAAGTCCCTCAGTCTGTCTCCATAGAAGAGGAGCTCCAGCCCTCCTGTGGCCTTTCTCTGGACATATTCCAGCACCTCCAAATCCTTCCTGTACTAGGGGTTTCCAGAACTGGATGCAGTGCTCCAGGTGTGGTCTCACCAGAGCAGAGTAGAGGGGGAGAATCACCTCCCTCGACCTGCTGGCTCTGCTTCTCTTCATGCAGCCCAGGATGTGATTTTGGGTTTCTGGGCTGCAAGTGCACACTGGTGGCTCATGTTGAGCTGCTCATCCACCAGCATCCCCAAGTCCTTTCTGCTCCCTCCAACTAGCATTACCTTATCCTCTGATTTTCAGTTAAAGAATCATAGACTTGTTAGGGTTGGAAGGGACCTCAAGGATCATCCAGTTTGGATCCAAGGATCGTCTGGGGTGTTTGTTCAGACCCCAGCACATCTCTCCATTACCTGGGCAGTTCTGCTGTCACACATCTCACACCAGGCACAATACCATCCCTCAAAGCTCCAGAGCACTTGCTAAGCATCAAGCATGGCCATTCATCATGTTAGGTGACCTCCATGCTGTCTGACCATGGAATGTGCTTTGCTCTGCTGGGGCATCAGCGGCAGCTGCCTCCAAACATGCCAAATGATGGAGAGGGGGAAACATCAGTTAGTCATTAGAGTGTGACCATCAGGCTCTCTTTGTTTCTGGTTGAAGTCTCTCTGCTGAAGCTGCATCATTAAAAGTTTCCTTACCTCTGATCCCTTTGGTGGCAAAATTGTTTATTTTTGTGTGTGAACAGAATCATAGAATGGTAGAGGTTGGAAGGGAATAGTGGAGATCTTGGAGTCCAACCCCCCTCCTAAAGCAACATATCCAGGTGGCTTTGGAAAGACTCCAGAGAAGGAAACTCCTCCACCTGTCTGGGCAGCCTGCTCCAGGGTTCCATCACCCTCGCCATAAAGAAGTTTCTCCTGATGCTGTGCAGGAGAAGGGTTGTTTTCAGATAGCTTTGGAAGGCTGTGGGGAACTTCCTGGATTCCAGTTTGTGACTGTTTCCCCTTCTCCCACCCCTCAGATATTTGTAAACATTAATAAGATCCCCTCTCAGCCTTCTCTTCTCCAGACTAATCAGCCCTAGGTCTCTCAGCCTTTCCTCATCACACAGATATTCCAGTCCCTTCATCATCCTTATAGCCTCCATTGGACTCTCTCCAGTAGTTTTCTGTCCCTCTTGAACCAGGGAGCCCAGAGCTGGACACAATACTCCAGATGTGGTTCCACTAGGGCAGAGGAGGAAAACCTCCCTTGACCTGTTGGATGTACTCAATGCCCCCAGGAAACCGTTGGCCGTCTTGGCTGCAAGGACACATTGCTGTCCCATGGATGCCTTATCACCCATCAGGACTCCAAGGTCCTTCTCCATGGAGCTGCTTTCCCTAATCTGTACTGGTTCAGAATGCACCTCCCCAGGTGCAGGATGCAGTTTTCACTGGCCTCTTTCTTAATTTCATGTCAGAGACTGACCAAGCTGAGCTTGGGGAACAAGAAATGGCTGATCAGCCACATGTGTTCTAGCTGAACATCATGCAGCCTGTAAACTTCAGCCTTTCTTTAGGGGACAGCATGTGGGTTATTATTAAACCAGAAAACATATGTGAGTGATTGAGGAGAGGTATCCCAGCATTTAGCTCAGAAATGTGAAGGCAGCTTGCTGGGAATAACAGATCTCTGCATTTTGACCTGCTGCTGACAACAAAGATATTTCACTATTACCTGGATAGCACTGACTGAGGTTTTGGGGTTTTTTTTTCCTCCCCTAAATGAAAGCCAGTTGAGAGAAGCTGGCAACAGACAAATGATGCTCATTCCACTCCTGCTTTTACTTAATGGCTGATATCAAGATCCTCAGCATTCATTGGTGACACTGCTATTAGAACCAGATTTCTTATCTGGCTCTTTTATTCCTACAAATCGAGCATGGAAATCAATCTGTGCTGATGAGCACACAGCTGTGGGAAAGAGAGCTGGCCCAGGATGGAGTCCACCAAGCTGTGCACCTGTCTGGCCTGAGCTCAACCAGCCAGCATCTTCACTCAGGGAACAGCAAAAGCCCAGTCCTCCAGAAGGCAAAATAAGCTGGGCACAATAGAGGAGGTGCAAAACTCAAAAGGGCCATACGACACCTCACTGCAGCCACCCAACCCAGCGCTGGTGCTTTATGGGGAGGACTGGAGCACTACTATCGTGCAGCAATCCCAGGTGGAAGGACAATGCAGGGCTGGAACACCTCTTCTTTGAGAAAAGGCTGAGGGAGCTGGGGATGTTCAGCCTAGAGAAGACTCTAGAGGGACCTTAGAGTGGTCTGCCAATAGCAGAAAGGATCCTACAGGAAGGTTGCAGAGGGATTTCTAGAGACAGGACAAGGGGGGAATGGTTTAGAAACTGAACAGAGAGTAGAGTTAGACTGGATCTTAGGAAGAAGTTCTGCAGTATGAGGGTGGTGATACTCTGGAATGGGTTGCCCAGGGAGGTTGTGGATGCCTCCTTTGTGGGGGTGTTGAAGGCCAGGCTGGATGAGGCCTTGAGCAGCTGAGTCTAGCTGAGAGGTGTCCCTGCCCATGGCAGGGGCGGGGTGGGGGGGTTGGGGCAGATGATCTCTGAGGTCTCTTCCTACCTGAGCCATTCTAGGATTCGATAACGATAGATTCGAGAGCAGTAGAGGATGCTGGTCCACCATGCTATGCACTCCACTCTTGTCCATCCTATTAATGTGTTATGGTGTCACTATTTGGATGCCATAAGTCATCATATGCAAAATAATCCCTAGTCAATTCTGGGTGAGCATGTTCTCCCCAGCATCCCTCCGTGTGCGACACTCGATACAGAAACACCATCCTACCGAGATCAGGTCCCTGGGATTAAAAATAGATGAGTTAAAGATTCAGGTGAAATTCTGGCTTTGGAGAGTACTGGAAAACATTGTCCCCTTTTACCTTTCATCCCCAGAAAGGTTTTTACTGGGGAAGATGAGTAGATGTTTCACACTTTCCCACTATATGGCTTTTCAGAGAATCACAGGATCACTTCTCTAAGTCCTTAGGTAGGAGCACTCTTAGCTTAGCCACAGAAGGAGACAGAATAGAATAGAACAGAATAAACCAGGTTGGAAGAGACCTTTGAGATCATCATGTCCAACCCATCATCCAACACCACCTAATCAACTAAACCATGGCACCAAGCACCCCATGAAGTCTTCTCCTAAACACCTCCAGTGATGGCGACTCCACCACCTCCCTGGCAGCACATTCCAATGGGCAATCACTCCCTCTATGGAGATGCCCTCTATTAGAACTGGAATCCCATCACTTCTCCCAGAGAAGTGGCTAAAACCCACCAAGGTCTCCCAGAGAGGCACTGAGCTGCGTGTCTCATTCTTGAATTTAAACACAGAAGGCAAATCTTGAGGTCTCAGGAGCGGACTGCTGGATGTCTGTGGGTGTACAAGAGCCACACTCACTTGTAGGAACTTCAAAGGCAAACCCTGAGATATTGCAGCCAGAACCCTGCAAGCAGCCCAGGGTAGCAGGGAATAACATTCTTTGTCTCTCCCCTTGCAAGACTCTCTCAGAATCAAGGTGCTGTGGTATCAAAACACCAACCCTCTGTTGCTCTATTTTTCTTTCAGCTCTGCAAGGATAAAATGGGATGAATTGATTGTCCCAGGCTGAAGAGTCCGGCAGGGTGAAGTTTGGGGTGCCTGGAGATCATGGAATTGTTAGGATTGGAAGGAACCTCAAGGATCAGCTAGTTCCAACCCCCTGCCATGGGCAGGGACACCTCACACTACATCACATTGCTCACAGCCACATCCAGCCTGGCCTTAAAAGCCTCCAGGGATGAGACTTCTACCACCTCCCTGGGCAACCTGTGCCAGTGTCTCACCACCCTCACAGGGGGAGAACTTGACACCAGCTTTGCCTATTTGCTCCAACTGAAAGCACAGCTTTATTGGAAGAGCAGAACGCGCTCAGGAAGTTCCTAACCACTTTTGAGCCAGCCCCCCCCCCCCCTCTATTTTTTTTTCTTTTGCAGTTCTGCTTGTGAGATCTTTTTCCACAGTTTTAATTTAGCATTGAAGTGAACCTGAGGATGATCTTTGTATTTTTTTCCCCCCCCTCTCTTTTACTGAGAAGAGACATTAAGCTACTGACTTTGGCTCCCCATCCTACCCTGCAGAAATTATTTATCCAAGCACACCAGCAAACTGGGTCAGGGGAAGAGCAGAAAAAGAAACTGCCCACAAAAATCCTGACTGCCTTGCAGAAGTTTTGGATGAAGGCTGAAGACAGGAGGCAAAGGCCTCCTGCCACGTTCTCCGTTTCAAAGGGAAGGTGTCAGCTCAGGCGGATGTGCGAGAAAGCTGCAGAACGCAAGCTGCAAAATCCCTCTCCCATCCTTTGTAAGCCACAAAGCCAGCAGCAGAGAGAAGGATTCCTCTTCTCAAAGCTGCTCCTGCCTTCACCTCCAAAAGCATGTAAATCCCAAAGAGCCAGTTGCTTCCTGGACTCCATGAAAATAAAGCTGGGAAAGCACTTGGGAAAATGTGGGTGAGCAGCAGCGCCCACGGGGAGGATGGGAGGAGAAGGAAGGAGGGAAAGCTTTTTTCCCCTGCAGTCTCTACCGCAAATGGCTCTCTTTAGGCTTGACTGGAGAGTCTTTTTACCAGAGCCCTAAGGTGAGGGGAGCTTTACTGAGCCCTGGGATGTGCACAGATAGCACTGAGGACTGCAGGTCATGTGCAAGAAAAAGAAAAAGCTCAAGTTCCAACAACAACAACAAAAAAGGAGGAATTAAAAAGAGATTGGTCTAGGAGTGAAACATGAGAGATGTGAGCAGTCTGCCTGGCAGCTCCCTGTAGCTCCAACATAACCAGCAAAACCTTGGACTGGCTGGAAAACATGCTCACATCAAATGATATTTGCAGAGTAACCAGAGACAGCAGAGGTCACAGCGCTTGTGAAAGCGATCGGTGCAAGCAGCCCTGGCAGCTCAGCTGATCATGGGACTAAAGAATACTTTCAGTTGGAAAAGGCCCCTCTTTAAGATCATCAAGTTCAACATTAGTAAAGCAGAAGTGGAGGCAGAGAGATAAACCCTGGCATGGCTGTCAGCAGAAGGGTGCTTTTCTCACTTCACCAACAGGAATCGAACCAACCCACCACCAAATCACCATCAGACTCCTGCTTCTGCTCGCCAAAAAGCCCCCAGCTCAGCTCTGATAAACGTGAAGGAGCGCTGGGCACTGTTCACAGAATCACCAAGGTTGGAAGAGACCTCAAAGATCAGCAAGTCCAACCTCTCACCACAGACCTCATGACTACTAAACCATGGCACCAAGTGCCACATCCAATCCCCTCTTGAACACCTCCAGGGGTGGTGACTCCACCCCTCCCTGGGCAGCACATTCCAATGGCGAATGACTCTCTCTGTGAAGAACTTTCTCCTCACCTCCAGACTAGACCTCCCCTGGCACAGTTTGAGACTGTGTCCTCTTGTTCTGGCACTGATTGCCTGGGAGAAGAGACCAACCCCTTCCTGGCTACAACCTCCCTTCAGGTAGTTGTAGAGAGCAATGAGGTCTCCCCTGAGCCTCCTCTTCTCCAGGCTAAGCAACCCCAGCTCCCTCAGCCTCTCCTCATAGGGCTTGTGCTCAAGGCCTCTCCCCAGCCTCGTTCCCTTCTCTGGACACCTTCAAGTGTCTCCGTGTCCTTCTTAAACTGAGGGGCCCAGAACTGGACACAGTACTCAAGGTGTTATTTGTTTGTGCTTCCTGATGTTGGTCATAAAATGGCTCATGTTGGAAAGGACCTCAGAGATCATCTACTCCAACCTCCCTGCCATGGGCAGGGACACCTCTCAACTAGACCTGGCTTGCCCAAGGCCTCATCCAACCTGACCTTCAACACCCCCAGGCAGGAGGCATCCACAACCTCCCTGGACAGCCTATTCCAGAGTCTCACCACCCTCCTGCTGAGGAACTTCTTCCTAAGATCCAGTCTAACCCTACTCTCAATCGGCTTCAAACCATTCCCCCTTGTCCTGTCTTGGGTCACCCCTATGAAAAGTCCCTCTGCAGCCTTCCTGCAGGATCCCTTCAGGTGTCAGAGGGCAGCTCTAAGGTCCCCCTGGAGTTTTCTCTAGGCTGAACAACGCCATCTGAGTAAGCCTGGCTTCTTCTCAGATCATAGACCAGAGAAACACCGCTGGTTTCCACAGAGTGATTAGAACCAGAGGTGAGACCTGTGGGCAAACAGGAAAATATTTCTTGGCTCTTCCCACATGATCTTTCCTCACCAAAACATTAGGAAACCAAGCTGTGTGCTATGGAGCAGCCTCAGATTGCTCACAGATGTCAGGATAAAGAGAAGAAGTTCATTTCCTTCTGTGCAGGAAAGGTCACCAAGGAGCACCTCCACCATTGCATATGCCCCCACCGAACATGACAGGAAACTTCTATCACAGACATTTTTCCACACAGGCAGCACATTTTGCAGCTCCAGCCTGCCTCAGGGTGAGCTTAGGTGTAAGAGCATCCTTGACCTCTGACACTCACTGCCTTCCAAAGCCTTTCCCCTCAAAACCTTTCCAAGAGCAGCTCCTCGATGTGGGTGAGTTCCAAAGAGGCTTTTGTGCAAACAAGTCGTGGTAGGAAAACGTGCAGCTGGAGGAGTGGTGGTGGTGGTGGTGGTGTCTGTTTTGCAGTGTGTGGACAGTGTGAGTGCAGCCTGAGTCAGCAGTCTGCATTTTCTCCCAGGCAGGAGTAGATATTTCATACAAACTCTGCCAGCCTGTTCTTGTTTCCTGTGTATAAGTGGCCTGAAGGCAGAGGAGGAGACAATGAAGAGAACTACAATGCATGAAGGGTACCAGGAGTGTTTCCAAAGGAAGCTTCCCAGCATCTGAATTACTTAGCCACAGAAGAGTTGGAGAAAACGAGTGGGGGGTTACTGGCTGGCTGTGGAAACAAACTCACAGTGGGAACCAGCCATAAGATTCCCAGAATGGGTTGGGTTGGAAGGGACCTCAAAGATCAGCCCCCACTGCCACGGGCAGGGACACCTCCTTCTAGCCCAGGTTGCTCAAGGCCTCATCCAACCTAGCCCTGAACACCTCTGGGGAGGGGGATTCCCAGGCAACCTGTTCAAAGGCCTTCTGCCTGAAGTGTGTTGCCCTGTGTTCTGGGAATTGCTGATGCTCAGGGGCAGGATGAAGAGCTGCTGAATATCTCTGCTTGGGCCCCCAGGGCTGTCCATGGGAGCAGCTGTTCGTGTGCAACAGAAGGCAAAAGAGGTCCCATCATCACAGCCCCTGTGTGTGCTGCACCTCTCTCTGCTCTGCTTGCACTGCTTAGAATTGTTAGGGTTGAAAGGGACCTCAAGGATCAGCCAGTTCCAACCCCCCTGCCATGGGCAGGGACACCTCACACTACATCAGATTGCTCACAGCCACATCCAGCCTGGCCTTAAAATCCTTCAGGGATGAGGCTTCCACCACCTCCCTGGGCAACCTCTGCCAGTGTCTCACCACCCTCATGGGGGAAGAACTTCTTCCTAACATCCAATCTGAATCTACCCAGTTCCATTCCCCCTAGTACTATCACTCCCTGACATCCTAGAAAGTCCCTGCCCAGCTTTCTTGTAGCCCCATTCAGATACTGGAAGGCCACAAGAATATCTCCTCGGAGCCTTCTCTTCTCCAGACTGAACAGCCCCAACTCCCTCAGTCTGTCTCCATAGAAGAGGAGCTTCAGCCCTCTGCTCATCCTCATGGCCCTTCTCTGAACACCTTTCAGCACCTCCAGATCCTTCCTGTACTAGGGGCTCCAGAACTGGACACAGTACTCCAGGTGGGGTCTCACCAGAGCAGAGCAGAGGGGGAGAATCACCTCCCTCGACATGCTGGCTCTGCTTCTCTTGATGCAGCCCAGGATGTGATTTGCTTTCTGGGCTGCAAGTGCACACTGTTGGCTCATGTTGAGATTCTCATTCACCAGCTTCCCTGCTCTAAGTCTGGGCTGGAGCAGACATCTCCCATACAAGGGAAGTCAGCCTTGAAGACAGGGGTTCAAGAGCTTTCAGGAGCACAGAGCACTGATGTCTTTGCTATCAGCAAAGCAACACATCCGCAAGACCTTCTTGCTGTGGGTGATGCCTATCAACACTTTGATACTGAGCTTTCTGCCCCTTCTCCTTCCATTGCAAGCATGAATCTTTTAAAAGTCTTCTAAGTTTCAACTGAATGCAAATAGGACAACTGGAGCACAGTCCTGTGAGGAGAGGCTGAGGGAGCTGGGGTTGTTCAGCCTGGAGAAGAGGATGCTCAGAGGAGACCTTACTGCTCTCTACAACTACCTGAAGGGAGGTTATAGCCAGATGGGGGTTGGTCTCTTCTCCCAAGTAACAGAGAACAAGAGGACACAGTCTCAAGCTGTGCCAGGGAAGTGTAGGCTGGAGGTGAGGATGAAATTCTTCTCAGAAAGAGATTGCCCATTGGAATGTGCTGCCCAGGGAGGTGGTGGAGTCACCATCCCTGGAAGTGTTTAAAAAGAGACTGGATGAGGCACTTGGTGCCACGGTTTAGTTGATGAGATGGTGTTGGGTGATAGGTTGGACCTGATGAACTCAAAGGTCTTTTCCAAACCTCAAAGGTCTTTTCCAAACTGGTTAATTCTGTGGGTTTTTTTCCACAGGCTTCTTCAGGCTTGATGAAACCAGGTACAACACTGAACTCATTTCCAGTGCTGGAAGTTCCTCCCTGAAAAAAATCAGTTCAGCTTTTTGAGGGCTGATATCCACAAGGGGTAATGCACAGCCTGAATCTGAGCCAGTCAAAGCTCAGCACCTCTGATAAGTCAGCCTTAGCTCCTCTGGGAACCAGAAGCTGAACAGGCCACATGAGAGCTACCAGAGTCCTCCTCTGGAGGAGATATATGTAACTGGTATCTGGCTCACACATGGCTGGGGGGGGGGCATCCTGGTGGAGACTTACAAAGCCTGGTAGTCTGGACTAAATTTTAGATGGGGATTGGTGTTAACAGGGTCTGGAGCTGGCTTCTTCTGCTGGTTCAACTCCTCCCACCAGTGACTCCTTCAGTATTTTTCCCTTCCTGCTGTATGTGCTTCCTTCGAGGCTGACAAAGACTAGGAATTCATCCAGAGGTGAATTGCTGCTTGACCAGAGTTTGTCACTGCTTTGGGATCAGCAGCAGAAGAAAAGCTTCAAAACATTCCTCATCCTTACCATAATTAGTACTGTGATTGCTGCTCATTCCCAACAGAAGATTCTCACACAGCGGTCCCTGATGGTGCATGTGGCCAGAGGACAAGAGGCAATGGTTTGAAACTAGGGCAGGGTAGGTGTAGATTACAGAATCATAGAGTTGTCAGGGTTGGAAGGGACCTCAAGGATCATCTAGTTCCAATCCCCCTGCCATGGGCAGGGTCACCTCCCACTACATCAGGTTGCTCACAGCCACATCCAGCCTGGCCTGAAAAACCTCAAGGGATGAGGCTTCCACCACCTCCCTGGGCAACCTGTGCCAGTGTCTCACCACCCTCATGGGGAAGAACTTCTTCCTGACATCCAACCTGCATCTACCTATTTCTAGGGTTTTTTTCCATTCCTCTCCTCCTCTCAGTCCTATCACTCCCTGACACCCTCAAAAGTCCCTCCCCAGCTTTCTTGCAGGCCCCCCTTCAGACTGGGCATTAGGAAGAAGTTCTTTACTGTGAGGGTGGTGGAATACTGGCACAGTCTGCCCAGGGAGGTGGCAGAGGCCCCCTCCCTAAAGTCATTCAAGGTCAGGCTTGATGGAGCTCTGAACAACCCAATCTTGTTAGGTATGTCCCTGATCACTGCATTGGTTTTGGAGAAGATCATAGAATTGTTAGGCTTGGAAAGGACCTCGAGGATCATCTAGTTTCAGCCCTGCTGCCACGGGCAGGGACACCTCACACTACCTCAGGTGGCTCAGAGCCACAGACCAGCCTGGCCTTCAAAAACCTCCTTCAAAGTTTCCCTCTGACCCAATGCATTCTACAGCTCTATAAACCATCAGCAGATCTTGCCTTTTAACCCAAATCATTTCCATCAGTAACACTATGCACCCCTTAGTCCTTTGGCTGGTAGGGCCTTCCACATCCATGTGTAAGCAGCATGCTCCTACAAGTCCCAGCATGCAGGCTGGTGTCTAACCCAAGTGAAAACAGCAAAAGGTAACTGGGAAATAGATGTCAGCAAAGCTTCTAATCATTGCAGGCCTCCTTGGACACATGTTTTTAATTACTTTAAATAAGGGGGGGGGAGGGAAAGGAAATAAAAGAAATAAACCCAGCTATGAATAATCTAATAAGCTTCCCAAGCACCTGTGAAATGTGGCTGCCCAGCTGCAGAAAATCAAATGCAAGAATAGAAAGCAGAGCATTCTCCCAGGCAAGAGGCATCCATTAGATGCACATCATTCCAAAGGCAGGCAGGAAAAATGCATTGATGCCATTCCTGGCTCCCTGTGTACAGCTACTCTGGAAGAAGTATCTTGGAGGCGTGTTTGTTTAAAGAACACAGAGAATCTGCTTTAAAGGCAAAAGGTAGAGGAAGTGGGAAGAGGGAAACCTGTTCCTTGGCAGGAGTTCAAATGAGAGGGAAAAAAACCAAGCAACAGACATCAACAAAATCCCACAGATCATGAAATTCACAGCATCACAGCATGTTAGGGGTTGGAAGGGACCTTGAAAGATCATCCCATCCAACCCCCTTTGCAAGAGCAGGATCACCCAGGGCAGGTCACACAGGAACACACCCAGGCAGGTTTGGAATGTCTCCAGAGAAGGAGACTCCACAACCTCTCTGGGCAGCCTGTTCCAGGGCACAGGCATCCTCACAGGGAAAAAGTTTTCCCTTCTGTTCCTGTGGAATCTCCTCTGCTCCAGCTTGCACCCACTGCCCCTTGTCCTACCGTTGGACATCACCGAGCAGAGCCTGGCTCTGTCCTCCTGACACTGCTCTGCACATCCCTATTGGCATGAATAAAGTCACCCCTCAGGCTCCTCTGTCCTAAGTTAAAGAGCTCCAGCTCCCTCAGCCTTTGGTCATAAGGGAGACGTTCTACTGGCCTCAGCATCTTTGTGGCTCTGTGCTGGACTCCCACAAGCCGTTCTCTGAGGTCCTTCTTGAACTGAGTGACACAGAACTGCACACAATATTCGAGATGCAGTCTGAGCAGGGCAGAGTAGAGAGGAAGGAGAATTTCTCAACCTACCAAGCACACCCCAGGATGCCATTGGTCTTCTTGGGTACATTGTGTACTCATGATCATCCTTCTATCCACCAGGACCCTCTTTCATCTACAGTGCTCTCCAACAGGTCAATCCCCAACCCGTACTGATCCATGGGGTTGTTCTTTCTCAAATGCAAGACTCTACACTTGTCCTTATTGTATTTCATTCTGTGTCTCCTCACCCACTCCTCTCCAGCTTGGCCAGATCATTGAGGGATTGCAGCCCAAAATTGCTCAAGGAAAATTAAGCATGTCTCCCTGATAGGAAGATATCCAGGAGGAAGTGTTCAAGCAGAATTAAAATGCTCTGCAGGCACAGCTTTACTCAAGAGGCAGTTTTGTTTTCCTGGTATAAAAAGAGAGTCAGCACTCAATGCATGTTGGAACCACCCAGGAAATGTCCTCATTAAGCTGTTTTCTTCTTCCATGGGAAAGTGCTATTTGATGGAGAGAGAAGGTAAATCCCCCCCCATGTCAGGATGTTATCTCCATTTCCAAGGCTGTTTTCACATTTACACAGAACCAGGCTTCAAATGCTGCTTCTTAACCACGACAGCTTAATGACCCACCCAGAGAACTTTCTTGCTACAACAAATATAGAGTGGGGAGAAGGAGCCTGAGAGGAAAAGCAAACAGAGCTTAAAGCAGCTGCTGTTGTATTTGGATAGTTCTGAACTGCTGGCAGTGGGGGCAGGTTCTAAGTCGGTGGGTGTGAGGAGAGGAAAGCTCATGGTTTTGATTTGAAGTAGCCACATCAAAACCCGCCTGAGAGAAGGGAATGGCAGTATTTTGAATAATACATCCTTCTTAAGGGGATGTTAGGGAAAACAATTCCATGGCCTGTTGAATGATAAAAGCCAACACACTGGCTGAGGAGAAGAGGGGAAAAAAAAACCCTGAAAACAAAACACAATTGCCTGTAAGTGAAGTTCCTGGATAAATCCAAGCAATACCTTCCCTGGTTACAGCAGCACTTTGAGGTGAGGGAAATTGTCATGCACAAGTGTTGCTAGTAAGCAGAGAAAGGTCAGTGAGCAGGGCTGGTGTTAAAATCATTTTTCTTTCCCCCCAAACGGGCTGCAAACCTGCAGTCATGCACACAGTGTCAGCAAGAATCAGAGAATTGTCAGGGTTGGAGGGACCTCAAGGATCAGCCAGTTCCAACCCCCCTGCCATGGGCAGGGACACCTCACACTACAGCAGGTTGCTCACAGCCACAGCCAGCCTGGCCTGAAAAACCTCCAGGGATGAGGCTTCCACCACCTCCCTGGGCAAACCTGTTCCAGTGTCTCACCACCCCCATGGGGAAGAACTTCTAACATCCAATCTGAACCTACCCATTTCTAGGTGTTTTTTTCCATTCCCCCCGGTCCTATCACTCCCTGACACCCTAAAATGTCCCTGCCCAGCTTTCTTGTAGCCTCTTTCAGGTACTGGAAGGCCACAAGAAGGTCTCCTCAGAGCCTTCTCTTCTCCAGACTGAACAGCCCCAATGCTCTCAGTCTGTCCTCATAACAGAGGAGCTCCAGCCATCTGATCACACTCATGGCCCTTCTCTGGACATGTTCCAGCATGTGTCCAGAGAAACTGAATACAGACTGTTGGAGCCCCTGTTATGGATCAACCACTTGTCCTGCCTGCCTACCCCTGTAGCAGCTGGAGTCCCCAAGTCATTGCTGATGCTGCAAGGATGGGAGAGACTCAAATCTCCACGCTGGCAACTGTTGGATGGTGTTGAACAGTAACACTGAGAGGGGCTGCTGGGAAGTCAGGACATATTGCAGAGTCTTCTAGCCTCTGACTGCAGTTTTTCCCATGCACTCCTGCTAACTCCATTACAAGCCTACTCCAGGGTTTTGTTTGGCTGTAATAGTTCATTTCCCATGCTACCACAACACTGCAGCTCCCCTAGATGGCTGCTCCTAGGTCCAAAGGAGCTTTGCATTGAGGTACAAGGACAGCTCTGGGACTTGAACATCTCTCCCATGAAGAAAGACTCTGAGAGACCTGGGACTGTCTAGTCTGGAGAAGGCAATCTTATAAATGTCTATAAATATCTGAGGGGTGGGTGTCAAGATGAAGGTTCCAGACTCCTTTTGGTGGTGCCCAGTGATAGGACAAGGAAGAACAGGTACAGCCTGGAGAAGAGAAGGCTCCGAGGTGACCTCATTGTGGCCTTCCAGTATCTGAAGGGGGCCTACAAGAAGGCTGGGGAGGGACTTTTCAGACTATCAGGGAGTGATAGGACTAGGGGGAATGGATGAAGCTGGAGGTGGGGAGATTCAGGCTAGATGTGAGGAGGAAGTTCTTCACCGTGAGAGTGGTGAAGCCCTGGAATGGGTTGTCCAGGGAGGTGGTTGAGGCCCCGTCCCTTGCGGTGTTTAAGACCAGGCTGGACGAGGCTCTGTCCAGCCTGATCTAGGGTAGAGTGTCCCTGCCCATGGCAGGGGGGTTGGAACTAGATGATCCTTGTGGTCCCTTCCAACCCTAACTGAAACTATGAAACTATGAAACTAAGTTGGAACACAGGAGGTTCCCCCTCACTGAGGGTGCTGGAGCCCTGGAACAGGCTATCCAGAGAGGTTGTGGAGTATCCTTCTCTGGAGACATTCCAAACCCACCTGGCTGCATTCCTGTGTTACCTCCCCTAGGGGATCCTGCTCTGGCAGGGCATTGGACTCGATCTCTGGAGGTCCCTTCCAATCTCTAGCATTCTGTGATTCCCTTTTTGTGAACCACTTTGAACATCTTAACAGGTGAAGAAAAGCAAGGCAAAACACCTTCAGGCAATTCTGCACTGCCAGAGGCTTTTGGACGAGGTGGGGAGGAGAGCAGCCAAAGGTGGCCAATTTCCCCAGCAAAGCCCACATATGGAATAGAATAGAATAGAATAGAATAGAATAGAATAGAATAGAATAGAATAGAATAGAATAGAATAGGAATAGACCAGGTTGGAAGAGACCTTCAAGATCATCGTGTCCAACCTATTATCCAACACTACCTAATCAACTAAACCATGGCACCAAGCACCCTATCAAGTCTCCTCCCGAACACCTCCAATGATGGTGACTCCACCACCTCCCCGGGCAGCCCATTCCAATGGGCAATCACTCTCTCTGTGTAGAACTTCCTCCTAACCTCCAGCCTAAACCTCCCCTGGTGCAGCTTGAGACTGTGTCCTCTTGTTCTGGTGCTGGCTGCCTGGGAGAAGAGACCAACCTCTGCCTGGCTACAACCTCCCTTCAGATAGTTGTAGAGAGCAATAAGGTCACCCCTGAGTCTCCTCCTCTCCAGGCTAAGCAACCCCAGCTCCCTCAGCCTCTCCTCATAGGGCTTGTGTTCCAAGCTCCTCACCAACTTTGTTGCCCTTCTCTGGACACGCTCTAACAAGTCAACATCCTTCTAAACTGAGGGGCCCAGAACTGAATACAAGTTCTGGGGGTGGCTGGACCAGCAAAGGACCTACTTGCCAGCCCCTCCTGTGCCAGGCCACAGTATTTCTGGGTGAGGCAGCCAGAGAACAGCAGTTCAATTCCATAAAGATTCCTGAGGTCTGGAAATGTGTTTTCATTCCGGTGTGGAACAAGAACCAAACTTTTCAAGTGCTTCCCCGAAATGGATTTGTTTCCTTGTCGTTGTTGCCATTAAAACATCTGTTTTCAGATCGAGACGATCGGGGCCCTTGTTAAGATCTTCTCTGCTTAGAAACTGACCCCAGCAACTCTGAAAACTTTCCCATGGCACCGTTCTTAACAGGACCATTTCACTGCGGGACATTTAGGTGAAGCAGAAACAACCACGACAACAAATCTCATTAAAATCTTTGAGTGGCTCCAGTCTCCACAAGTGCCAAGAGGGGTTGGGTTGGGGCTTGGGGTTGTTCTTTGAGCATCTTTGGATCCTGCAGCATGAAACACTGGGGACAACAAAAGTAACTTTATTGTCACCCATCAGATAGGCAATAATAGGGTATTCAACTTTGCATATCTCTAATGGACCTGCATCAATGGAGCTTTGTTTGGAACAAATCTCTGACAACGAAGTGGGGGAAAGGAAAACGGCATGAAATACCTCCACCGACTCTCAATGCCATTCAGCGAGGATGCATTTTGGTCATTAATCACCCACATTTAGGCAAGCGGTTAGAAAAGCCCAGCTGTTTCCAGGCCCACAATGCTTCCTTTTATTGCATTAACAGCCTGCCCGGCTAACAAGACAACTTCCACACATGATCTGCAAGAAGGGCCATAGTGCCTTATTCCCAACGTACTAGTTGGGACATTGTTTGAGACTGAAAAGTTCACGGGCTTAATGCCTTTCAGAAAAAAAAAAAGAGGAGAAAGAAAATCCCAGTTCAGCCCTAATTATCTTGTGCAGGGTTTTGGAGGGGTGCTATCTGATTTCAACCCGGCTCTGTATTTACCCAGCAGCTCCCAGGACAGCGTGGGCTCTCTGGGGAGGATGAAAGCGAGCCCTTGTTGTGCCCTAAAGCTCCTCACAGAAAGCACAGGAGTCGTGGATACCCCCTGTCTAGAGATGCACTTTGGGACAGAGTAAGCTGTGAGCTTCAAACAGGTGGAAACTCTTCTCTATTTTTTTTCCCCCAAAAGAGAATCACAGAAACGTTGAGGTTGGAAAAGACCCTCAGGATCACCAAGTCCAACCCAGAACCCTACTCTACAAGGTTCACCCCTAAACCACATCCCCAAGCCATCCAAACCACCTTTAAACACATCCAGACTTGGGGATTCCACCACCTCCCTGGGCAGCACATTCCAATCCCTGACCACTCTGTGAAAAACTTTTCCTAATGTCCAGTCTAAACCTACCCAGTCACAGCTTGAGGCTGTTCCCTCTTACTCTATCACTAATTACCTGTGAGAAGAGACCAGCACCAGCCTCTCCACAATGTCCTTTCAGATAGTTATAGAGAGCCATGAGTTCTCCCCTCAGCCTCCTCTTTTCCAAACTAACCATCCCCAGCTCCTTCAGTCTTTCTTCATCAGATTTCTTCTCCAGGCCCTTCCCCAGCTTCCTTGCCCTCCTCTGCACTGGCTCCAGCACCTCCACATCTCTCTTGTACTGAGGTGCCCAAAACTGAACACAAGACTCAAGGTGTGGCCTCACCAGAGCTGAGTACAAGGGGACAATCCCCTCCCTGCTCCTGTTGGATGCATTTAACCTGTGTTTAGTGCCACAGAATGGTCTGGGTTGGAAGGAACCTGCAAAGCTCATCTAGTCCAAACCCCTGTGCGGTCAGCAGGGGCTTTAGCACATCCTTCTAAAGCATCAGCCAAATGACACCTTCATCCTTCCTCTCCCAGAAGCATGTGGTGCCACATTTCCTCTGCTCATCTCTAACTCATGCCCTTTTCCCAGTGAATCAGGTATCCTGCCACCGGTCTTTCTTTTTTTACCCTGGATATTCACATCCCCTTGTCCAGCAATGTTTTACTTCCTGCTTCCAAGTTCAAGAGAGACAGGGACCTGCTGGAGAGAATCCAGCAGAGGGCCACAAGGATGATTAGAGAACTTGAGCATCTCCCCTGTGAAGAGAGACTGAGACCCCTGAGGCTGTTTAGTCTTCAGAAGAAGGCCGAGAGGGGATCTGATCAATGTCTATCAATATCTAAGGGGGGCTGCCAAGTGGAGGGGGCTGGCACTGGCGCCAAGTGGAGGGGGCCAAGCTCTTTTTGGTGGTGCACTGTAATAAGACAAAGAACAGTGGATACAAGCTTGAGCACAGAAGGTTTCACCTCAACATGAGGATAAACTTCTTTACAGTGAGGGTGACACAGCACTGGAGCAGGCTGCCCAGAGAGGTTGTGGAGTCTCCTTCTCTGGAGACTTTCAAAACCTGCCTGGATGCATTCCTCTATAGACTACCCTGGGTGATCCTGCTTTGGCAGGGGTTGGACTCAATCTCTGGAGGTCCCTTCCAACCTCTAATGTTCTGTGATTCCCAACACTTGCCCAACTCACCGGTGTCCAGCCACACCCATAGCCTGGACTTTCCCAGGGAATTTGGTGCCAGGAGGGACCCAGGCACTGCTGAACACTTCCAGGTAAAGCTCAACGCACACATCTTCTGCCAAGTCTGGCCCATGAGCATCCTCCCACAGAGGACCACACTCCCTCATCCTTGTCCTCACCCTGGGGCTGCTTTGGAGCCACTTGTGGCCGCCCCCCTCTTTTGGCAGTACCTCTCCCCAGCCATGCCTTCCAGGGACTAAATCTGCCACTGTTCAAACCCACAGCTTTTGAGTGGGTTTAAAATTTCCCAGGGCACATTCCTTAGGCCTCCAGTTTCCAAACTCTCAGGAATTTGCCACACAAACATGTTCCTTTCCCTTTATTTATTCCTTCCAAGTAATTAGATTGGAGGGGGGAGGGGGGGGGGGGAGGGGGAATTGTTTGCTACCTGTCATACCTTGGCTCAAGTCATTTGGGAACAAAGTGAGAAAAAAAGGGGGGGGGAGGGAAATAAATAAATAAGAGAGGCTTGCAGTGGATTAAGGCTGCTGATTGTAGTAACAAGAGAAGGTATTTTAATGACAGGTTTAAGACTTGCTAAGTAACTGCCATGAGGATTATGACTGTATTTTGTAACAGGCTAAGATTAACAGATAATCCTTAAAATAATTAAATGCCTTTAACAACAAAAAAAACCTTAAAAGCTACCAAAAAAAAGTACCAAAAGCCTTTAGAAATTTCTTCCCTAGAAATGTTGACATCATGAAATATTTTCAGGTCAGTGTCCTCAGCAGGATTAAATTGGTGAGTTTTAATGCAAGTGGACCAGGGCTTGATTTATACCTCATTTAACTTGGGCATTTCATAACTGAGCTACCAAGCCTCTTGCCAAGGAGCCGCCTGGCATCCTCAGCTGTATGGAGCCTGGTCTTCAAGGAGCAAGCTGCCTGTCTTGGAAAATGAGCTCTTGCTCCCAAACAATGCCCTTATTGATACCTAAATGTCATATGGAAATTTTGAAGACACTTGGGGCCTTTCTCTTTCCTGCCTCCTTTAGACTTGATCTTAACCCTCGCCAAACAGAGCCTCCGACCAGCCGTCAGCTTTTGGATTTGACCCTCTCATTCTGTATTCATCAGGAGTCACACAGAAGGGGCTGTATGGAAATCACAGAAACATCCAGGTTGGAAAAGACCCTCAGGATCACCAAGTCCAACCAATAACCCTACTCTACAAGGTTCACCCCTAAGCCAGGGACCCCTAAACCATAGGAATAGGAGCAATGGATCCAAACTAGAGGAGGATTCGATGTTAAGAAGAAGTTCTTCACCATAAGGGTAGTGAGACACTGGAACAGGCTGCCCAGGGAGGTGGTGGAAGCCCCTGCTGGAAGATGGAGAAAGATATGGACATGCTGGAACATGTCCAGGGAAGGACAAGGATATTCAAAGGGGTGGAGCACCTATCCTGTGTGGACAGGCTGAGGGAGCTGGGGTTATTCAGTCTTGAGAAGAGAAGGCCTTATTGTGGCCTTTCAGTATCTGAAGGGGGCTACAAGAAAGCTGGGGAGGAACTTTTTAGGGTGTCAGGGAGTGACAGGACTAGGGGGAACAGATCCAAGAGAGTGAAGGGTAGGCTTAGATTAGATGTTAAGAATTTCTTCACCATGAGGGTGGTGAGATACTGTATCCACATAGACAGATCTCTGCTGACAGTGAATGAGTTTCTGAGCAGGTTTTGAGGCTCTAAAACCAGCTATAGGGCTCAACTCCATGTGTCTGGTGAGGGACATGGCAGGCATCTGCCAGCTGTAACACAAGCCAGCATCAACGGGAAAGACTATATCTATTCTCTGGCCAGCAGGAACTGGAACCCATTCCCTTACTATCTTTTTTAAACACCATTTATTCCAGTCTGAAGAGGAGCATAAATTTAGAAGTGTGCCAAACATGTTTTCAGGAGACATTAAAGGCTCTTTCAGTTAAAGCTGAGCTTCAGCTTGAGTCCATTTTCCACCTACAAAATCAGGGAGCCACTGGATATAGCAGGACTTGGACTCCATAATAGAAATCTCTGGTCTAAAGCATTTCTAAACTCTTTGCAAATAATTCAAACTTTTTTCCCCAAGAGGGAGGCACCCTGATATAACCAGAGCTTGTAAGGTGCAACCTCAGTAGCTCTTCACTTAAAACCAGAGGAAAAGGAAAAAAAAACCCAACACTATGGAAATAAAGATAAAAACTAATGGAAATAAAGAAAAAAAACCCCAAACACTATGGAAATAAAGAAAAGAAAAAAACCCCAAACACTATGGAAATAAAGATAAAAACTAATGGGTCAATGTTGGTAGGAAGCATCTTATTAAGCTTTTGCTCTCAAAGACACTGCAGGATAAATCCCACCTGCCAAAGGCTTCACCCATGGATGGGGTTTTGCTGTTCCCCATCTCAGAGACAAAACTCAAGCGGCATTGCTGCTGCGACATTAAATTGTCTTTTGAGGCTGCAAGTGCCAGGTGCTGCACTTTGGCCACAACAACTCCATGCAGCGCTGCAGGCTGGGGTCAGAGTGGCTGGAGGGCTGGCAAACAGAAAGGGACCTGGGGGTGCTGATTGACAGCCGCCTGAACATGAGCCAGTGGTGTGCCCAGGTGGCCAAGGCGGCCAATGGCATCCTGGTCTGCATCAAGAATTGTGTGGCCAGCAGGAGCAGGGAAGTCATTGTGCCCCTGTACTCAGTACTGGGTACACCACACCTTGAGTCCTGTGTCCAGTTCTGGGCCCCTCAATTTAAGAAGGACATTGAGACACTTGAAGGTGTCCAGAGAAGGGCAATGAGGCTGGGGAGAGGCCTTGAGCACAAGCCCTATGAGGAGAGGCTGAGGGAGCTGGGGTTGTTTTGCCTGGAGAAGAGGAGGCTCAGGGGAGACCTCATTGCTTTCTACAACTACCTGAAGGGAGGTTGTAGCCAGGAGGGGGTTGGTCTCTTCTCCCAGACAAGCAGCACCAGAACAAGAGGACACAGTCTCAAGCTGTGCCAGGGGAAGTTTAGTCTGGAGGTGAGGAGAAAGTTCTCCACGGAGAGAGTTGTTCACCATTGGAATGTGCTGCCCAGGGAGGTGGAGGAGTCACCATCCCTGGAGGTGTTCAAGAGGGGATTGGATGTGGCACTTGGTGCCATGGTCTAGTCATGAGGTCTGTGGTGACAGGTTGGATTTGATGATCTTTGAGGTCTCTTCCAACTTTGGTGATTCTGTGACTCTGTAAGATTACAGAGAGACAAAAGGAAGCAAACCCTGGTTTCAATGAAAGTGGAAAACATAGATCAAGTTGACAAAACCATCTAGACTTAACCTTCACGACCCACTGAAACCAGCACAAGCCACTTCACTTAAGAGGACAGGTTCTCCAGCAAGCTTGTGGTTAAGGGTCCGGTTATGGTCTTTGTTTGGTCCATGGCCAGAGAGGAGCAAAAAAAAAACCTGCTTTTTCTCCCAGAGAAGCAGTTTCTTGCCAAGTATCCCCACACAAAAGAAAGCAAACACACAAGAAGGCACCATCACAGATACCTAGGGAGATAAGCTGCAAAAACATGTGCTCTGGGCAAAAGTGCAAGGTGCAGAATGTGAGTTCATGATCTACATGTGTTCTGCACTCCGCTTTGTTTGTTTTCGCTCGGTTTTGATGTGTTAAAATTAAGGGATAGCTCACGGCCCTAACTCATCTCCTTGCTGTTGGAAGCTAAATAGAGGGAAGCAGGTATCTTGCACATCAGAGGCCAGCTGTTTCACAGGGAGACTTCAAATGGCTGCAGAGAGAACACAAACAGTTGTTCCGTGGCTGAGAATCATAGAATTGTTAGGGTTGGAAGGGACCGCAAGGACCATCCAGTTCCAACACCCCCCTGCCCATGGCAAGGACACCTCACACTAGATCAGGTTGCTCAGAGCCACATCTAGCCTGGCCTGAACAGCAAATTAGAAAGGGATGAAAATAGCTGCTCCTCAAAATACTTCAGCTATTAAGAGCATGAAACTGCTGGGGCTGAGTTTCCATGATCCTTTGTACAGAATACAGAATTTCACAGAATCAGCCTGGTTGGAAGAGACCTCCAAGATCATCAAGTCCAACCTATCATCCAACCCTATCTAATCAACCAGACCATGGCCTCATCCAGGCTTTTCTTAAACACCTCCAGGGACCTCGAACCCACCACCTCCCTGGGCAGCCCATTCCAATGGCCAATCTCTCTTTCTGGGAAGAACTTCTTCCTCACCTCCAGCCTAAACCTCCCCTGGCACAGCTTGAGACTGTGTCCTCTTGTTCTGGTGCTGGTTGCCTGGGAGAAGAGACCAACCTCCACCTGGCTCCAACCTCCCTTCAGGTAGTTGTAGACAGCAATAAGGTATGCAGGGAGAAGATTGTCACTTGGAGAAGTTTGTTGTTGTTGTTAAAACTTATTATTTTGATCTGAAAAGCACAGATTTTCCCACCAAGCAAAATGATAATTATGGAGAGATTTTGTTGTACTAGCCACCATTGTGCTTTACTTGATGAAGTATTGATAGGTTTGTTCTTGTTGCATGGAGGCAAAGCAAACCATGAACTGCAGTTAGAATAGAATAAAGCAGGTTGGAAGAGACCTTCAAGATCATAGAGTCCAACCTATCGTCCAACACCATCTAATCAACTAAACCATGGCACCAAGCACCTAAACACCTCCAGTGATGGCAACTCCACCACCTCCCCAGGCAGCACATTCCAATGGGCAATCACTTTCTCTATGAAGAATTTCTTCCTAACATCCAGCCTAAACCTCCCCTGGCACAGCTTGAGACTGTGTCCTCTTGTTCTGGTGCTGGTTGCCTGGGAGAAGAGACTAGCCCCCACCTGTCTACAACCTCCCTTCTTGTGCATTATGAAAGATTTATGAGAATTAAGGTTGGTTTTAAATCCCCTTCTTTCACCACCCCACCCTATCAGATCCTTTTCCACCTCACCCACCCCATCTTCCCCTCAAATACCACAGCACCTGGGCTCTGTTGGGGTCTCCTCCCACTCCAGGTGTGGCCACTTGGCCCTCCCCACCCACTCCCCTTTTTAATCCCCCCCAGGAGAGGCAGAGCTCCCAAGCTGAGCCCATTTGGGCTGAGGATCCTCCTCTCATCACTGGTGAGTGCCCATGGAGCACACTGGGTGATGGTGGTGGTGACAACAAAGGCCGGGGGGCCTGGTGGCCCCCCGGTTTAGGTAGGGATATTGTTGATGACCTCTCTGATATCATCCCCAGGGGTTGGCTGGGTCTCCTACTGGGGCTGAGAGTTGGGCTAGATGATCTGCAAAGGTCCTTTCCAACCCATACCACTACCTGATTCTGTGACAGGCATTTGTTAAGAGCCAGCTTCCTAACACACTGGAATTTAAGGAAATAAATTGTTTTGTGTCTAGTGATGTATGTATGTTGCTCCCCCCCAAAATATGTTCATTTAAAGGTGATTTCAGCAACTAACCTCAATTTTCTGAGTCTTCTATTTAAACAGATTTCCCTTACAAGCCTTCATAATACCTCAAAACCCAAGTCTGGCTTCTGAGCTAGAAAAATGCTAACTGCCTTTGTGGATGGACAACTTGTTGGAGTTCTGCTGTGCCTCTGTAAGAAATAAGGTAAATGTGTAAAAAAAAGACAGTTACTTAATTTGCTGCCTTTTTAGCAGCTCTTCCCAGTGAGTTCAAAATGAAACATGCATTGTGATATGATAACAAATATTTTATCACTACAGATTTGACCATGAGCCAGCAATGTGCTCTTGTGGCCAAGAAGGCCAATGCCATCCTGATTAGAAGGGCTGTGGTTAGTATCATAGTATCAGTCAGGGTTGGAAGGGACCACAAGGATCATCTAGTTCCAACCCCCCTGCCACGGGCAGGGACACCCCACACTAGATCAGGCTGGCCAGAGAGTAGTAGGTCAAGAGAGGTTCTCCTTCCCCTCTGCTCTGCCCTTGTGAGGCTGCATCTGGAATACTGTGTCCAGTTCTGGGCCCCTCAGTTCAAGAAGGACCTTAGAGGTCTCTTCCAACCAGAACAACTCTGTGATTCTGTCATTCTGTGAAAATACCTCTGGAGCCAGGTTGATCCTGTGCTAGTGAAGTCAAGGCTAAAATTTCCATGTTAAGTAAGAGTCTCCCCCTCCTTCACAAAGTAAGTACTTGTGAACAGAAGCTTTGCTTTGCTGCAGGTATGAACTAGCAAGAAATCACTCCCCAGGGTAAGAAGCAGGCAGGAATGTGTGCTGCAGAGATGTGTGCCGCAGGCAGGCAGTCACAGCACCGGTGAGTGCTGCTGCTTTGTGCATCAGCCTTGCTTCAGACTCTAAGGAAGTCAGTACACAGAACCAACATTTTGAGCTGCAGTTACAGTTTGGCAACTTGGTACCTTTGTCCAGGTGAAGTGTGTGATTAACCAGACAGAAAGCTTCTTTACAAATACATGTTTTGCTCACTAAGATAAAAATCCTCAAATCCATCTGATGATTGAATCTATTGTGAAGATGCACAGGGAGACAATTAAGGCTGGATTATGATATGAAAGCATCAGTCAGAAAGATGATTTTTTTCTAATCAGAATCACACAGGTTGGAAAAGATCATCTCCAATAACCCTACAAGGTTCACCCCTCAACCATATCCTGAGCCACCTCATCCAAACCACCTTTAGACATGTCCAGTATTGGTGACTCAACCACCTCCCTGGGCAGCACATTCCAATCTCTGACCACTCTTGCCATGAAAAAATGTTTCCTACTGTCCAGTCTAAACCTACCCAGTGGCAGCTTGAGGCTGTTCCCTCTTGTTCTATCACTAATGACCTGTCAAAAGAGACCAGCGCCAACCTCTCTACAATGTGCTTTCAGGTAGTTATGGAGAGCCATGAGGTCTCCCCTCAGCCTCCTCTTTTCCAAACTAACCATCCCCAGCTCCTCCAGTCCATCCTCATCAGATTTCTCCTCCACTGCTTTAAAATGCAATGGTCTTAATATGGACATGACAAATAGGGACTATAAGACCCAGCAAAACAAACCTTGTCTACACCATAGTGCTGATAGCAAGAGTTTAATCAAACAGATCTTACTGTAACAAGTGAAAGCATAGCACTGGTTTCCTAGGGGATCCCAATGTGAAAGCATGCAGATAATATTGTTCTCTTTTACCTGTGAAAGCAAGCAGATTGCACACAAACTGTCGCCTTTAATAAAGGACCATGCTTATCCAATGCTCCTCAATTAAACTGTGCAGTTTTCTAACTGTTTCACAGAGGATTATTCATTTCCAAAAGGATTTAATCACTTTATCAAAAGCTGGGAGGAGGGGAATTAAATGGAGAACAGAGTTTCTTGTCAAACAAATAATCTTATTAATATGCAAGATGGGGAGAAGATGAAGCTTGCCACCTACTTTGAGATGGTAACTTGACTACTGTATTGTTTTGGCAACCAGACTCACACATGTATAACAAGTACCACACTCACTGGAGGATCAGCAGGAACACAGAATTAACCAGGTTGGAAAAGACCTCAGAGATCATTAAGTCCAACTGATCACCCAACACCATCTAATCAACTAAACCATGGCACCAAGTGCCTCATCCAGTCTGTTTTTAAACACTTCCAGGGATGGTGACTCTACCACCTCCCTGGGCAGCACATTCCAAAGGTCAATCTCTCTTTCTGGAAAGAACTTCTAAGATCAAGCCTAAACCTTCCCCTGGCACAGCTTGAGACTGTGTCCTCTTGTTCTGTTGCTGGTTGCCTGGGAGAAATGACCAATCCCCCCTGTCTGTCTACAGCCTCCCTTCAGGTAGTTGTAGTCAGCAATAAGGTCTTCTTCCCCTATTCCTCCTCTTTCCAAATCCTTTTTCCTCCTCTCCTCCCCCAGTTCCCAGCTGCCATAACCTACATTTGGCCATACTCTGCTTTCATTCTCATCTGCCACTCCTTCACCCTTTTTCACACAAGGTGGGGACAAAAAAAGTGATCAATCTTTTCCCAATCAGATATTCCCTGCTAAATCTGTGTGCCAGACAGACTTATCTCTGTGTTTAGCCTGCATTTGGGACTACTGCACAGCAGCCCCTCTAGCACCTGGTGAGCTCTTCACGCAGAGAAGGTGGAATCAGGGAAGTGAGGGAAGTCCCACAGGTCAAAATGGAAACAGATTTAACAAAACAATCAAACTAATATCAATACAAAGTACATAAAGTCATACTTAGCTCACCAAAGGTGCAGTCCTCCAGAGCAGAAGGAAGAGGAGCAGGACAAAGAGAAGCCCAAGCAGAAATCCGCAGAAAAAAAGTCTCTCTCCTCCTCAGCAAACTTCCTCCTTTCTACTGAGTGTGGTGTTTGTGGTCTGGGGTACACCTGTGAGCCAATTCCAGCCACCTGTCTTGGCTGACTCAGAATTGCTAATGGCCTGCAGGTGAGGACAGGCTGAGAGAGCTGGGGTTGTCTGATGGACAAGGAGAACTTAGGCAGCAAGAGTAAAACAAAGAAAAATCAAACTTTCTGCGGATTTTATCCTTGCCACAGCAACAACCCTGACTCTGCATGACTCACAGCTATTGACATTTAGAATCCAGCACCCTTAAGCTGAAGGCATCCCTGCTGAAACAGCAAACTCTGCTGTAGGTTGTCAGAACCTGGCTGCTAGGGTGTCTGGCAGGCGTGCTGTCAGGCTCAAACCAGCAGCAGCAATCAAGGGTACAGGAAAAAATCAAACAGTTTCTCTTGTGGGCCCCCTCATGAGCCCCATTTTTATCCCTGGTTTTGTAACAGAACATTCTGCCCCTTTCAACTGCTCTTGGAAGACTCCACCTCAAATACTGTGTCCAGTTCTCATGTCCTCCTCATAAGAAGGACACAGAGCTGTTGGAGCAGGTCTAGAGGAGGGCCACAGAGATGAGCCAGGGGCTGGAGCACCTGTGCTACAAGGACAAGCTGAGGGAGCTGAGGTTGGAGAAGAGAAGATTCCAGGTGGACCTTAGAGCTGCCTTCCAGTACCTGAAGGGATCCTACAGGAAGGCTGCAGAGAGAGGTGTCTGGAGACAGGACAAGGGGGAATGGTTTGAAGCTGAGGGAGAGCAGGGTTAGACTGGTGAGACACTGGAATAGGCTGCCCAGGGAGGCTGTGGACGCCTCCTTTGTGGGGGTGTTGAAAGCCAGGTTAGATGAGGCCTTGAGCAGCTGAGTCTAGTTGAGAGATGTCCCTGCCCATGGCAGGGAGGATGGAGCAGATGATCACTGAGGTCCCTTCCAACCTGAGCCATTCTCTGATTCCATGATTTAAGAAGGCAGTAGGGAAACTGCTGGAAGACAAAATCATGTCAGTGTGTCAGCTCGGAACCCAAATAGCGTCCAGCGTCTGTGGAGCCAGCAGGGCGAGATTAACTAATGCCAAAACTATCTCACTTTTTTGTCCCCTCAAACAGACAGTGAAGTTCTCCATGTGTGATTTATGGGTTTCATAGCTTCAGCTGCTCTCTGGCACTGTTTCCAAGTGATGAGGTCCACCAAAGTTTACCATGATAATGGCTTTCCTCATAAAATTCCTGAAGCGAGATATTCATTCCTGGTTACTCAATATCCAATCCTCCAAGCAAGAAACAGAGGATTTAACTCCCCAGTGCCACACTGGGACTTGCAGAGGAATTAAGCTAAGCAGTTTTGTAACTCATCTCAGTCACCAACAGAGTTTGCACAAAATGCATAGCAATAATGAATGCTTTCATTGACTCATCCATCACTGCAAACAGGGATTGAATTAATCTGGCTAATTATTTCTAATGAACGAGTCAAGCTGCTCAGAACAAGGGGAAGATTGCCTTACCCTGCCTTTCTCACCCTTTGAGAGCTTCCCTTTTGCATCCACCATAACTCACTGGATACTATGATGCCAACAAAATCACTACCAGCCACTTTGCAAATGCACAGCTCAGCATCACAGAATCATAGAATTGTCAGGGTTGGAAGAGACCTCAAGGATCAGCCAGCTCCAAACCCTCTGCCACAGGCAGGGCACCTCACACTACATCAGATTGCTCACAGCCACAGCCAGACTGGCCTGAAAAACCTCCAGGGATGAGGCTTCCACCACCTCCCTGGGCAGCCTGTGCCAGTGTCTCACCACCCCCATGGGGAAAAACTCCTTCCTGACATCCAATCTCAATCTCCCATTTCTAGTTTTGCTCCATTCCCTCCAGTCCTATCACTCCCTGACACCCATCCATAACATCCAATCTGAATCTACCCACTTCTATTTTAACTCCATTCTCCCTCAGTCCTATCACTAGCTGACTCCCTAAAAAGTCCCTCTCCAGCTTTCTTGTAGCCCCCTTCAGATACTGGAAGGCCACAATAGGGTCTCCCTGAAGCCTCCTCTTCTCCAGACTGAACACCTCCAACTCTCTCTGTGTGTCCTCATAGGAGAGGAGCTCCAGCCCTCTGATCCTCCTCGTGACCCTTCCCTGGACACCTTCCAGCATGTCTGTATCTTTCTTGATCTTCCAGCATCAAGGCTGGAGCTCTCCTGTATGATGTTTTTTACCAACTCAAACTTCAAGTCAGAATGCACTTTATCAGCTGCAGGCAGAATATTTAAATTCCAAATAAGTGTTATAGGCAGGATTGTTGTTGTTATTGTTTCATCTTTTGAAATGGTGATATTCAAGCCACGTGTTAGCCACTTGTTTTCTAGGACAGAGAGTGCACCTCAGTACAAACCTTTCTCTGTTTCTTGAAAAAACAACAATAAAGCCCCCCTCTGCCTTTTACCCACATCTGGCTGCAGCAAAAACAGTGACCCATGGAATTCAAAATTCATACTTCACTGCGGCAGGCGAAGTCCAGAAGTCATTCTCGCTGTGTTTGTGGCAGATGTAGTGCTGTCAGGAGGAGAAGTGCTTACTGAAAAAACACATGAGGGGTCTGTTCCCACAGATTGGGGAATTAGTCAGTGATAAGGGCCTGCTTCAGGTCAAGGGAGGTGATGCTCCCCCTCTACTCCGCTCTGGTGAGACCCCACCTGGAGTACTGTGTCCAGTTCTGGAGGCTACATTACAGGAAGGATCTGGAGGTGCTGGAAGGTGTCCAGAGAAGGGCCACGAGGATGGTCAGAGGGCTGGAGCTCCTCTCCTATGAGGACAGACTGAAAGAGTTGGGGCTGTTCAGTCTGGAGAAGGCTCCGAGGAGATCTTGTTGTGGCCTTCCAGTATCTGAAGGGGGCTACAGAAAAGCTGGGGAGGGACTTTGTAGGGTGTCAGGTAGTGATAGGACTGGGGGGAATGGAGCAAATCTAGAAACGGGTAGATTGAGATTGGATGTCAGGAAGAAGTTCTTCCCCATGAGGGTGGTGAGACACTGGCACAGGTTGCCCAGGGAGGTGATAGAAACCTCATCCGTGGAGGTTTTTCAGGCCAGGCTGGATGTGGCTGTGAGCAACCTGCTGTAGTGTGAGGTGTCCGTGGCCACGGCACGGGGGTTGGAACTGGATGATCCTTGAAGTCCCTTCCAACCCTGCAATACTATGATTCTGTGATTCTTAACACCCTTAGCTACTTGTGTGCCTTAATAAGGACCCGCTCAGTTAACTGCAAGACAACAGCAAAGAGTCCGAGCCAGACCTTATGCACAGAGAGTGCCACCACCACAGCTCAGCAGATCTGTATTGAAGAAGCAGAATGTTGCCAGCAGGTCAAGGGAGGTGATTCTCCCCCTCTACCCCACTCTGGTGAGACCCCACCTGGATCACTGCATCCAGTTCTGGAGCCCCTGTTACAAGACTGATCTGGACATGCTGATTCTATGATTGTGGATGAGAAACTACAGTTGAGTGAACACAGTTCTGTGGGAAAAGAGATGTGGAAAGCCTCTGCCAGCCTCACTGTTCCCAAATGAGGTTTTCCCCTGTAGCATAAGAAGCAGTGAAGTGGGTGGTTGTACCTATCAGCAGAGGGACTGAGAATCATATCCTGTAGGTGAGGTTGTTATTCAGGAGCAGTGGGGTGGCACAGGGTAATCCTCCCACCTTTTGCATGTGGGGAGCCTCTTCTGCTCAGGGACTCTGGAACATCTAGAAGCAAGGCTACGTCAGCATGATTGATAGCTGCAATCCTGTCCTGCAACAAGAACTCTGTGCAGGAAGGACAGGTCAGGAAATGCATTTCTAGAGATCTTTGGAGGTAGTTGCAACCAAACCTCTCTTCTCTTTATTTTCTTGCATGGGAAGCGGCAACAAAGCAGTGTCAGGGGCCATGAGCAATGACCGGGCTCCTAGGGCCAGGTAGAGAGGTGGAATGGAGTGGAGTGGAGTGGAGTGGAGTGGAGTGGAGTGAGTGGAGTGGAGTGGAGTGGAGTGGAGTGGATGGAGTAGGAGAATGGAATAGAATAGAATAGAATAGAATAGAATAGAATAGAATAGAATAGAATAGAATAGGAATACACCAGGTTGGAAGAGACCTTCAAGATCATCGTGTCCAACCCATCATCCAATACCACCTAATCAACTAAACCAAGCACCCTATCAAGTCTCCTCCTGAACATCTGCAATGATGGTGACTCCACCACCTCCCTGGGCAGCCCATTCCAATGGGCAATCGCTCTCTCTGTGTAGAATTTCTTCCTAACCTCCAGTCTGAACCTTCCCTGGTGCAGCTTGAGACTCTGTCCTCTTGTTCTGGTAGAGTCCCTGCACAGAGATGCCAAGTGATATTGGGCCACAGCAGCACAAAGCCAGAGGACAAAGAGGTGCCCAACATAAGCAGGTCCATGCTGCATGCTCCCTAGGGTCTCTGCTGCAAGGTCAGCACACCGCTGCTCTGAAGGGAAATGTCTGATTCCCAACTCTGTTTTTTTGGCTGGCATGCAAATCCCATCATCTTTCATGTGTGTACAGGGTGGGGAGGGATGACTTTACAACTTTGATGATTGCAGAGAGATATCCATCTGCCAGTAGGACCTTTAGGAAGCACATTTCCTTCTGCCTTGCACGTGATTCTGAAAAAACAACATTTGGCTGACATCTTTCTTTGAAGCCTCCTAATCATGCTATGTATCTGCAAAACCCAACAGCAAACCACTGGCAGAACCACAGTTTCACAATAGTTTGATTAAGGAACAACTCATCCTCTCTGCTTTGATGCTTCCCTGCCTGTGTTTCATAGAATCATAGAATGGTCCGGGCTGGAAGGGACCTCCAAAGGTCATTTAGTCCAACCCCCCTGCAGTCAGCAGGGACATCCTCCACTAGATCAGGCTGCCCAGAGCCTCACCATGAATACCTCCAGGGCTGGGGCCTCAACCACCTCCCCGGCAACCTGTTCCAGGGTTCCACTGCCCTTTGTAAATCAAGCACTGACCACAAAGCAAAATAGTACAGCAAGTAAAAAGTTGCTTTATATATACAGTGCCATTGGCTGTGCCTATTGCAGAAGCACAGAATCACAGAAACATTCAGCTTGGAAGAGGCCCTCAGGATCACCAAGTCCAACCCAGAACCCTACTCTACAAGGTTCACCTCTAAACCACAGCCCCAAGCACCACATCTAAAGCACCTTTAAACACATCCAGGGTTGGGGATTCCACCACCTCCCTGGGCAGCACATTCCAATGCCTGACACTCTTGCTCGGAAAAAATCTTCCTAATGTCCAGGCTAAACCTACCCAGTCACAGCTTGAGGCTGTTCCCTCTTACTCTATCACTAATTACCTGTGAGAAGAGACCAGCACCAGCCTCTCCACAACCTCCTTTCAGGTAGCTGTAGACAGCAATGAGGTCTCCCCTCAGTCTCCTCTTTTCCAAACTAACCATCCCCAGCTCTCTCAGTCGTTCCTCATCAGCTTTCTTCTCCAGGCCCTTCCCCAGCTTCTTTGCCCTCCTCTGCACTGGCTCCAGCACCCCCACATCTCTCTTGTACTGAGGTGCCCAAAACTGAACACAACACTCAAGGTGTGGCCTCACCAGAGCTGAGTACAAGGGGACAATCCCCTCCCTGCTTCTGCTGGACACAGCATTTCTAATCCCAGCCAGGATGCCATTGGCTTTCTTGGCCACCTGGGCACACTGCTGGCTCCTATTCAGCTGCTTGTCCATTAGCACCCCCAGGTCCCTTTCTGCCAGGCAGCTTTCCAGCCACACTGCCCCAAGCCTGTAGCATTGCTTGGGGTTGTTGAGACCCAAGTGCAGGACCTGGCACTTGGCCAGTAGAAGGAAGGCCTGAGTAATAAACCCCCTTTCTCCTTTCAAACCCCAAGCCAAGCAATGAACTCTATCCCCTAAGTCATCTGGGAGCTACAGTAGAAGTATTTCTTCCCATTTGGAGTTACCCTAGGAGAAAAGCAGAGCACACTGATGACACCAAGCCCGTGTCGATAAATATCATATGCTTCCCAGCTCCATCACATTTGGTTTATATCAGCAGTGCTAAATGCCTCCATAATTCCCCAAATTGCATTCCAACTGGTTGACATCCACATTAGCTGGATGTTAATCCAGTTAAAAATAAATGCCATTTTTTTTGCAGGGCAAATGAACTCGTGTGTGCTTGCAAAACAAACTATTCCCAGCGTGCTGCCTTTTGGGAGGCAGCAGCAGCCTTTCTTCCCCATTCCTTTCAAGACCATTTGAGAGGGTTGCTTGAGTAAGGTGTTTTAAAACACAAGAGCAGAGGAAAATGCAAGGGGGTGAAATAACTCACCAGCTGCTCTGAAGCTGACCTTCATCCTCACCTCCAAACCAGGTCCTGTGGTTTGTACAGTGAGCCAAAGGGAATTGGCCTTGCTGCCCATCTGGGTCTCTAGCATAGAATCATAGAGTCATAGAATCATAGAATGATAGAGTGGTCTGGATTGGAAGGGACCTCTAAAGGTCATCCAGTCCAACCCCATCTGCAGTCAGCAGGGACACGCTCCACTAGATCAGGTTGCCCACAGCTCTGTTGAGCCTCACCTTGAATATCTCCAGGGCTGGGGCCTCAACCACCTCCCTGGGCAACCTGTTCCAATGTTCCACCATCCTCATGGTAAAGACCTTCTTCCTAGCATCCAATCTCAATCTGCTCTTCTCTAGTTTGAAGCCATTGCTCCTTGTCCTGTCACTGCAGGCCTTTGCAAACAGTTTCTCTCCATCCTTGGTGCAGTCCCCTTAAGGCACTGGCAGGCTGCTATTAGGTCTCCCTGGAGCCTGCTCTTCTACAGGTTGAACACCCCAGTTCCCTCAGCCTCTCCTCATAGCAGAGGTGCTCCAACCCCCTGATGATTTTTGTGGCACTCCTCTGGACCTGCTCCATCAGTGGATTCCCAGCTGTGCTGTCACAGCTATATCATTGTTCCAGTTGATGTGAAATGAGATTAATGAGAAAAGCTTTTCTGGCACACCACCATTGTTTCTAAAGAGAAATGTAATCAACTCAGTGTTTTTGCTTTCCTTTTCCCTCCAAGATCTACTTGCCCATCCATGCAGCCATGCTCTGTTGCCAGAGTAGCACCATCTGCTGAGTCCCGCAGATGTTACAGCCTTGGTAAGGAAGTCTCCAACTGAGAGAGGAAGCCCCAAAGGTGTGAGAGATATTTGCTCCCACATGGAATCATAGAATGATTTGGCTTGGAAGGAACCCCTAGTCCAACCTCCCTGAAGAGAGCAGGCACACTTGTAAGTAGATGAGGTTGCTCAGAGCCCTGTCCCAGATTTAATACTTCCAGGGATGGGGTTGGACTGATGACCTCTGGAGGTCCCTTCCAAGCCAGACCATTCTATGGGGCAGCACCTCTCTGGGCAACCTGGACCAGTGTTTCACCACCTCACTGTAAAAAGTTTCATCCTCCTATCCAGTCTCTCCTCTTTTAATTTAAACCCATCACCCCTGGTGAAGACAGATAAGCCTGGTCCACTCAGCTCTTACCCCCCCAGCCTTACTTATTTGCCCAGTTTGCTCCTCAGATCTCCCAGGCTTCCCACACAGTAATACACAGCAGCCTTTCCATAAGCCTGCAAGGGGGCTGGCCCATGCTGGGCTGGAGTCTGTGTCCCTGATTACCAGTGCTTTAATGTCCATTTCTCCCCTCCTTTGATCCTGCCCATGGCATGTAGAGGAAAGGAAAATCTGGCTTTTGTCTGAAGCACATTTAACCCCACTGCCCAGAAATGGGACCTTGTCAGTCAGTGGATTTCATGGATGGATGAAGGAGATCACAGCAGTCTTCAGTTCATTACAAATAAGAAAGGCCTTCCCAGTCCTCACTAATAGATCTAAAGATCTATTAGGAAATTGATGCATTTAATGCCGGACTTTAATGGCAACAGAACACTCTCTTATTACCTTTGTAAGACGAAGCCAAGCAGTAGCTAAACAGCTCAACAGCTCCCGAGCTGGGCTGGATTTCAGATGAGCTCCTGTTGCCTGGCTGGTATGAAATCCTCCATAATAGACCACAGATGGTACCACTGCAACCAGGGGTTGAGCATGTCTGCTGCTAAAGCAGTCTGCAAACAGCAACCTGGATGTTTACCTGGACCTGAGCAAAGCCTTTCACACTGTCCTGCACCACATCCTGGTCTCCAGGCTGGTGCAGTGAGGGTTCCATGGATGGACCATTCAGTGGATACAGAACTGGCTTGATGGCCACACCCAAAGGGTGGCTGTCAATGGGTCCATTGCCAAGTGGAGGCCAGGGACAAGTGGAGTCCCTCAGGGATCAGTACTGGGACCAGGCTTGTTTAACATCTCTCTTGGTGCCATGGACAGTGGCATTGAGGCACCCTCAGCACGTTTGCTGATGACACCAAGCTGTGTGATGCTGCTGACACACTGGAGGGAAGGGATCCATCCAGAGGGATCTTGGCAGGCTGGAGAGGTGAGCCCATGGCAACCTCATGAGGTTCAACAAGACCAAGTGCAAGGTCTTGCAGCTGGGTCAGGGCAATCCCAAGCACCAATATAAGCTGGGCAGGGACTGGCATGAGAGCAGCCCTGAAGTAAAGGACTTGGGGGTGCTGGGGGATGAGAAGCTCAACATGAGCCACCAGTGTGCACTTGCAGCCCAGAAAGCCAATCACATCCTGGGCTGCATCAAGAGAAGTGTGGCCAGCAGGTGAAGGGAGGTGATTCTCCCCCTCTCCTCCACTCTGGTGAGACCCCACCTGGAGTACTGTGTCCAGGTGCTGGAGAGTATCCAGAGAAAGGCCACAAGGATGATCAAAGGCTGGAGCTCCTCTACTATGAGGACAGAGTGAGGAAGTTGGAGCTGTTCAGTCTGCAGAAGAGAAGGCTCCGAGGAGACATTACTGTGGCCTTCCAGTGTCTGAAGGGGGCTATAAGAAAGCTGGGGAGGGACTTCTGAGGGTATCAGGTAGTGACAGGACTGGGGGGGAATGGAACAAAACTAGAAATGGGTAGATTGAGATTGGATGTTAGAAAGAATTTCTTCCCCATGAGGGTGGTGAGACACTGGCACAGGTTGCCCAGGGAGGTGGTGGAAGCCTCATCCCTGGAGGTTTTTCAGGCCAGGCTGAGTGATGTAGTGTGAGGTGTCCCTGCCCATGGCAAGGGGGGGGGTGGAACTAGATGATTCTTGAGGTCCAGAAAAGGGCTTCAAATCTCCTTGCCCTGACATCACCTAAGCATTGTTGTCTGAAATGATTCTGGGTAAAGGTACATTAATTTTGTTCTGTTGTTATTGCTGTTTGTTTTTCTTTCAATAACCCAACCAGGAGCAAACCCAAACAAGCACCTCCTGGCTTTCCAAACCACCCCAAGTGCTGCAAGTCAACACACCAGTGACAAGGGGAGATTTTCTCAGTACTTCTCCAGCACCTCCAGGCTTTGGCTTCCTCTGCTGGAAACACTGGAAGAAAAGGTTTTAATTCTAGTGGTTCATTATTTCCACTTTCTTTCCCAACTTCTGTCTGCTCTTGTAAAGTTTTGGACACATTACTTGGGAGACAGCTCCAGCCTGGCTTCTTTTTTTGTTGTTGTTGTTATTGTTTTACCCAAATCTGTTTGTTTGTTGTTACTTAAGTGCAGTCCTGGGTTAAGTTTAGTGCTGGTGTAGTCTAAAACCAGGATAAACTTTAAAAGGAACTGCAGAGATTGCAGAAACCTACTTAATTTTTAATTGAAACCATTCAGCAGAATCGAGCTGGCCAGACCTACAGTTTTTCTCTGCTGCTTTTGGAGCTACTTCAAGTACATAGGGGCAGTTTAGGTACCAAAAACTTAGTAATTGGTATTTTAGCTTAGATGACTTGTTAAACTTAGAATCATGGAGTCATGGAATTATGGAATCAGAGAATCATGGAACTGTAAAATCATAGAATCATGGAATCATAGAATCATAGAGTCATAGAAGCATGGAATCAAGAATCATGGAACCATGGAATCATAGAGTCATGGAATCATAGAGTCATGGAATCATAGAATCATAGAGTCATGGAATCATGGAATCATAGAGTCATGGAATCATAGAGTCATGATCATGGATCATGAGTCATGGACATCATGAATCATGGAGATCATAGAGTCCTAGAATCATGGAATCATGTCTAGAATCATGAGAGATCATAGAGTCATGGAATCATGGAATCATAGAGTCATGGAATCATAGAATCATAGAATCATAGAATCATGGAATCATAGAGTCATGGAATCATAGAAGCATGGAATCATAGTCATGGAATCATAGAGTCATGGAATCATAGAATAATGGAATCATAGAGTCATGGAATCATAGAAGCATGGATCAGAGTCATGGAATCATAGAGTCATGAATCATAGAAATGGAATCATGAGTCATGGAATCATACATGGAATCATGGTCTGAATCATAGAATCATGGAAGAATCATGGACTCATAGAGTCATGGAATCATAGAGTCATAGAATCATGGAATCAGAGTCATGGAATCATAGAGTCAGAATTGTAGAATCATGGAATCATAGAATCATAGAGTCATAGAGTTATAGAATCATAGAGTCATAGAGTTATAGAATCATGGAATCATAGACATAGATCATGGAAACATAGAATCAGAATCTAGATCATAAGTCATAGAGTTATAGAATCATAGAGTCATAGAGTTATAGAATAATTGAATCAACTCATAGAATCATGGAAACCTAGAATCAGGAATCATAGAGTCATAGAGTCATAGAGTTATAGAATCATAGAGTCATAGAGTTATAGAATAATGGAATCATAGACTCATAGAATCATGGAAACATAGAATCAGGAATCATAGAATCATAGAGTCATGAGTTATAGAATCATAGAGTCATAGAGTTATAGAATAATGGAATCATAGACTCATAGAATCATGGAAACATAGAATCAGGAATCATAGAATCATAAAGTCATAGAATAATGGAATTATAGTCATAGAATCATAGAATTGGTGGATTAGGGAATCATGGAATCATAGAATAATCAAATCACAGAACACAGAATCATAAAATCATAGACTTGCAGAATCATAGAATAATGGAATTATGGAATCATAACATCACAGAATCACAGAATTACAGAATCATGGAACCATAACATCACAGAATCATAGAATCATGGAACCATAAGGACAATGAGGCTGGGGAGAGGCCTTGAGCACAAGCCCTATGAGAGAGGCTGAGGGGCTGGGGTTGTTTAGAGCCTGGAGGAGGAGGCTCAGGGAGACCTTTTTGCTCTCTACAACTACCTGAAGTGAGTTTGTAGCCGGAAGAGGTTGGTCTCTTCTCCCAGGCAAGCAGCGCCAGAACAAGAGGACACAGTCTCAAGCTGTGCCAGAGGAGGTTTAGTCTGGAGGTGAGGAGAAAGTTCTTCACAGAGAGAGTTGTTAGCCATTGGAATGTGCTGCCCAGGGAGGTGGTGGAGTCACCGTCCCTGGAGGTGTTCAGGAGGGGATTGGATGTGGCACTTGGTGCCATGGTTTAGTAGTCATGAGGTCTGAGGTGACAGGTTGGACTTGATGATCTTTGAGGTCTTTTCCAACCTTATTGATTCTTTGATTCTATGGAACCATAGAATCAGAGAATCACAGAATCATGTAATCATGGGACCATAACATCACAGAATCATGTAATCATGGAACCATAGCATCATAGAATCACAGAATCACAGACTCATCAAATCCTGGATGGAATCATAGAGTCATACAATTGGGGAATTATGGAATCATGGAATCATAGAATAATGGAATCACAGAACACAAAATCATAGAATCATAGACTCACAGAATCACAGAATCATAGAATAATGGAATCATGGAATCATCACATCACAGAATCATAGAGTCATGGAACCATAACATCACGGAATCATAGACTCATATTATCCTGGAATCATAGAATCATAGATTCACAGACTCATGGAATCACAGAACCAGGGAACCATTGAATCATAGAATGGTTTGGGTTGGAAGGGGTCTCCAAAGGTCATCTAGCCCAACCTCCTCTGCAGTAAACAGGGTCATCCTCAACTTCATGACTTGGGCTGAACACTACATGGACACCTCTACACAAGGTGTCTTGCAGAGGTTTGCATAAATCTGGAGCACAGAGCGAGAGCCAGAAAGGATCATAGAGCCAGTTGTGACATTAGAAACACAACCAGGGAGTAAATGTTTGGAGAAAGATCTTTACAAAGAATTGTGATGCTGTGTTCCCCGAAGGATTAATCCTGATGGTAGAAAAATGTGCCTGATTTCAAGCCTGGGTTAACCCTGAGGACTTGGGGATGTTGCAACAAGTCCCCATTCTCCCCTGGGGAGCATCAGGATGAAGGAGGGTATCCCCACCACTGGGACAACAGGCCCCATGTTACACAGAAGAACAATAGCCCTTGGCTAGTGCAGCAAAAACCACTCAAACCCCTGAGAGTTTCCAAACCCTGATCAAATAACTTGGTGCCAATGAAGATTTTAAACTACCTGGGGTTCGGAATCAGCCTTCTTTAGCTGTCCTGCAACCATGAGGGCACTGAGGTCAAGAAGAGCCTCACCACAAGGGCAATGATTTTTGAAGCTGATGTTAACATAAGATTACATCTGCTGGTGGAAGGCATCACATGAAATTCCAGCCTGTGGTGGGCATTTAAGCTTTGTGATCCATCCACCAGGCAGAAGCAACACCAAAACAGCAGCTGGTAAGAGAAAACAGATGACTAAGGGAAAAAGTAAATGGCACAATACTGCTCTTGTGACTCATTGTGGCCACTGTGGTGGTAAATGTGGCCAGTGGGTCAAGAGAAGGGATTCTGCCCCTTTACTGTGCTCTGCTGAGACCCCACCCTGAATACCATGTCCAGTTCTGCTGTCCCCAGCATAAGAAGGACACAGAGCTGTTGGAGTGAGTGCAGAGGAGGCCACAGTGATGATCCAAGGGCTGGAGCACCTCTGCTGTGAGGATAGGCTGAGGGACCTGAGGTTGTTCAGCCTGGTGAAGACTCCAGGGGGACCTTGGAGCTGCCTTCCAATACCTGAAGTCATCCCCCAGGAAGGCTGCAGAAGGATTCTTCATCAGGGTTTCTGGAGACGGGGCAAGGAGGAATGGTTTGAAGCTGAGGGAGACCAGGGTTAGACTGGATCTTAGGAAGAAGTTCTTCAGTAGGAGGGTGGTGAGACTCTGGAATAGGCTGCCCAGGGAGGTTGTGGATGCCTCTTCCATGGGGGTGTTGCAGGCAAGGCCAGTCCCTAAGCCATTCTATGATGCTAAATGCACAGAGGAGTAAATACACATATTGCACAATGTTGCATTAAAAAGAAGGGACTCCGCCGCCGCAAAAGTCACTGTCAGAGGTTGTGGTTTACAGCTGAGCTTCACAGAGCTGTGTCTTCTGTATCCACAGCCCTGAGTCGTGGCATATACATCTGGACACATGTTCTATGTGTAATTTACCCATGCTGGAGCAGGTCCCAGCCCACTGTCCTGCTTTCCTGGCTACGTGTGAGAACCAGCCAAAGCTTAACAAGCACTTACCAGGGTTTTGATGTACAGCCATAACCCAGGTTTGCCTGGCTGGCAAATCTGAGTGAACTCCTGGCTGGACTGGGATGAGTTTCATGTTTCCCACCACCCAGCAATAATACTAATCCCCTTTCAAAGCTTCACTCCTTACCACCAGACAAAAAGGGAAAAAAAAAAATCAACCTTGTGATTCTGCTTCTTCTCTCCCTTTGTGCAATAATAGTATAACCCAGAGCTCAAAACAATGTTTGCTTCCAGGAAACAGTAACAAGAAAAAACCCAGCCTCTTCATGGAATTAATTAATTCCATGTGCATATCCAAAAGGACATTTGTCTCAGCAGCTAATTGATGTGCAGCTCAGTGAAACCTACTGCTGCCACCACAGCTGGCACAGGCTTCTGGGCTGAGGTTTTCCCCTGGATGCTCCCTGTGTCCTAGACATCCATAAATTGTGCTGGGGTATGTCACAGCTAAAAGAAAGGAGCCTCGGAGTCGTGGAATATGGGCATGGGAGGGAAATCCCTGCCGAGCCACTTGAGTGCTCAAGTGCCGGGTCCTCAGTTGCCTCAGCCTTCCCTGGACTTCTCTCTTCCTAGAGAAGACAGCCAAGGTAAATGCAAATCACAGAATCAACCAGGTTGGAAGAGACCTCCAGGATCATCAAGTCCAACCCATCACCCAGACCTAGCTAATCAACCAGAGCATGGCACTGAGTGCCTCATCCCGCTTTTCTTAAACACCTCCAGGGACCTTGACCCCACCACCTCCCTGGGCAGCCCATTCCAATGGGCACCTCTCCTGTGAGGACAGACTGAGGGAGATAGAGCTGTCCAGTCTGGAGAAGAGAAGGCTCCCAGGAGACCTTATTGTGGCCTTCCAGTATCTGAAGGGGGTTACAAGAAATCTGGGAGGGGACTTCTGAGGGTGTCAGAGAGTGATAGGACTAGAGGGAATGGAACAAAACTAGAAATGGGTAGATTCAGATTGGATGTTAGGAAGAAGTTCTTCCCTGTGAGGGTGGTGAGACACTGGCACAGGTTGCCCAGGGAGGTGGTAGAAGCCTCATCCCTGGAGGTTTAAGGCCAGTCTGGCTGTGGCTGTGAGCAACCTGCTGTAGTGTGAGGTGTCCCTGCCCATGGCAGGGGGGTTGGAGCTGGCTGATCCTTGAGGTGCCTTCCAACCCTGACAATTCTATCATTCTATGATTCCCCCAATTATGCATTCTGAGGCATCTCAGTGGCTTCAGGTGGCAGCTAGGGTGCTTGTGGCAGCAAGGGAAGGTGGTCAGTTCCAAACCCAAACCTCTTTGCTCTGACCTGATGGATTTGGTAATAAGTTGTCACAATCTTTCATTGTTTATATGCATTTTTTGGATGGATCCTCCTGAGTCAAATCCTTCATGTTCAGAATGCTGTCCTTCCACTGGAGGCAGTAGGAGAGGCTGCACAGCTGCAGCAAGATCCAGATGGTTCTTCCATTTGGAACACCATCATGAAGCAATAAAAATGTGTTTGTTGAGAGAAGAGAGTCCAACAATCTCCAGGAAGGCAACTCGTTAGGGCCTGGCTTGCCTTTCTCAGCAGCAGTGACACAGAGAAACTTGAGCAAAGTCAAATGGTGGTAAATTGGTGCAAATTCTGTGTGATTGTCAGACAAATTGACTTTCAGAATGGGTGGTTTTCTTCTTCCCACAAATGTTGTTATTCTTTCTTTTTTTCCCCTCCTCTAAAATCGCTGTTGTTAGATTCCCCCACTTGGAATAGGCTTGGTGTTTCACAACAGAGTCACTGCGTGTTTAAAAGCAGCAGATTTGCTTGAATCAGTCCCACTGAGCTGTAGCAAATGTATGACAAAGATCTCAGCACTTCCCTGTCGAGTGTCACTGAAACTAAGAGCCTCAGACTCTCTGCCCTGCTGCGGTGGCAGAGCGAGGGAACAAACGCAGCCAGGGTCGGCCTCCAACAGTTCTGATACATCCAAGACATTTCATGGCTGGATTTTCCTTCTGGTTTTCACACTCCAGAAGCCATCTTTATAAGAGAGAGCTCAAGCCTGGGTTGAAGAACCAGATGCCATTCATTCCCAGTCTGGCAAATGACCCCAGAGTATATGGGGAAACGTGTGAATAAAACGACACAGACCCCTCACCAGAGGCCAGGGAGTCTGTTTATTTACTCGGCTCACACAGATCCTGGCTTGTACTTGGATGCCTACAAGGAACAACAAGGGTTGCAGCCAGTGCCAGCTGGTTTGTTTATGACTCCCCACTACTTGAACACCCAGGGCATGTGGAAAGGAGTGGAACCGCCTTCCCATGATGAAACCAACTCGCCCACCAGAGCCCTTCAGAGGGACTTGGCTGCTCCTACTCTAACCTCACCTCTTCATAAACTCTCTCCTCTCTTTTAAGCACTCTGCAGACGATGTTAAGGTCCTGAAAGGGCTTTACACGGACAACTAGATATGTTTTCATAGCTCCCTTCTGGTTTTGAAGTGATACTTCTAATACATCTATCACAACATGAACCGAACTGGCTTTTTCCCAGAGTTTTTCCTCCTTTCCTGAACAATTCTTTTCACTACATCAAGCATTCAAGGAGAGACAAACCCTACGAGGAGAGGCTGAGGGAGCTGGAATTGTTTAGCCTGGAGAAGAGAAGGCTCAGGGGAGGCCTTATTGCTCTCTTCAACTACCTGAAGGGGTTGCATCCAGGTGGGGGTTGGTCTCTTCTCCCAGGCAACCACACAGACAAGAGGACACAGTCTCAAGCTGCACCAGGGGAAGTTTAGGCTTGAGGTGAGGAGAAAGTTCTTCACAGAGAGAGTTGTTACCTGTTGGAATGTGCTGCCCAGGGAGGTGATGGAGTCATCATCCCTGGAGGTGTTCAGGAGGGGATTGGACGTGGCACTTGGTGCCATGGTTTAGTCATGAGGTCTGAGGTGACAGGTTGGATTTGATCTTTGAGGTCTCTTCCAACCTTGGTATTCTGTGATCTCCTCTTCCTCCTGTGCTCTGCATCTCTCCCAGTACAGCACCATCCTATCATTTGTCCTCCCCAGATCTTTCTTTTCCAGTGCCAGGTTCTGGATCCTTGCAATGATGCCATGTTGGAAAGCTATTGGCTTTAATACTTGGCCTTTTAGAGGTCTGATGCGATTTATAGGTATTAAATGTGCACAGTTATCAACAACTGTTACATCTGTCAGCCCCTTTTTGACATCCTCACTTTACTGCTTCATGTTCTTTCCACCCATGGCAGGACCCATCCTTTTTTCTTCTCAGCCTTTCATGCCTCTAACCAAGGGAAGAGTCCTGATGCCACACTCCCTTTTGTCCCCAATCTGCTATACAGACTACTTTGCCTTTACTACTCCTAGCAGTTGTCAGATCCGGAGATTTGACCCACACAGAATCACAGAATGTTAGGGACCTCCAGAGATCATCCAGTCCATCCTAGGGCAGGTCACACAGGAACATATCCAGGTGGGTTTGAAGGTCTCCAGAAAAGGAGACTCCACAACCTCTCTGGGCAGCCTGCTCCAGGGCTCTGTCACCCTCACCCTCATACAGAAGTGTCTCCTTGTGTTGAGGTGGAACCTCCTGTGCTCCAGCTTGTACCCATTGTTCCTTGTCCTGTTACTGGGCACCACCTAACAGAGCCTGGCACCTTCCTCTTGACACCCACCCCCTCAGGTATTTAGAGATGTTGATCAGATCCCCTTTCAGCCTTCTCCTCTCCAGACTAAACAGCTTCAAGTCTCTCAGCCTTTATTCAAAGGAGTGATGTTCCAGTGCCACAATCATCCTCCCAGCTCTCCACTGGACTCTCTCCAGCAGTTCCCTCTCTCTCTTGAATTGGGAAGCCTCAAACTGGACACAGTATTCCAGGTGTGGTGTCACCAGGGCAGAGAAGAGGAGCAGAAGAACCTCCCTAGACCTGTGGGCACACTTTTCTTAATGTCCCATAGGATACTGCTGGCCCTCCTGGCCACAAGAGCACATTGATGGCTCACTCCAAGTTCTTTCTCCATGTTATTCAGGTATTTTTTTCTGGAGATGTTTTCTTGCAAGCCCAGGAGCAGTCTGAGTACACTCCCTGTCTGCTTGATCCTTGGTGGGACAGGTGTCATCTACCCTCACAGCACATTGTGGCCTTTCTGGATCATATAATGGGATCAAGAGGGCAAGGGAGGAGATTGAATCAGCTGGAGGCAGTTGGGTGGGCATGCCCCACCTTGGTGTTTTCCATCCACCCCATGGAGGAGTGTCCCTTGTCAAACTCATTTTGCTAGATTTGCAAGTGAAATAATGTGGCTCTGCTCCACTCTGGTGAGACCCCACCTGGAGTACTGCATCTGGTTCTGCAGCCCCTAGTACAGGAAGGATCTGGAAGTGCTGGAAGGTGTCCAGAGAAGGGCCACGAGGGTGAGCAGAGGGATGGAGCTGCTCTGATATGAGGACAGACTGAGAGAGTTGGGGCTGTTCAGTCTGCAGAAGAGAAGGCTTCAAGGAGACCTTCTTGTGGCCTTCCAGTCTCTGAAGGGGGCTACAAGAAAGCTGGGGAGGGACTTTT